>JAODLD010000047.1:2372104-2390390 GCA_026781065.1 Mormyrops boulengeri | reverse complement strand
CATTAAAATAAAGATGAGTGTAATGGCAAAACAAATATACAAGAAATAATTTATTTGCCATGAATTAAGTTTATATTATTTGACGAAATGTGTGATCATGCCCCAGTCAGTGAAAGTGTGTTTCCTACTCCTAGACGCAAGAGGGTTAATAATAATCGATGCTGTATTGATCCCCATGGTTAAATTCTCCTTAAGCCTCTCCCAACAAGCTGTCCACAAAGGGCAGCCACCCAAAACAGCAGCCAGGGAGGTGGGGGTTAAGGGCCTTGCTCAAGGACCTGCAAATATGCTGAGGCTAGATTCAAACCGCCAACCTTCTGATCACAGGACCACTGAGGCACGTGGCTAAATGTGTATATTATGCTACAATATACCTGCAATTTCCTTCAGGATAAATTGTCTGTGTCTAACTAGTAATCTGGTTACCCATCCTAAAAAGCAGGCTGGAACTGCAGACCTGCAAAGTCACAGACCACAGATTCCAGCTGTTTATGTCTGCAAGATCTAAGCACAGGTAGCAGCCAGGAAACCTGCCACCTACGATAAACAGTCGTGCGAATGAGCTGCCTTACACTGCATCTACTGGCACCTCCCTCACATGGAAACTATGACTGATGATGTCCTGCTATGAGCAGAACCGTTACTCCCTGGGGTGGCTGTGTAGGCGTGCGGACATTCTGTACTGGTACTGTATGAGTCTCCATGTCTGTGACGCACATCATCCGCCAGTGATGCGTATGTAACGTACCGCTGTGGTCGGGCACGTTGAGCAGGCGGGCATGCCGCTCCCCCAGGGGCGCCAGCACAGTGCGTAGCATGGTCTCATCCCCCAAGGCCGCGGCCAGATGCACCGCCGTCCGCCCGTCCCGATCCAGGAAGCTGGGGTCAGCTCCTGCCCCCAGCAGGAAGCCCGCCACCTTGGACTGCCCCGTGATCACCGCCAGGTGCAGAGGTGTCTGTGGAGAGGCATAATTACTCCAGTTCAGTTTTGAGGGAGATAGGCGCCTCTGTGCACCGCTGTGTATACTGGGCTCTCAGCCGCCTGCTCTCCTAGGCACCCACTATTGTATTGTATCACAAGTTCTCTCAACCCAGTCCTAGGAGACCCCCAGACTTTTTTTTTTTGCTCCCTCCCAGCTCAACTGAACCAAATAAATCAACCAATCACTGAATACCAGGTACATGCATGTTGGAAGCTGGGAGGGAGCAAAAATGTGAACTGTTTGGGGGTCACCCAAGGACCGGGTTCGGAAACACTCTGCTATATAATTCTAAGTAATTCTTAGTTCACAGTGGAAGCTGGATGTCTGGTTCCCGTTACCTGCTGCAGGTGGTTACGTGTGTCCAGGATCTTCTGCTGGTTCATGCTGACGATGGTGCGGACCAGTTGCTCCACCACGGACGTCTGCTGGTTGATGATGGCCAGGTGCAGAGGTCTGGGGTGGCACAGAAGCACAAGTGAGCTTCAGGGTGGGAAACTCATTCTGAAGATCTGCACAGGGCCCTGGCCAAGGTGAATGGAGCGACTCACGTGTCACCATTTTCATCCTGGGCTGCACAAAGGTGCCTCTGCACAGCCAGTAGGAGGCGTACGTCTCCGGTGCGGCAGTAGTCCAGAAGGGCTCTTGCCATCTGCCGGGACATCGGGGAAGTCCTGCCTTGGACTGTGGCGGCTGGGGACAGGAGGGCTCACAGTCAGCCAGCCACATTCCACACCCATACATGCGCGAGGTCCATTCATTGGCCCAGCCATTAAATCACACCCCTGCCATGTAGCTTACCAACATGCAGGAGGCGCTGTTGCATTGGTGTCCCCTGACCCCGCAGCTGGCTTCCTGGGGCCACAGCCTGTGGCTCTGACGAATCGGACATCTGTGTTCCGCCCCCTCCGAATCTGCCATCCCCGCCCAACTGGCCAAAGCCGCCACCCATGGCAGGCTCAAACTGGAAGCAGGAACCACCTGGCAGAGAATGGGGGGGGGGGGGGCCATGAGGAAACACTTCAGCTGCAGAAGCCCCACCAGTAGGCGGCACCAAGTTGTCTTGTGCCCACGGGCCACCTCCTGGTCCTTAATCCTCACCTCCTCCACCATTGACTCCTCCCCCTCCTCCGCTGCCTCCAAATCCTCCTGCCCCCCCCAGCCCGCCATTGTCCCCAAATGGCCCCCTCCAGTGGTCGTACACGTCAGGCAGGGGCTTCTGCTTCTTTCGCTTGACCTCCTCCTTGTCTGATGGTCCAGAAGGAGACAGCCGAGTTTCATGGCAGTGTTCATTTCACCTTCACCTTGCAGCCACCCCCCCTTCACATTCACCCTCCCCTTGTCATCGCCATGGTAACACAGGGCCACCTGGCCTCACCTTCATTGTGTGGCACGTAGGTGAACTGCTTGGGCTCGCTGCAGTCGCCACCTTTTCTGCGTTTCAGCTGCAGGAAGACAGTGACGGGCCGCTTGATCTCCGTGGTGTGGTACTGGGGGGTCTTAAACACAATGGCGTACTGTGGAGGAGTGGGGCAGCCATGTCATCACCAGGTGGTTTAGGTACACAGACCGAGAGCACAAATGAACACACAGAGGCACATACTGGACCTGGACCTGACCTGCTTGTGGACGTCAGTGGGAGAGAAGTCACCCAGCGCTTCCCAACTTCCATCTTCGTCCTCAAAAAAGCGAATCTCAATATCATCTGGAGTGGAACAGATGAGACGGTCCATGAACATGCACAGACACAAAAGAGGCTCAGATGCAATGCTATGAAACGTCTCCGTTGCTGCGAGGTCCACCCCGTGGAACCCTGGAGGGCAGCTCCTATTGGCTGAGATCGGTGAGCAATGGGCCAATCGACTGTACTGCTTCCTTGGGACTAGGACTCACCTTTCTGCACCTTATCACACAGCAGAAAGACCTCATCCCCCCCAAGCACGGAGCCACATGTCTTATCCATGCGAGAGATCTTCAGGTTGGATGCATTGGGTGACTCTGTGGGGGGGGAAGGGAATCCTGTTTCAATTTTAAGGTGTCGATTTACCTTCATGTAAAGATACACCAATTTCTGCTCTGTTTCCCTTCATCTATGTATTTTTCATTGTCGGCGAGACCCTACAGTCTGTTGGACGGTGTACTGCGTGGTGAGGGGTGGGGCATCGTGAGGAGGCACTTACTGCTGTCGTAGATGGGGTTGGAGATGACCGGCTTCAGAGCCAGCGTGTAGTCGCCCTGGCTGTCCTGCAGATAGGCCGTGAACTTGAGCCTCACCACGTTCAGATCCATGGAGACGCTCAGCTCCTTAGCTTCTTTGGCAATGGCCTGCTCCTCTGACTCTGTGTGGATACGCACAGGATGTCAGAGCCCGGCTGGGCGAGCGGGGGCGTGACAGGGCGGGGGGCACAGCCAGCAGTGGCCTCGCACTCATACCGGTTAGGTGGCCCCGGCCTCCTGTTTGCTTCATCCTCTCCTCCTTCAGCCTCCGGGTCAGCACGTCCACCACCCCTCGCCTGGTGACGTGAAGGATGCCCAGGTTGTTGAACCTGGATGAGAAGAGGTGAGTGAGACAATCATGGAGGGGGGGGGGGGCGAGGGCAAAAGAGGGATGCGGAGAGGGATAAAGACTGAACGTGTGGTGCATGGAAGTTAAATGAAACAGCAGAAATACGCAGACAGACACAGAGAGCTGCAGATGCAGACATTTCTGCTGACTCAGCACTTACTGTGCCGTCAGGTCCGTGGGGCCCACGATGACATTGCAGCTGCCACCGTCGTTACAGTGCTTCCCCACCAGGCTGTGGGCGTGGATGCGTGGGGGGTCTGTGTGTGTCACCAACTGCACCTCCACCTTGGCACGGCCTATGTGACTACCCACCTGAATGGAGACCAAAGAGGTTAATCCATATGGAACTTACAGAGAAAGCCACAGCCACAAGGGGGGCAGGGACTCACAGGAATACAAACACATTAGGGGCGGGGACTCACATGAATACAAACATTGGGGGCGGGGACTCACAGGAATACAAACACATTGGGGGCGGGGAATAATGAATATGAACTCATATGAGGTTGAGGTAGGCTCACCCTCACTGTGGGATACGTCTTCTTGTTCTTCTCACTGGAAGCCCCTGGCAGACCCCCATGGGATGGTCCCTCACACTCGTACCGAAATCGGAATCCCCTCTGCACACACGAGTTTTGTGTCATAAGTAAAGCGGGGCCGCTAACACCTCAGACGCTGATGTTATCAGCACTCAGAGCAATCGCTTATTTGTCCTTCTGCTCTTCTAAAAACAAGCTCGTAACAATCTCCAGCATTTGACAGCTATTGTATCTGAACCTATCAGTTTGTCCAGGGATAAATAACTGCCCAATGGTTGATATTGGCACGGTGCGTCCTGGTGTGACCCGATGTGGCCACGGGGATATTACAGGAGCACACACCTGCTTGGGCTCCTCGATGATCTGCAGGTACGGTCCGTGGGCTGCAACGAACAGGCAGCTCATCATTATCTGCAGACCGTCGCCTAGCCTGCTCCAGTGAACCTCATAATTCACAGACATGTAATGTAGGGTTAGTTACCTGTCTCCAGAAAGGGCTCGACCTTCACACTGGCTGGAGACATGGGCTGGTACATCAAGTCAGGCATGTTGGGCATCAGGATCTGCAGGAGACAACAGCTTTACGATTATGAAGAAGCATCACCCATGATCTGTGACCATATCAAAGGCAGTCCCAGGGAAAAACAGGGATTTAAATAAATCCATCCATCCACAATCCATCCATCCATCAAGCTTATCAGCTTAGCTACAGTTTATCAAACAGTTATTAAGATATGAATAACGATAAGAAAATTCTGAAGACAATAAGACCGTGGTTAGATAGAAAACATACTGAATATAAGCAATTTAAATAATTTAATAACTCAAAAGTTATTAAAGAGGGGAGGGGATGTGTGCTCTCCGGTGTCCGAAGGAACCAGCGTGACATTAACCTCGGAATATTCCCGCAGCCTAGCTGTTCGGTACATTTTCACTTTCACTTTCTCTTTTTAGGTCTTCATATATATTAGACAAAAAACAAATTAAGCCACCCCCCTTCCCCGTCCCCCCAGTCTTACCTCATTGTCCATCATATTTAAGTTAAATGACAGTCCGTCCATGTTAGGAGAAGAAAGGGTTGAGTTAGCGCATCACGTCTTCACAGCTCGGGTATAAGCGCGACGTTCTGCATCGGCCGCCTGTAAACACACACGGACCGCTGCAGCTTTCTCTCGCAACAGTCAATCTCCCGGCTGCAGGCAGATTTAAAGCTTCATCACAGCTGGGTGTCTTAGATGCGTCCGAGTGCGGCCGCAGCGGTTACGTCAGCCAGCCCTGCCGGAGCTTCCGGTCACACGTCCCGACCCCCTCGCCGAGCGCCCTGTCGCCAGCTGCTCGTCACGAATCCCAAAGCCATCTGCGGGACGGAGAGGAAGCGGCACGGCGTTAAGGCGGAGGAGCCCCCCAGAGGCGCAGAGGCGGAGCTTTCGCTGAGCGCTGCTCGCTCTAACGCGGCACTTTCCAGGAAGCGAGCCAAAGGAGGAAGCCAGAGAGGAAAGTCCCAAGAATACCAGCCACTCTGATCAGCATGCGCGTGCACGTGCGCGGGCACACAGGCACTCACGCAGAAGCGCCTGCAAGTCCCAGCAAGTACACACAGGCACGCACTGGAGGCAGAGTATGCGCAGGTACACATGCAGACAGACATCAAACACAAAGGGGTGTGAAGACAGGAACTCACACAGCCAGCTCTCCTCCACACGCCATGTGGCCTGTATCCTGAATGCCCTGCCCAGTCTCCCCCTGCTCCAGAAACCGCTGCACATCCCTCACTACAGTGACACCCCCCTTTATAGAGAGAGAGAGAGGACAGCAGTAATCGTACAAACCAGAGCATCGGGCTGCTTGACTACCCAGTAGTGCAGGGGTGGCCAATCTTATCTGCAAAGGGCCGGTGTGTGTGCTGGTTTTTGGGGTAACCTTTAGGTCAGCTGTTCAATCCCAGGACTCTTCAGCCAATCAGTCCTCTAATTAGTAATCTAATTTGGCAGTTGCAGCAAAAACCTGCACACACAGTGGCCCTTTCTGGATAAGATTGGCCACCCCTGCAGTAGTGGGTCCCTCATACTTTAATATCCATTAATTTTTTGGAGTCTCCAAAGTACCGATCCCAGCTCTGAACTACAAAATTACAAATCTGATTGAACGGATTCTGTGCTCCAGGCTCCATCTGCAGGTCTTTAGTTTTTGAGCTTATAGTCACCTGCAGAGACCCTGTGTGCTCCATCTGATTGGTCACCTGTGTCCCGAGGCCTCTTAGCATTGCAGTGGTCAGCAGCTCACGGTCACCGGCTACCCAGCGAGCCCGATGGGCTGTTCATGAGGACCAAGCTGCAGCAGAACTGAACCAAAGGACTGAAAAGGGGTCACATGCTCTGTTTCTGTCCTGGTGGCACCACAAAGTGCAAAGGCATGTGGCCGGACTGAAACACAAACGTCAGAAACACACTGTATGCAGAAGTGAGGTTAGACATCAGGCATCTTACAATTTAAGGAATATATTTCTGATGCCAGGATCATCAACCACCATGTGACTTTCTGGTGGTCTTATTTTCAAAAGATGTCTTTTGAAGGTGTTTTAAATATGAAAAATACTCCTGTACTATATTTTACTTACACAAGGTACGAGTCCTTTCTCATGAGTCTTTGGTGCCTTAAAACCCAAAAACACTTTAGGCTGGTGAATGGGAAATGTATGACATCACCAAACACCACAAGCCTTTGCTGTAATCCACATAACTGTAGCTAAACAGTAACAAATCCTATTATTATTCCCATAGTAGCAGCTACCAGAGACCTGGGCACACAAATGTAAAGGGCTTCTCATTCTAGCTGAGAGCATAGGAGGGCCTTGTCATGAATGACTCCTAGATAGATTTTTGGGGTGTTATCTACATCTCTAAGATTGCTTAGGATGAGTTCCTACCTCCTAGCAGACCAAGTCATGGTCCTGTGCCTCTGCTAAATAGCATCAGGCAGGAAGTGAATATTTCAATATGGCAGCTCTGTCTCCAGCCAGTTGTTCGTGGGCAGAAAGGAGCATTTCCCTTCTGGGAAGTATGCCGATTGCTTGGTACATGTGGCCCAGTTAAAGGACGGCACTTTCATGTGATTTCTTATATATTCTTGCAGTTTCCTGCCTTACTGGGACACTACCTTCAACAGGACAAAAATTCCCTCCAAGGACGGGGTTTTGGGAGGGGAGTGGCGAGATGTCGAAGATGAAAAGAAAACGCCTCCCACCCATACCAGAAAGTGCGTCTTCCTGTCACTTCAGAGACTTTTCATACAGACTAGCTGATGACACTGGTCTCTTGGGCCAGCTGGCATAACTACATCACTGTCATCATGAACCGGAGCTGTGAATTTGTCGCTGACACACTGAAGGTCCCAGTGAGTGTATGTTACTAGCAACCTGGCTGGGCCACTGCTCGTCTCTCGCCAGTTTGTATAACCTTCTCAGTGATGTGTGTTATGGAAATTGCAGGACAATCCTTGGCATTGACCAAATCCCAAGAGCCTGTAAGCTGGACTTGAGAAGTTAAGTTTCCTCAAGTGCAATATTTCCATAGAAAGACATGGAGAAACATGCAGGCCGATAATTACCCAAACAAAACAAACCAATGATTCGATTAGCTGATACGGCACATTAAAAAACTTTTTGGCCTGGACTGTAAAATCCTGCACCACAGATGACAGGGATTCCTGGAACCACCAAATAAGAGGATTATTTTTTAACTTAATCCTCAAATGGCGAGAACCCATGAAGTGCGGCAGTGTTGGTATGGGGAGCCGAGAGTGTGGGAGACCGAGATTAGCGGCGGTAAAAATGGAGAGGCTGCAACGGAAAAAAACGTTATCGTAATGAGGAAAAACGCTCAACTTGACTCAGAGACGGAAGATGGCATTTTTTGTAAGGATTTTTTAAAATGCAAACGTAACATGTTTTTTTGTGGGGTCGAGCTGTTTCTGTAGCCATAAATGCAGTGATGCAGCCTGATTCATAGCTATACGATACTGTCTGTATCATTTCTAATAAAATTAAACAGGGTGACCAGATAATTCATGTCATGAAGGACATGATTCGTAAACTACAATTTCAATGAAAAGGACCTGGATTTCACTTTAGCACTGAGTTCTTGCTGTGTGCTTATTGGTCAGTCTCCTTTAATCTTGCACGTGTCACAAATGTTAATGTGAAACAGCTGGATGAGTCTTTCAATCAAGGAAACAAACCAGTCAAAAAACAAGAACCAAACTATTTAGCCAAGCACAGGAGCCTTAGGATTTTAAAGTAAAACCTGAAATAGTTGACTGTGTCCTCTATGACATTGCTTATCTGCTCGCCCTAAATTAAACCTACTTTAAGATCTCAGCTAAACTGGTTTCAAAAACTCTCTGAATACAGCACAGACAGAAGTCCGATCCTGCAGCATGTGGAACGGAACCGGCCGCATTAATATCGCAGCGGCTGCGCTAGATTTCAGCTAGATTTTGTAACCGAACAGCTGAAATTGAGTTTCTTTGAGATTAAGACGTTTAAGTTCTTTTTGTATTTGTGTTTTTTCCCCCAGATGCACAACGGAGAAAATGAGAGATCCAGCCACGGTGCTATTTACGTGACTCACCTGTATTTTCCTACGTGGGGGGGGGTTAAAAACAAACCGGGCCACGTAGACGTTTCGTAAAATGAAAACGGAATAAACGGAATAGTTCTTTAAATTCAGGACTATTTCTATTTCATTGAGCTGATAAACATTTATTTTGCGGACTATTCTGCGGGGATCATGCCAGTAATTAAAATGACCGTGCATCGAGGTATTGGGTCAGTAATACGAGTATGTGGACGAACCGGTTCTGGTACCGCAGACTCTGCTGCAGAAGCTAACATCCGCTGTCACAGCCCTGACTCCTCTTTCTGATGGGTATTTAGGTGAATGAGACCGGGAAATCCCTGGCGCAGGGGGAATTCCGTAAAATCAAATATGAAAAACCGAAAAGACCGGTGTGAATGATAACAGGGAGACATCTATGAGGCAGCATAAGATTTGAAATTAATATCACAAATCTTAACGGCTGTTTGGCCAGCAAACAAATACTCAATAAACTCATTAAGAAGGCTGCATCTGTTCTGGGAATCCACCTTGATTCCTTTGAAATAACTGTCTAAAAGAGAACACTCGAGAAGATTTACTCCATACTGGACAATGCATCACACACCTTGCATCACACTTTGGTCAAACAGAGAAGCACAATCAGTGACAGACTCGCCGCTTACGTCCGCGCTTCCTGAGGTCTTATTTCCCAGCTGCCATCAGATTTTATAGTAAGTCTCTCCCCTGAACCCACTCCCCACTCAGTCGCCAGCCCTCTAGATTATTGTATTGTAATGTTTCTGTTATTTTAAAATGTTTTTTTGATTTTTAAATTTAACTTTTAAAATTTGTTTGTTTGTACACAGCACTTTATACTTCAGTATTGTATAGTATTGTGTATTTTCTGTTTTAAATGTACACTTTACTTTTGTTTACGCTGCTGTAGCTCTTTTGGAATTTCCTTCGGGATCAATAAAATACTACTACTAAAGAATCTGAAAATAAAATTCCCATGTTGCAAACACTTCTTCTTGTGGTGTTTAAAACCCTTAAAATATGCTTTGTGTAACGTGTCAGGATCTGTCCCTGCCATGTCTGTCATGTCCCCATTGGCCAGCAGATGTCGCTGGCCATCCTATTTTTTCCCCTATGTTCCTTGTAATTCCTATCCCTAATGTTTGGTTAATTAGTCAATGATTCACACCTTTCCCTCATTTCCTGTGTATATAGGTGCCTGTGCCCTGTTTCTCTGTCGGTCATTGTGCCTTTGTTTTCTGTGTATTGCATGCAGATGTTGGATGTGTTTTGGACCCCTATTGCTGTTCTCTGCTACCCCTTCAGTGTTTAGCGCTAGCCCTTGTGAAGTCTTTGTCACCTACGTGCCTTTGTTTTGACCCTTTGTGGAGCTTTGGTTTCTAGTGTAGTTTGTGTTTAATTTGTAACGAAGTTGCCTGGGTGTCTGAAAGCCACTCCGTGGATTGTCACTCCGTCTCTGTGCCCCGCCGTGACAGCATGCTCATTTTGCTGTATTTTAAAAGGCAGTTTATGCCATTTTGTTCATTTTAATAGATACTTTAGTTCTCATTGTCATTCAAAACTAGAAAATATACATCCATCTTCCATAACCTTTTGTAGGTTCATGGTGGGCCTGGGTCCATCCAAATATATAACAGGGAACATCCACTAGGGGGCGACAAACACACAAAGTTCCACTCAGAGCCCTGGAGGTGTGAGGCCACAGTGCTACATTCTAAGCCTCTGTGCTGAATTCTTCAGGCTGTAGTTATTTATCAGCATGAATGTATCCCCATACCGTGGCTCCCAAGCTGAAATCAGATGTCAGCATTTAAATCCTAGACAAAATCACCATTTTTTATTGACTGTATGCAGTGTTCAAATGAACTGCACTAAAAAGTTTGTTGGTGGGGTGAATGTTATGGGTCAGACAGGCATTGTGAAGCGGTTACCTGAAGAGGTTAGGCTGAACCCCCCCCCTCCTTTCTGCTTTGCACAATCCCTGAAGCACCTTCCTTATACAACAAATTATATAGAAATTCCAAAAATGTTCAGATAAGTGAGGTTTGGCTGATGGATTGTCAGCTGTGTAGGGGTGGAATGGAGAAGTCACATTCAACTTGATAAAAGTCGAGTCACATTTTAGTCAAAATCTGTTTGGATGGGCAAAATGAATCTAAGAAGACAGAGAGATACTAGTATGTAAGAGGAAAAGAAGTGATATTATCCATTTCGACGTTTCATTTGGTTAGCTGTTGTCTAATTTGTACAAGACAAATAACATCATAAACAATAAAGGTGCGTTTTGTGTGTAAAAAAGCGCTTCTTGATCTAGCTAACTCACGGTGACCTGGAGGTTTTATGTAACATACTGTGCGTTGTATTTGTCAGGAATCTCTGTCTGTATTTGCCTAGATCTATCTGTTTTGAAAGAGGAAGGAGGCTTTAGGGTTTTGATTCTGCACACTGTTTTATCCTCCATGTTTGCAATTATTAACTCTATACTAGCATAATGCTCTATAAATGTTATAAATCGAGTACACCTACTTTTAAACACTCTCATTCCCAGAAGAGCCAAAAGTGTGAGGTCAGGAAAACCTCGGCGCTCTCACACGATGCTGGGGCAGTGCTGTGCATGAACGCGCTCATATTTTTGGTGGCCTGAACGAGTCATTTTCTCAACTAATGAATGTGAACGTAAGTGTCCTTCTCTGCTTTATGGCGGCAGCCGGCAGGCGTCTGGCTGGGCTAGTACTAGCAATTCCAAAAATGCTGCCGCTGGTTAAACTGAAGCCAGTTTGTCTGAACATTTGAATGACTTTTATGAACAAATCAGTACAGATTCCAACGGAAAACAATCTCTCATTTTTATGCAAAATGTGCCCGCCAGGTCTGAAAAACAGGTCCGAACATGAGCCATATTTGCAACGAAATTGAAATGACACATGGAGTTGAAGCAGCTGAGTATATTAAACCTTTTCCACACCTCTTTTATAAAAAATTTACAACAAGCTGCATTAAACCTGTAAACTGATCTATTTTGTGTTGTCCTGCTTTATGATACATTGGGTGCTAAAACAGCTACTCACTTTAGTTTTTCTTGCCTTTTAAAAGTAATCCCTGTCTGTGACTCCATAGTAGTATAAAGTAATTCATCGAGTTTGGGATGCGGCAATGATTGAGGGCTGGGGATGGATGAGTAGCAGAAAAATCTACTGAGAAAGAATTTCTGAGAGCAGCTCTTTAAAAAATCAGACGAAATTAATGTGAAATTGTTTATTTTGGGACTGTGAACTTCAAAATTGTGAACTTTGAGCATGAACCAATTCATTTTAATCTGTGTGAGCTGAACTTTGAGCTTTTGTTAATTGTGAACTTGCGTTGCGCCCGTTTGAGGGGCAGTGTGTGGTTCAGTGGCATAAGCTTCTGTTCCTCTGTTCTTGGTTGCTGGCTTGAGCTCCTGCCTTAGCAGAAAATACACATTTGATAATTAATTTTAATACTTGAAGGAAGCATCATTTACAGCCACAAGTCCACTGATCATCTTCTGTCTTTGGCCAGATTGAGAAGTTAAGCCATTCCACTATCTTCTCAAGGAAGCACCAGAAGTAGGAGCTCATCACCAAAAATAAGCTGCACTCCTTTGGAGAGAGACAGCAGAAGCGAGTGCAGGTAAGGGCAGCTCTACATGGCCTGCTGTGTGTCTGCCCTGCTGTGGTCTGGTATCCATTACAGTGTCTTATTATGTCCTTATTTTGTAACTAATTCTGTACAGAAAGAATATTTGTGCTCATGAATCATACTTGAATTTCAGATTACAGGAGAAGACCATTTCTGAAGCACAAAATGGTGAGCTGTGTTTCTTTGTCATAATAACTCAGTCTCTGTTTCCTTATTACATTTAAATTTTGCATTTCATGATATGTTTTTCATGCATTGATCATTCTGTACATTTTAATATTTTGTAGGTTTATTGCCTGATATTCTGTCACTTCTCTCATCCACAGACCACATTGCATGTGCTTTCTAAGTAAATGCCCAGTCTGTGTTTTATTTTGATTAGCTGTGGTCTAATTCCAGATGCTAGTAAATCAGACCTTATAATTACTGAAGCGTTCGCCAATACTGACTGCTGTCGGCCACAGCCACTCCTTACAAATCCATTCGCTCCAAATTCCAAGCGTACAGATCACCGAGGGAGAGAGAACGCCCCCAAATGTACAGACCACTTAGGGAGAGAGAACGGCCCCCAAATGTACAGACCACCAAGGGAGAGAGAATGCCCCAAAATGGCCTCCCTCGGTGGCACCAGGGCCCAGGTTCGGGGTCTTCACAGTCCCCCGATCATCATCAGTCCTTCTGCTGCCTAGGGAGACCCCCGCCCCAAAAGAACAGGAACAACAAAAAAACATTTACAATTACAATTTACAACAGTACACCCCCTTCCTGTGACAGCGACGTGCAGACAGAACTGTCCAGCACTGCATATGTCGAGTTTGCATGTTCATCTCTTGATCTGTTAAAGCATTATTTTATTATATACTATTATATACTATGTGGTACATTCTGTTAGTTAAACGCGCAATCACTCAATGTCATATTTTCATATAGTGTACGATGCAAGCTGTTGTGATTTAATTACCTTCTCATTCTCTTACAAGTTATTTTACAGAACAATTTTACACACATTTTACAATATTGTATCTCCTGATCACCAACTGTTACTGCTCTATTACTTTAATTACATATCTATAGGCCCTTTGTACAAATGTACATTTTTTGTTTCAGGCAATTGTCGCTGGTTTCGGTCCACTTGAAGCCTTCATTGGGGCAGAAGAGGGAGTGGCTCTGACAGATGTCAATGGCAAATACTGGAGCCCGATTGAACAAAATGGAATATATTCTATTGAATGCTGCAAGGACACAAAAGACCCTTGGTGCAAGTTCCTCTTAGAAATAGTTGGGGACCATAAAGTTCGTATGAGAGATGCGAGAGGGGTATACCTCAGTCGAGTTCACAGAGGCGGTATTGACTTTATTGAGGCAGCTAAGAATCCCCCTGACATATGTTGTGAATTTGAAGTTTTCACGAAAGATGACAAGGTTTTGTTTAAAGCTGACAATGGTAAATTTCTGAGTCTCATTGCCCGTGGACGCCTCAACATCGAAGCTGCGAAGGACGGGCCGGACAAGTATTGTGAATTTACCCCAACCATTGGAGACATCGTCAGTCCTAAGTTTGAGATCAGCTCTGTGGACTTCAAGAATGTCCCTGCACTGACTCAAAAACCAACTGTGGTGAAGAAAGAAACCTACACAAACAGTAGTAGCGTAGGAACAGCAGCACAAGTTTAATATGTCGTGGACGAAAACTGAGTCTGCAACAACCACAGAACTTAGGGGGTTTGAACAGAACTGTGTCTTTTGATTGTGAATTTGTGAAAACTGAAGTCACAATCTCATACTCGGGATCGTACGGCACCAGCTCCACAAAACAGAAATCGATCACCATGGGGGAAGAGACGGAGGTCACCATCCCACCTCATAAAAAGGTAACAGCTAATTTAATAGTCAGCCAGCAGGAAGACTGTGACATCCCATTTACTGCTAAAATCAAGAAGATTAACAGCAATGGAGAGGTGAAGGAGTTCATGGAACAGGGCACATGGAAGGGGGTGATTTATGAAAACGTGAATGTTGACATCGAGGAGGAGGATCTGTGAGTGAAGTGGAGCAGTGATACTTAATAAGCAATATGCTTTCTTCTAATTATCCACAAATAACACAATGGATGAAACGAATATTAGTTTATCATCACCAGGAGGAATTATACCATGGATTCAATGTCCCAGCCCCCGTAATAGCAAAAGCAGGACCAGCGGAAATAGAGTCCTCCTGTAATGAACTAGATGAGTTACCCTGATGTGTATACAGTCCTCTCTACCTGTGTCTCTTATGTCACTTACTTCAATTTTGTAAAATTTCCCCCTTTAATCAATTTTTGTTTCTGCATAATTCACTTGTGAAACAGCAACATCTAGTGGAATGCAGACGTTATAGCAGGCAGCCTGGATGCATTACAGAAAATGTGGTAGACGCTGTTTGAAATGTACGTTAGTATGAATTTCAGTGTTAATCAAAAGTAAGCTAACTGTCATGATCCATGTGACGGGCGAGCAAGCAGGGAGCGGCGAAGCAGGATCAGGGAGACGGGAATCCAAAGATAATGGGTTTATTATGGAGAACAAGCAGACAGGGACCACAGGGCAGACAACGTCAGGAAACTACAATGACAGATCTGGGGAAGCAGACTAGAACGCGGACTGAAATACACAGGACAAACGGCAGGAAACGTAGAACAGCTGGCAAACGTAGGGATTCCACACGGGGTTAACGAGGTGGGCGTGGCACATGCGAGGGTTGGACGGAGGGACGTGACACTAACTAATGTCTGGGCATTATGTGCATATTAAATGTATAGTTTACAAATATGTTTTCATTGTGTATTTGGGAAGTATATTAAATATATTTTTTGTTACATTTTATCTCATTTATCCTACACTTTTACTTAAAACAGTTTACAGTAGAGGTAGGTTGACCAGATAGTCCATGTCAGGGAGAACACTTTGAGCTACTTTGGGTTTTACAAACTACTTTCAAACTGAAAGGCTCCTGTGCTCGGCTAAATAGTTCAGCTCTTCTTGCACTTTGACTGGTTCGTTTCCTTGACTGAAAGACTCATCCAGCTGTTTCACATTAGCATTAGTGACACATTCATGATTGTAGGAGACTGACCAATCAACACACAGCAAGAACTCAGTGCTAAAGTGAAATCCGGGTCCTTTTAGTGAAGAAAGAAAAATCCATTTATTTTCTGATTGCCAGTAATTGTGCAGACTGAAAATCAAATGCTTTTCTTTCTTTTTTGTTTGTGACAGACTAATGTAAGACTTTCTCTCTAAATAAATTTACTTGGAGCAAAAGAAGACTTCTGAATTCACTTTTATGTCTGCCCAACTTTTGCTAAAAATTATTTGCAGGAATAGTATTTGCCTAAAAATTCTACAAGCAGTGTAAAAAGAACTTCCTCCGAGCTTACTCAAGGAGACCTGGAGGTGTATGTAATGTTCTGTGCATTGTGTTTGTCAGAAATTACAACAGCCTAGACGAGTCGGTTTTCAAACAAAGAGGAAGACGGCTTTGGTGATTTGATTCTGTACACTGTTTAAGCCATCATATTTGCAATTATCAACTGGATAACACTTTACTTGACAGGGCACACATGATATAGTATTATGCTATTACTTATGTATTAACTAACCGCAAATTAAGTCTTAGTTACATACTAATCTCATGTTTGTGCATTATTAATGTATCGTGCCGAAAATTTTATCTCATGCAGTAACTCTGTTTGTTACTATATCTAATTCTGTAAACCTTTGTGAACTACTGAAGGAACAAGCCATGAATAACACAAGTGAAATACTGATCTCAGGTTTGTTCATCATTAATGAATCATGATGCATCTTTCCAATATTTTCCGATGCCACGATGTTTTTTTAAAGATGTCATTCAAACATTTTTTAATATATTTAAAAAAAAAACATTTCAGTCTGGCAGCTCCATCTCCAGCCAGTTGTTCCTGGGAAGAAAGGTGACACAGGCGTGGATTTTCATTCCCATTCCCACAAGAAAATTCCCATCCCGTCCCAATCCCACGATACGGTTATAAAAAATCTGGTCTGCTCCCAATCCCGGAATAATTAATCTGGCCCCTCCCGATCCCAAACCTGCAAACCTAACTAATCGACTGGGCTATGGTTTTGTGTTGTCTGCCAGAGGGTCTTTTACGATGGTTCATTTTGGGACTGTGAACTTTAAAATTCAAAATTGTGAACTATGAGCATGAACTAGTTCATTTTAATCCTTGTGAATTGAACTTTGATCTTTTGTTAAATGTGAAGATGCACCACACTGGTTGGGGGCAGCATCTGGCTCAGTGGTGTAAGCTTCTGTTCTTTTGTGCTTGTGATCAGGAGGTTGCTGGTTTGCGCCCCTGCCTTAGCAGAAAAAACACATTTGATAATTCATTTTAATACTTGAAAGAAGCATGATATACAGCCATATGTCCACTGATCATCTTCTGTCTTTGACCAGATTCAGAACTTCAGCCGTTCCACCGTCTTCTACAGGAAGCACCAGAAGTAGGAGCTCATCACCAAAAATAAGCTGCACTCCTTTGGAGAGAGACAGCAGAAGCGAGTGCAGGTAAGGGCAGCTCTACATGGCCTGCTGTGTGTCTGCCCTGCTGTGTGTCTGGCATCCATTACAGTGTCTTATTGTGTCCTTATTTCATAACTAATTCTGTACAGAAAATATAATTGCATTCATGAATCATATTTTAATTTCAGATAACAGGAGAAGATCATTTCTGAAGCACAAAATAGTGAGCTGTGTTTCTTTGTCACAATAACTCTTAGTCTCTGTTTTCTTATTAAATTAAAATTTTGCATTTCCGGATACATTTTTCATGAATTGATCATTCTGTACAATTTTGTAGGTTTATTGCCTGATATTCAGTAACTTTCCACACAGACCACATTGGATGTGCTTTCTAAGTAAATGCCCAGTCTGTGTTTCATTTTGGTTAACTGTGGTCTAAATCCAGATGCTAGTAAATCAGACCCTATAATTACTAAAGTGTTCGCTAATAATAACTGCTGTCGGCCATAGCCACTCCTTACAAATCCATTCACTCCAAACCCCAAACGTAGAGACCACCGAGGGAGAGAGAGCGCCCCCAAATGTACAGACCACCGAGGGAGAGAGAACGCCCCCAAATGAATGTACATGTAGTGGTTCCCTTCTCCTTCTCCGCGCATACGGAGCAGACGTGCAGGCTCTTAATTTCTTTTCAATCCTTTAATGAAATAAAACAGTCAATCCTTCGTCCGTTTCAGGCCGCAATTTACATTATGGAGGCTAATACATACTCCACTTTTTCCACAAAGGGGAGGGAGGATAACACAAAATTAATACTTAAGAAAATTAATAACAAACTACTTCGCAGAATTACATACATATGTGCACATTAACAAAAGTAATTATCATCAGGTAAAACAAAGCATGAATCTTATTTTACAACTTTTTCTTGTCTAATGAGTGCAAAACGTGCTTATTTCTCTCTCGGTCCGGATGGACTGGAGAGAGGCAACACACTGCCGAAGAGAATCCGGAAGGAGAGTCCATAATTTATTACAAATAAACCGAAAGAATTACACCTTAGTTTACCCTTACCCCCCTCCAATAAAACCTATTTTAAATATGTTGAAACTAAAAATGTTCACTTTACTCAAAACAGCATGAAATGAAATTATAAAAAAAACATTCCCCACTTCCCAAGGTGGTTCCTCCCCGCTAAACTGAAGGGTCAGAGTTGATGGGATTCTCTGCCAAGAACCCACGCGACCCTGACACACTGACTGGTGGCTGCTGGGATTGCTGCACTGTGAGGGAGTGGTGTAGACGCTGTGTGTACTTGTGTTGTGTTGTGCGCCTGTTGAAGCGGTTGACTGGGATTATTTGGAGGTA
>JAODLD010000047.1:2317232-2337093 GCA_026781065.1 Mormyrops boulengeri | reverse complement strand
TACCCCTCCCACTCGACATTGGCCCTCCCACTCGATATTACCCCTCCAACTCGACATTGACCCTCCGACTCGACATTGGCCCTCCCACTCGAGATTACCCCTCCGACTCGACATTACCCCTCCGACTCGACATTACCCCTCCCACTCGACATTGGCGCTCCCACTCGACATTACCCCTCCAACTCGACATTGGCCCGCCCACTCGACATTGGCCCTCCCACTCGACATTACCCATCCTACTCGACATTACCCCTCCAACTCAACAATGGCTCTCCCACTCGACATTACCCCTCCTACTCGACATTACCCATCCTACTCGACATTACCCCTCCCACTCGACATTGGCCCTCCCACTCGATATTACCCCTCCAACTCGACATTACCCCTCCCACTCGACATTACCCATCCTACTCGACAATGGCTCTCCCACTTGACATTACCCCCCCATCTCGACATTACCCATCCCACTCAACATTGGCCCTCCCACTCGACATTCGGCTCCTAGCTGCATCGATATGGCTCTCCTTGGTTGTGTAAAATACCTATTGCAAATTCCTTGGCCCTTCTTGCACTTTTCAGCATTTAATCTAAGTCTGTTTTTTAATAGTTTTGTAGCACAGACATACGCAATACATACTAACTACCCAAAAGGCGTTTGTTTTATTATGACTGAATGTTTATCAGTACAGAGACTTTTAGGTGGAAGATCTAAGCCAGTTATGCATGACTGCTGTATAAGAAACACCCCCCCCCCCCGCAAAAGACAGAGATTCAGACTTGAAAGACTGCCCTATCTTCATGGCAACATATTTGTTCGTGACCTTCATTAGTTTTTGCCATATTTTGTCCTCTGTTTTACCATATACTCTACGTATGTAAGAAAATTTTGGAGAGAATAATCCTAAAAATACGTCATGTCAGGCAGAATTTGACTCAAGAGCGTAGCAGATGATGTTTTTGCTTCTCCATCAGGGTCTTGGGGGAGCCTGGAGATCATCCTGGGCCCAAGGCTGTAATATTCCCTGGACGGGATGTCAACCTGTCTCAGGCACAAACACCCACACACACACATTCACACACTATTTGCAGGTTACAGATGTAAATTAGCCTAACTGCATGCCTTTGGACTGCAGGGGGAAACACCCACAACATGAGGAGAACATGCACACTCCACAGGCACACAGGAGGAGCAGTGCTTCACACCGAGGCACCAGCCCACGCCCTCTCCTTTGGTACTTCACAGTATCTTCATTTACAATTGCCATGCTCCTCTTGTGGCAGATATTTAGCAGTGTTTCCCAGTCCGGTCCTCAGGGCCCACAGACCGTCCACATTTTTCAAAGCTGGGAGGGAGCAAAAATGTGGACTGTCTGGCAGGGAACTGGGAGTGAGCAAAAACATGGACTGACTGTGGGTCCCCGAGGACCGGATTGGGAAACGCTGCTTTGTAGCATTACATTTCAGTGTTCGTGCTACTACCAGGGCTATGTAGTTGACAGTTGGTTGTTAATTGCCATGTTTGCTTTGACCAACAGGCGTGTTATGGGTGAAACCTCTGCCCTCTGCTGAACATAGACCCTGAGGCAGATTGGTCAGTAAAATATTAGCTCTGTTTTGTTTTCAAAACTATGCCAGCAATATTAGCTGAAGATAAAAGGTAGAAACTCCTTCAGAGTTATGCACCATTGATCATGTCAGAAAGTGTTTGGGTCACTATGAAAAAAACATTATGTTAAATAAAGGTTTTTCAGGATTACTTTGAACATGTGATAACCGGTCTTTGTTTCTATTATATTTGCTTACATTATACAATAATAATTATTATTAATTTCATGGTTTACAGTGTTAAAATGGAAGTCAGCTGCTGTGTCAGGTATGTATTCCATCTTAAGTTGATAAGTAATCCATATGACCAGGAACCTGCTGATGGACATAAAATTGCTTTTTTTCTTCAAGTGGCAGCAAAAAGGGGGAGAATTTGGAACATTTTGTGTTGGGTTCTTGTTGGGTCATTCTGGCTCAACTTAACAAGTATTTGGTATCGTCCATGCTCGAGCATCTCAGAATTGTAGCTGTAATAGTGAAGACATATTTCAGATATCTTACTTATTTAATTGTGATTTAGCACGTTCTTTATTGGTTCCATTGTTGTTTCTTTGTTTGGCTTATTTTGTTTCTATTTCCTGTTTCTTTGTGCTCTGATTGTAACTTTTATAACTGAATAATAATAATTGTTGAATTGAATAATTCCACCTCCAGTATACTACAGAAGTGTGTGAACTATACAACGGTAACATGCGGTGCACTGAGTGATTGTTGAGCTTCCATTGTTTAAATGAAATATTTCATAAAGCATGATATCTGAAATGTTCTTACTTTTTCAGGTGCCTAGGTGTTACCAGTCCAAAGACACAGGCATTTGAAAATGGCCGACCAAGCACTTTTACAAACAAAGGAAAAATCTCATTAAAGTTAACGCCAGTGTGACTCCTAAACTATACGAGCTAGGCCAGAGAAATTTTGGTTTTTCATATTGGCCCAGGGGCAAAGAAAGTGCTACAAAATGGTTCAATTCTGAGATGGTCGAGCATGGAGAATTTGTTGAGTTGAGCTAAAATGACCCTGTTGTATGAGGTATTTTGCAGAAAAAGTTCAGATTATATTTGTCAAAATACTGGTGAGCACAGTAGCTTTTGTAATATCTGATAAATCATCCTCCTTTATCAGGGAGCCGCATTTGCTTGAAACTTTTGTGGTTCTTTATTTGGACTTTGGAGTCTTTTAACATGAAGAGTTGGTACGTACTGTGTCTATCATCACATTTTATTAAAAAGCTGTCATTGTTCCTGTAGAATCGTAATTTGCTTGCTTTGGGAAAAGGTGTCCGTTAAATAAGTAATGCAGATGGTTCAGACTAGATATAAATATATGTCATTCAGAGTATTTTGCCAGTCTTATCAGGCTCGCTAGGAGTTCTTGGAGTATCGTGATGTGTTCAGGGTTGCTACCCTCTGTGTGAGAGGTTGTGGGGTCACCATAGCATGTATGGAGTCGAGGTCAAGTGATGCCAACAGCAACCGCGGATTCCTGCAAACATATGGTCAGATCTTCACACTCGATAAGATCTACACGCTAGACTGATGTCACTGAACAAAACCCCCAACCTCCATCACACTACTAACAGCTCCAACAGCAGCCCAGTGTTCTCTAACAACACAAACATGTCACGGGCTATCTATACTCTGTGCAACACAAATATGTCAGTGACTATCTACAGTATATTCTGTGCACTGCTCTTTTTTCTATGATAAGGGAGAGGGAGAAGAAAGGAAGGGGAAAAAAAGCTTAATTTATAACCCCTTGACACAACCCTCACCCCTCTGTGCCATGGGTGTTGTCTGTGTGAGCCAATCACAGCACAGACCCAACCCTCCAGTCGCTATGCCTTTTGCGAAACCTGGGGGGGAGTTAGGGAGGGGGACTGAGGATAAGATCACATGGCTGACAAGGAACAACCCCAGCACCAGTTCATACAGCATAGTCTTCATTTTCTGTAAGGCACACAGAGCCCCTTCCTCCCACACGGGCTGTGGGTAACAGTGAAATAAAGACTCCAGGCCTGTCTTTAGTTAAGTAACATCAATCCATTGTCACTCGTTTTTCAGCAGTACGGCCACTGCTAACTTAATACAGCTATTCTAGTATTCATCTTTGAATAAAATTCCATTCTTCATACAGGGACTGCATGGTGGCCCTGGGAGAAGGAGGAACACACCTTCAGGGTTGGGGGTTTGTGGCTGTGGAACCTGTACTGTCTCCTCATAATGTTGGCTGCAGTCCAAAGGCATACTGTTATGCTAATTAATGTCTCTAAATCGCCCATAGTGTATGAGCGCATGGGCCCCACTGGCGGACTAGTAACTCACCCGCTGTGTAGCCCAGCAATGTCCCCTGTGCTGCCCGGGATAGGCTCCAGGCCGCCAGGACCGAGATCAGGAAATGTGGCTGGAAGATGGATGGATGTTCTTGAGATTATTGACTATGAATTTGACCATATCGAAACAATTTCAGACTGTGTTATCAAACAGCACAATGCTCATCTGTGGATTTACCAAAGGCTGGTAAGGAGTAACCTTTTGCTAACTGTCACCTAGGGATTTGCCGTTGTGTCCCAGCTTATTAAACTTGAACTGCTTACGTAAGCATTCAGCTGAATGAATAATTAAAGCGTCATTAAAACTCTAACCCAAGTAGGTCATTCTGGTTAACTGCATTTAGCAGACAGTGTAATGTAATAATATAGGAAGGACAAGACCCAATGGCCTGTTAAGGCAGAATGTCAGAAGTCGGAGTCATTTATTATAGTTACTGGGGTTCAGCAGGACAGTGCATGCGGGGTGAGGGTGCTGGTCAGGGGGGTTATCAGAGGGTTATTTGGCCATTCTGCCACTCCCCCTCACAGAACTGGGGACAGTTAATAATTGTGGGATTTTTAAGCAAAGTAAAGGGAACTGTTTGTGCCAGGATCCACGGGGATCAGAAGATACCTTATCTGCCTATCGCAGTGCAGAGTCCAGTCAAGGGGCTGGGAGCAGGAGGGCCGCAGCGGGGATCTTTTGGATGGGGACGTCACAGTGGGTCCTGTTGGGGGGGTCCGTCCTCACAGCCACATCCCACATTTGGAATGTGGGTAATAATCTGTTTAATTGAGAATGAATTGAATTAATAATTGCATGTTTCCATACCCGTGCCCTTATTGGTCTAAAGAGAGCTATAAGAAGCTGCACACGCTGCGGCCTGCAAACGACGAAGGATGAAGACCTTTATGCATGAAGATGGCAGATATGCAGAATTGTGGGAAATAGGAATTTCTAGTACAACTCAGATTTCAAGCCTCACATTGTACATCTAGACCCGGCTTGTTAAGAGGATATGAGTGTTTGCAATGACTTTTCACTTTTGCCCTTGCTTATGTCAAGCAATAAAATGAGGAATCGAGTACAGTTACAGAATACACACACTTTGTTCTGTGGACAAAAACTACAGTAACTATATGCATAAAAAATAAATTTATAAGGTGTGAAAGCCCTAATAGCAGTCAGTCAAGGATGAGTCACTGACTCACAGAAAGCTAAGCTGATGTTCATAATGACATGAAGCGGAACCCTGTCATGTAGTAACAGCAGACATATCTGAGTATGGCACTGGTTGAAGAAGCCTGAGATACTGACAGAATGTGGCACTGTGGTCTCTAGTCTTCTCACAGTTCTGCCGTGTCTCATTATAAATCTTTGCGCTTGTGTATGCAGGTCTTCAAGCTAGTTTAAAATTAGGCCGGCCCAAATCACCTATGTTTATTGAGCCAACAGTTTTATCAGAGGCAACATAGTAGTTATGATCAGGGTCAGCCAGTGTCCCTGGAGCAGTTGGGGTTAATGTTGATATCACTTTGCCAACCAAGGGATTCCCAGCTGTACATCATCCCTTAATAAGTCAATAAGTCATCAGCCATAGGGGACCCCCCACATAAGAAATTAAATTTCATGCCATGCTAGTTGATGATTTTTAGGGAGCTGATTTTATTGAGTCACTGGTGAATTCAAGCTCTTTATTTCATCAATGCATTGAAACACTTGAATGAACTAATTATCATGCTGATTAAACCACAGATGTAACTTTCTCTCTCAGTGTGGCCTGACCTGAGAGCTGCTGCAATAACACATGCATGAGGGGCACATGAGGGCAACTGGGAGTAAAGAAAGTGGGGAAAAGCATCCCCAGTGGTCTGTTTCTAGGTGACAGAAGGTCCAAGACACAGCAGTACGCTGGGGTGAGCCTACTGCCCTATTCTCCACCTTCTCTACTGTCCCCCACTGCCCCCTTTCATGCAACCACTGACCTTGGTTATCACCCAGGCTTCTGTCCACATAACTCTCATCCCGTGGAAGGCTGCCAAGGCAAGAAACCCCTAAACACAACTTCAGGTACACGAATCAACTGCGCCACTGGATATGCATCTTAATGCTGAACACAGCAAGTAGGAAAGGGGTGTATTTCCAGACAGGCTCAGCAGGAAATGCAATGCAAGGACAGGAGATAGTCTGGTCAAAGTGCTATGGGGAGGGCATGAGACCGGTGACTGCAGGACAGAACTGGTTGATGAAGTCCTTCAACTACAGACTTTAACACTGCTCATCGTGCTTACGGATGAACCTGACTCAGTTCGAAAGGCACATTAGACCTGTGCTACACTGTACATCCATGTTAAAGTGTCTTTAACTGCAGTAGGAGGTTAGTCCGTCAAAATGAGCTTCATACAAATATGTTGTGTATAGAATACTATGCTGTGTACAATATTACACCATCTGCTCTGCCTGGGCAAGGTCATGCTGATAAATCTACCATGAACTGGCTAGTCAAATTAGAGAAACGTCACCACTGATGCCCGTATTACACAGACCCAAAATACGATTCTTACTAGCATGATTGTTCTTAATTCACACTGTGGATCATAAGCATAATATAGTTGGATTGATAGGTTATTTTTCACATTTTTAAGTTAACTTCTCTTTCATCTTTTATCTCAGGTTTATCACCAACCCATAAAAAAGAAAAGAGTAACAAAGCATGAAAGATATCTACGAATAACATCCAGGTAGTAAAGTACATATCATAAAACATGCATCCTGCCAGACTCCACTGGTTCCACACCTCCATATTGTAATGCTGATCACAGCACACAGAAGTGGTTTATGCTTGCAAATAACAGCACAGGAAGAAAGGGTCAGTCAAAGTGCTTGGAGCTGCAGCCTGCCGACTGTGACTGTCAGTGTGTGTTGGTGTGAGGGAGTCAGAGTTCAGCCCCAGCCAGAGCAAACTGGCTGACCAAGCCCTCCAGTACTTCTGACCAATAATGAGTATCCATCCTTTGGTGCCTATTTGTGTCTTTTCTCTAGTACACAGACATTCTCTTACTAGCTGCATGATCAATACTGAAATGAAGGCCTGAAATCAAATTTTCCATACTGTACTGAAGAATGTACATCACTCCTTATGCTCTCTATGCTGAACTGTCTTTCACTGACTACATTCAGTTACTGACTTTTATGTATTTAGCAGACACTCTTATCCAAAGCAGCATAGACGTAAGGATCAGAGAGCAGGGTCAGCCAGTGACCCTGACACGGGTGGGGTTAAGGTCCTTGCTCAAGGGCCCAGTGGTGACATCTCTCTGCCAGCCACAGGGTTGCAATCCACAAACTCCTGCACATGGGCACAGTGCCCTAACCTGCTGGCTTTCACACTGCCCCAAAGAGAACTGACAAGTGGGAATACAAATTAAATTAAATACACGCCACTACTTCAGCAGACACATGTCTTTGGCCTGCAAAAGAAAATCAGAAATTCCCGCAGTAAGGGAAGAACATGCAAACTTCACACATACATTAAGTGGGGCCAGAATTGAACCCCCTAACCATGGAAATCTAATGTAACAGTGCTTCCCAGAGAGCCAGCCCTGATTTACTCTCTTTTTGTGAATCTTTTGGGGTATCCATGTCCTACTCCTATCATTCCTAGTGAAAATAAGCTAAAATGTTCAGCTGTGACCCTATGGTGTGACCCACAGATCAAATAACAGCTGACAACATCCCAGGAATGAAAATGTTTTGTTTTTGTTTTCAGTTCAAATCTGTGGTTGCAATTACTTATGCAAATTGTCAATGAAATTCTGAAATTCACAATCTGTTCTCACCCGTCAGATCTGTCCTTGTTTTTTTTGTTTATTTTTTTTAATCTAATCAAAAGGTCAAATTTCTCATGGCACTAACTAGAATTTGTATCTATTGAAAAAGTTCACAAAACAGAAAATTGACACAACTACGAATGTAAGCATGGACTACGAGCTAACAGCTCAGGGGCTGGACCTTGTACAAAACCCAAGGACACATTGTGAGTAACTGTTCCTTATTTTGTATAGTTTTTAGCTAGAAGCTCATAAATGCTTTCATTTCTATGGTAGTAAATAACATGACTGTACGGCAGGAATAAATAAGCGTGGCCGTCCTTCAACTGCAGAAATTGAGCTTGACAAGACAATTGCTGTATTCCTTCAAGAATATTGAAGTTGTAGCGATAAGAAAATAAAAGATTCTTTAATGAGCCGCACTTGGCTGGGGCTGAGTGATATTACGAATAACTCAGTGTGTAGCAGTGTGGCTTCATACCCCCAAGGTTATGGGTTTGATTCCTGCTTTCTTTGTCTGTGTATGGAGCTGGCACGTCCCCCGATTGTATTTTGGGTTTCCGTCTGTCTGGTGAATTGGCTGGGGGCACACCCCCTCCTTTGATGTTACACCCAAAATCTCCCAATCATGTAAATTTACTACGGAGGGCACCCACCTGCTTGAGCACCTGCCCCTCAAAAAGTCTGTGCACATCACTCTGTGTGTGTGTCTGTGTTTGTAAATATGACAATGTGAGGAACAGATTTCCCCACAATGTAGTAAAAACTTAAAAGTAAAAAGAATAACCTCAATTTTATAAAAATCTGTGATTGCTATCAAAAAACTAAAAATGCCAAAACACTTGTATTTTTTGGCTACTTATGGTTAAGGTTAGGGCTGGGTAAGCTGTCATGGTTGAGATTAGGGTTTGCCCATTGAAATGAATGGAGAGTCCCCATAAAGAAATGAATACAAACGTGTGTGTGTGTGTGTGTGTGTGTGTGTGTGTGACCCACTGGCATCTAAGATCTCTGAAGCAGATCCTTGACTCTAGGCATAGAAATGTTATGATTGCCTCACCTATTTATTGCTCATTTATTATTCACTTATTCTTATACTGCACTGCCTTGCCTTTTATTGCACTGCTGTTTGTCCTATCTCCCCCTCCCCTGCACCTCTGGCAATAGAATTTCAGTGTTCCTCCAAACACGTGACAATAAAACTTGAAACTTGATTTGGTCCTGCACCAAAGTAACATATTCCCACATCAAGCAGACGAGTAGAATCATCAGAATCACTTATTCAACTATATAAAGACACACTCTGCCTCCTGTCATTGATAGTATTCATGACTGACCCAAGTACTCACGCTTTTTTCCCCCCTAGGCTGCCAGTACCTATTTATACTGCGTATCTGTATGTGGAGTACCACGGGGTCGTGCCCTCGTAAGACTCCGCCCATCGGGGCGCGCCCCGACGTGCACCCGCCCCTACGCTCACGCCGGCGCCACTGCAGTCCGTCGCCTGCTTTTTAAAGCCAGTGGACTGTATCTACGCCGTCAGTTTTATGTTGGGTGGGATTCGGTAGGGAGCTATCATTGTCTCCTTTAATATATATTTTTTTATTTCGCATTGCCCCTCCATTCCCTCTTTCAATCCACGTTACTGTCATCCCAGTTCGCGTTTTATTTCTTTATTTTTAAGTCATTTAGTTACCTCCTCTCATTCAGAATGTACAGGTATTTAGGCGAGCTGCTGACTCGAGGAGCCAGCGGCACGCTGGCCTCTGGATGCGCCGACTCCATCCTGCCGGCTTCCGCGTCTTTGATGCGGGTGCGTTGCTACAGCGAAGCCGTAGGGGAGAAGGACGACGACCCCAACTTCTTTAAAATGGTAGAGGGCTTCTTCGACCGTGGCGCGTCCATCGTGGAAAACAAGCTGGTGGAGGACCTGAAGAGCAGAGAGACGCCGGAGCAGAAGAGGCATCGGGTGCGGGGCATCCTGAGGATCATTAAGCCGTGTAACCACGTCCTCAGCGTGTCGTTCCCCATCAAGCGGGACAACGGCGAGTGGGAGGTGATCGAGGGCTACCGGGCCCAGCACAGCCAGCACCGGACGCCGTGTAAAGGAGGTGAGGGGGTCCCTGCCAGCGGAGGGGCGGCGCTGCTTCCGCGAGGGTCCCGCGAGCCTCCTCTGGCGGAGGCACTTCATGCGTCGCGAGCTCGAAATGTAACGGCTTGTTGGCTGTTCCTGCTACTGTGTTACCGGTTAACAGAGATAAGGACGTTAGTCGTAACTCTGCCCGCTAACCAGCCTCCCCTCAGAAAATAAACAAGCAAACGATAATCAAACAAAAATAGCTGGTTTACTAGTTGCAAGTGTAAGGTAGGCGACCGGCTCGTTTGTTCGTAGCAACATGCGTTCCTGTCCCTGCGGCTTTACGGCCTGAACCGGCGTGTAATTCCATTTTAACCAACCATAAACGTTGGTCCTGGGGTTAACCGGTTATTTTACTTGAGCCGCTGTCGATGTCTGCTGCTGATAATCGTTTGCTCTTCTGGGAAATGCACATGGACGCATAGCGCGTCACGTAGTCTTATGCTGAACCGGTCTGAGTGCCCTTCTGGGTGACCTGTCACGGGAATTCGTGCGGGTCTCTGACCTGTAAAATACCAGGTGGCCCTGGCTATGTTCGCGACACAGCCGGGCCTCGGATCTGGTAGCCTTCCGTAAATGTACTGAAATGACATTTTGACACGCGTCAGGGTCCGTGTGATGCATGAATAACTAACAGACAGGCAGCGTGGTTAAGGACACGGACTTTAAAATCACAAGCAGATGGCTCTTCGTCTCCAGGACAAACTATGCATGATTCATGTGTAAAAGGAACAAATTCAGCCCTTATGCTTAATTATGTGTCTGACTTACACCTATGATAGCCTTTCTGCTTATATGCACTTTAAAAGCACTTCTCTCTAACTTAAACTGTTACCTGAGGGTTCTTTTCTATTGGAGGGAATGGAAGAACTGGTTTGGGTGAATCCAAACTACAGTATATCTGTTCATCCATCCATCCATCCAGCCATTGTCCAAACCGCTTATCCCAGTTGGTCGCGGGGAACCCAGAGCCTATCCTGGAAACTATGGGCACAAGGCGGGGAACAACCCAGGATGGGGGGCCAGCCCATCGCAGGGCACACTCACACACCAGCCCCACACACATGCAATTTCGCAACCCCAATCAGCCTCAGCACGTCTTTGGACTGGGGGGAAACCGGAGCACCCGGAGGAAACCCCACGACGACATGGGGAGAACATGCAAACTCCACACACATGGAACCCAGGCGGAGACTCAAACCCTGGCCCCAGAGGTGTGAGGCAACAGTGCTAACCACTGCACCACCATGTCACCCTATATCTGTTCAAATCAGTCCGATTTTATATTGTGGGTCTATGTAAGTAGTGGGTCTATGGACAGGACACTGGGCAGGAATGGTTGAAAGAGGCTGGGTAGTTGCATGTTTGAAACACTGAGCAACACAGGGCCAACTGTGAGGTGGGCTGTTGGTGTGAGGGTGTGTCCTGTGAGCCGAGGACGAGCCCCCGCATGCCTCTATACGTCAGACCTGCACAGCCACATGAGGGTGGGACAACTTCAGCTGAATTTTTCAGCCTTTTGGGCAGGGGGGAAATAGCCCTCTGCCCAACTTTATGAATTGACATTTGTTGTTAGTTGATTCCTTTATATTGTTTTATTTAGCAACTTCTACAGTTTTAAAATTACGTCGGCAAACGAGAAGCATGAAAAGACAAAGTGATGCATTTATTGTTTTAAATTTAATGCAGCTTAATCCTCATTTGGTGTCAGGCTGTATGAGTTTCGCATTTCTTAAAAGGTCCACACTGTACCTCCCTCTCCCCAGATCTGAGTAACCTGTAACAGTCAGGCCCCAAAGCCACCCAGATTCTTTTAATCCAAGTTTCAGGTTTTGCATAAGTCACATGCAATTGAAATCCAAAAGTCATCATTCTATAAATTTGTTCTTGCATGCTTAAAGAAAAATCAAACAAAACTCGTCATTCCAGGCTTGTTGAGTTGCAAACAGATGGGATTTGTGGTGTTGAAGATGTAGATTATAAAACATCTTAGAAGAATTGACCTGGCACATTGCCATGGAGATTGAGACAGATATATTGACAGTTAATGCCACCATTCTGCAAATGTTTGGCTGTCTGTCTATCCATCCATCCACCCACTCCTGGAAGTGGAAGGGCAGAGTTTCCTTGTACTTTTCTGGTGACGGAGGAAGCTTTGGGTAGCGACTTTGTCCTTGCGTGACACTTTCTTGGGGCTCATGTCACTCAGTAAGCAGCCATGTGCAGCTCCATGCCTGCCATGTGCTTCCTGCCTAAAGCAATTGGTGGCTTAACCTAGATACCTGGTGGAACAAGTTCAAGTACAAGTCATTGTATAATAAAACTTTTTTTATTCCTTTGTGTCATTTCTTGCCTCATTAATTCCAACTGAGTGATAAAACATTGTTCCTGCGCAGATGAAGAAATGAAAGTTGTCTCTGTGCAGGGTGAGGTGCCCTGACTTTGTGCTCTGAAGTTTCGGTCTTCCATTCCCACCCAGCCATCCAGACAGAGACAGCTTGTGACTCGTCTCACATTCCAGAATCATCCTCTTTTCAGAGCCGCAGATATTTATTCCACTAAGAACTACAGCAATATTAACTGTTTTATAGTAAACACTTGCTTGCCTGAGGCCCAGACTGCAGTGTGTTTGACTGAGTGGGCAGCATTTGGTCATCCTCTTCGTCTTGTGTCGCTGCTGTTGAAGCTGGTTTGCTCTGAGGTTCATTGTCTTCAGCATGGCTTTGATGTGCCTGGATAATATGTACATTTATTTATTTACTTATTTAATGGACTTATTAGTCCAAAGTGATGTAAGGGTGAGAATCAGAGGGCAGGGTCAGCCTGCGTCCCTGGAAAAAGTGGGGTTTTGCTCAAGGGCCTCATAGGACCATTACCCTGTCAGCCACAGAGTCCTGACCTGCAAAGCCACACACCACCCCCTACAGTTTAGGAGTGAGGATTACCCTCAGCCCAAGGGATGGAGGCTCATAACACCACCCTTTTCCTTATATACAGTTGTTTTATTTTTTAATCACTTGTCTCTTCTGGTGGGAATTCTTATGGTTTTCAATAAAGCAATAAGTACATGCAATCTGAATAAACACACCATAATTACAGTGTTTGTGGGGTGTTCTCATAAACACATTCTGAATATCAGCAGCATGGGGCTGCAGAGCAGCAGCACATGTGAGACGTTTAATAAGCCTTGCTCCTTTGGCAGGTCTGTATGCAAGAGTTCCACTCCGCAGTGGGAGACACTAATTAAAATGGGCAGTTGCTGGCCAGCAGGAGAAGACCGAACCAACCATCTTCTAATCGTTTGGCCATCTGAGCCCAAAGTGAAAGTTTATATCTAGCAAGCTCAGGGCAGCCTGTGTCTGTTTCCTTTTATAATTAAATCAAGTTTTGTTAAAAATGGCAGTTAATCGTCCTGGGGTATGTTCGCACCCATTACCCGCATTAGAGTTTGGCATATGTAGCCAAGGTGAAAGAATACCTGTACTTTACATGTGCTTTAGGTCAGTGCTCACTGAAATTGCTCCCTCCCCGGGGCATTCTGACCCGTTCAATGATCTGGAAGAGGCCAACTTTACTGGACATGTTAAGCAAAACCCTAGTAGCTCAAGGAGTGATGTGGGTGGGACTGGTTCGGCATTGTAGTAAACATCAAAGGTCACAGGGTCGTTTGAACATTTGTTAAAGCTTATCTGAGCTTGATAGCATTTGTATGCACACATTTTCAGTGATACGTGCTAGTGCTGTTTTCAACAAGACCCTTCAGCACTAAAAATGAGGCTATAGCAAATGTTTTTATCAGGAGAGGTTAGTGAATGAAAAAATAATTTACATGTATGTAAATATTTAAGAAGTTGTGTTACACTTGGAGACCTGATTACCTCCTGGTGTATCAAATGCAGAATAGTGGCCAAGGTTTGGAGTGGGATGGTCCTGTATTTCAAAACAGAAGGTGGTGGATCTCAGCCTAGGAGATTATAGGCTGACCACTAGAGTATGAAATGCAGTGTGTCGCCTACTGTCATTCCTGGGATTAAAACCCATAATGCTCTGGTCTATTGGGCTGTCGCTTCTCTTGATGCTACTTAATGTTATGAAGCTTTATACTGGGAAAATTATCACCAATCACTCCTTTCTTCACCGTTGCCTCCTCAGGTATCCGATACAGCACAGATGTATCCGTGGATGAGGTGAAAGCCCTGGCCTCTCTGATGACGTACAAGTGTGCAGTCGTGGGTAAGATCCTCTCTCTTTCCCTTGGGCGTTGTGAAATCACAGTGTTGACAAAATGCTCTGCAGTGCTCTGTAGCTCTGTAGTCTGTTCTGCCTTACACACTGAGTCTTCCATTTCAGATGTCCCATTTGGTGGGGCCAAGGCGGGAGTAAAAATTAACCCCAGGAATTACTCTGTAAGTTTCGGCTGTGACCTTCAGAATCCCTTGTGGGAGTTATAGTATCTTTCTTCATTTGCTACATTTTCTCTGCATTAACCTATGCTGTCTTGTGTTGCGTGTGCACACTGTGGAGATGTATTTGCTAGCTAAATGTATGAAGTCCATCTCCAAGCTGCCTTTTTGTCTTTCTTGTTGCTATCATTATATACTAAGCAGAGGTTTCAGCGCCAACCCTGGCGTTTGCTTCAAGTGCATTTTCTTTTTAGTCCCACCAGCAAGCTCTAAAAATTATTTTTAAATTTGTATGTTCTGTATTGGGGTTTTTCCCACTGGTGGGTCAGCAATCCCAGTCCTGTTCCTAGGTGGCACTGGATCCTTCTTGTGCTTCTGTTTGATTAGCTATCCCTGAAGCGATGAGTGCTGGTGCGTTCTTTTTACTGTGTCCCTCAAGCTCGTACAGATTAAATAATTCAGAAAACCACCTGAGTACTGAGAGGGAGATTAAGCTAAATAATTTCATTTATTTCACTTGTGTGTGTTTTCTTAAATGGACAGCATGTTATTTTTGTTCAATCGGTTGTAAGCTTTCTGGATAGAAAATTGGGAGACGTATTTGCATGTATCATAAGCCAGCAAATAGTGTTGTCGTTTGTTTGTCGGCTGTATGCTTTCTGCTTAATTGCTGTGTGTCCACAGTGCACAGGAAGTAGTTCATTTCCGCAGCTGTCGTGGCTTCCTGTGGCCGGCATGCTGTCACATACTGATTGGTGGCTGTTCTTTCCTTGTCCTTGGACAGAGAACAGCTGAGCTGTCAGTTGGCTGCCAGATCAGGGGCACTGTTGGCCTGGCTTCTCTGAGCAGGCGCCATGCGGTGCCTCGCCCCTTCACTGCATTTTTGTAGCTCTCTGTCACAGAGAATGAGTTTGTAAAAATTTAGAGTGACATTGAACATGTGATGGTTTTTCAATCCGAAATGGCATGTAACTTTGACATCTAATAAGAATGTTTGCCATTCATCCCATACAGGACAATGAACTGGAAAAAATCACCAGGAGATTCACCATCGAGCTGGCCAAGAAGGGCTTCATTGGTGCGTGCTCCCACCTCAGTCTGACTGACGGAATGTCAGCATCCATTTTTAAAAAGGCCCCTGACCCCATTTTTCAAGCCAGTCCTGATTGCTTAAACACATTGACTGCAACCGGTACATTTAAGTTTATTGCTAATAGCTATCAGATCTATTTATGTGACGTGGACACAAAGGGCCAGTGTTCTGTGCGAGTTAGCCTGGCTTTTCGGATGATTTCCCCCTTCCTACGCTCAAAGCGAGGAGCCTCTCAAACTGCTCCTGTCAGCCTGTATGTATAATTAGTCCCAAACTAAAATCACCCTGACCTCCCTCGGCACGTCAGGAATAAACCTTCTGGGCTTTTCAGACCCTCATGCTACCATCCTCCAGCCCAGATAAAGGGGGTGGCATGTGGTCATGGGCAGGTAAGCTTGGGAGGTTGGAGGAGAAAATGCGTCTGGGCTCTCAGGCTGTTAGAAAATGTGCCGCTGTCGCACTTCCTGCAGTGTGATGTTCTGTGTGTTTTTCTTGCTGCAGGGCCTGGCATCGATGTCCCCGCACCCGACATGAGCACGGGCGAGAGGGAGATGTCTTGGATCGCCGACACCTATGCAAACACAATTGCCCACGGTGTAAGTCACCACCAGCAGACTCCCAAATGCCACTGAACATACTCATTGCATATGAGATAGTAACATTTGTGTGCCGCATTTCATTGGCGAGCCCCCAGTAGGGTTCTCACCGCAGATGAGATGGTAACAGTTGTGTGGCATGTTTCAGTAGCAAGCCCGCAGTGGGGTAAATAGCTGCTGGGATGAGAAGTGGCTTTATCACCAGCTCCGTTCGGGGCTGGCACACTCCCTCTGGGCCCGACTTCCTTGGGGGATGAGAAACACTCATTAAAAAAGACAAGGATTAAATGTGAGAAAAGGAATGCTAATCAGGGCAGTGATTTGGGGGGCAGTGCCGCGGTCCCCATCTGCTTCTGCAAACTACCCGGCATTCAGGGCTCTTCTGAGGAGTGCAGTGAAGGTTTTCCATACAGGAGAAAGCCAATCGCAGGGGACTTTGGCAGGGCGAGTGTTACGGAACTCAGGGAAGGGTTTTAATTTCAGAATGGTTTATTTAACCTTATCTATCCAAAGTCTCCAGAGAATGTGAAATGAAAACACACAGAAAGGAAAGGCCCTTTATCGCTGACTCAGGCTAACCCAGACTGATTGGAGTGTCGACGTTATCGTCAGCCACTGTCTAACTGCATACTGTACCTGCTGGCCTGTCTCGGATACCCCCCCTCCCCCCACCCCCGAATGTCGTCTGAAATGCACGGCCTGTTTGAGGTCACACAGCAGCATACCACAGTCTTGCAGCCATGACATCTTACCCCCCACCCCCAGTCCCTTTAAAGTTGTGCCATCTGCCCTCCTAGGAAGTTAAGCTCAGAAGTATAGCACAGCTCAGGACGGCACTGGACTGTTTCGGGTCCACACCTCCCAGTAGCACAACCTCAGTCGCAGAAGTTTTTAAGTCCACCTTAAACCAAACGATTAAACAATAAAGAGCAATTATCAGCAATACTAGGGACAGTATTGGCTTTTAAGCACAGCAGAGGAGTGGGGGAGGGGGGGTGGCGGTGGGTATGTGAACAGAATCATCCCTGTTCCGGGAATCACTTTGCCAGGCACCAGCTGCGGAGGGTAGAAGCCAGCTCGCAGCAGGGGCTCACGTTACCGTAACACACTTTCTTGTCGTGTCGCTTTAATGCTCATAACAGGTTCAGTGGCATGGATTATAAGGGGAGATTTTAAGGAAGCCGTGCTCTCTCAAAGTGCTTATCGAGAGACTTTAATTGTCTTTATTTCTGCACAGTCATGTTACTATGGCAGCCAAGGAAGTTTGGTCTGGATTGCGGGGAATTGATGTTAACCACATCGTTCCCATAGTCACAGGGGCTGGGGGGGGGGGTGTGAAAGGGAACAGAGGACAGATATTCTTTTAAAGAAAATTTCTCCTTTCTCAGTAATTGTGTAGCTAATGGTTTTCAGCCATCTAACAATAAAAACATGAGTATGCCATATCATATAGTGCATTACATTGCATTTTTCCTAATGTTTTTTTCTTCTTTTACACAAAGGAGGCTCCTGAATTGTGATGTTACACATGACTGTTTAACTTGGAAAAAGTGCTTTTTCATGTGTGGGGTACCCCACCCTGTTGGGGGCCGGGTGATGGCTACAATTGGCTTTCATGCGTTCGTGTTACAAGCTTGGTCGTGAGGCTGACCTCTGAGAGGATGTTAAAGGGGTATGATTAGATAGGAAAGGGCTTGACTGTCTCACGGTTTGAATCATGAGCGAGGGGGTGCTTTCTGTAAGAGGGACTTGCTTTTGTTCTCCGGCGAGGAGCGTGAGAGTGGACGCACCATCCCTCTCCGCTGGTGTTCAATGACGCCTGCCTTTGCCACGGCTCCTCGGGGGAGTCTGGAGGAGCCATGGTAGACACACAAAGTGTTTTTGTGAGGCTTGTAAAGCAGGCCAGGTGTGAGCTTGCGCTGGAACCCCATGCCTGACTGCTGGTAGATTTAAGAAAAAGAGAAAATAATCTGTGGGGAAGCGAGGCTTTGATGATAATATTGTAACTGATGTACATACGGCTATGTTTGTTTTTGAGAATAATCATCAAGGTTCCTGAGTGGCCATAGTAGGCAGCCAGAAGCGTAGCCTCTAAACCAGCCAATCCCACGTGTTTTGGCCATCTGACTCCGCCATGTCAGCTGGTCACAGAATAGCAGTACCGCCTGTCTACCACGTGATAGGCCCTTTAGCCCAGCTTGACTTAATTGGCCTTTAAGATTATAACATATTTGTTACCCCACGCTCTTCATTGCTGAAAATGACCGCCTTTTTTCCTCTGTCCCAAACAACTATAAATGGTCTGAATTTAGAACTCTGAAATGTATTTTAAACATTTTAATTCAATGCCAAGTGTGTCACGTCGTTCCCTGTGCTTTTCCACAGGACATCAACGCTCACGCTTGCGTCACAGGCAAGCCCATCAGTCAGGGAGGGATCCATGGCAGGATCTCAGCCACCGGCCGTGGAGTCTTCCACGGCATCGAGAACTTCATCAACGAGGCATCGTACATGAGCATGGTGGGCCTGACACCTGGCTTTGCGGACAAAACGTTTGTCATTCAGGTTTGTGGCATCCCCCCCCCCCCCCATTGCACTTAAACCCGTACCAATTGCAGAGTCGTATGGAACAAAGTGACAAGTAACAAGCCTCAAGAACCACTGACATCATTTTAACTGCATTATGATAAAAGTGCAGGGTTTGTGGCTTTATAATGAGATCCATTACAGCTTTACACTAAAGTACACTGGGGCTGCAAAGTCATTTATAATATTTCTAAGCATTGTGACATCGCAGAGCCAGCTGATGTCATCAGGAGAAAGGATGATTAATTTTTATATCATAAAAATCATTGCAGTGCTAAAATGAAAGTGATTCTTCAAAGGAAGAAATAGCTAGTGTGAATTTAATGAAGCAATGGAACAGAAGCGGTGCTATGGTTTGCCTGTAACAGGGAATGGCAGCTTCACTTGCTAACAGGACCTGATCAGTCCGATTACCCGCATCCTGTGTGAAGCACTGCATCAAAGCACTCATGTGACTGGGAGGTCTCTTCCGTCCAACCCCCACTCTGACTGCCTGTCTAAATTTATCTGCTTGTTAAATATGCAGGGACGTGTTGCAATGTCCTGACGTCTTCGCCGGGCTTCAGGGGTCACATTAGTGTGAGCCGGCTGGTGTAGATTACTGGTAGCCAGCACACGTGCACAAACGCACTCACTCCCGCACAGCTGGGGATGGTGAGGATAAGTTCATGGTTTCCCAACCAGGCGTTTACTGTGTTGATGGGATTTACACTGCTTTGAAATGCGGGTGTTCACTGTGCACATAGAAAGTGTGAGTGACATGACAGCAGCGTCTTATGTTTCATTTATAAACACAAAATATTTTCACTGTGTTCCACAGGGTGGTCTGCCATGGACTGGTCTGTTCCTGCTTTGTAACCGGTGGGGGGGGGGGGGGCAAACAAATGGGAGGGCTGTAAAATTCTTTACTAGCCCATGATTGGCTGTAACCTAGGTGTTAGAAATAGTGATCACTGCAGCCTTATTTTTTGCCTTTTTACCTGATATAAGGACTGAGAAATGTAGCCATGCCTCTCCCCCTGCAGGGATTCGGCAACGTGGGCCTGCACTCTATGCGCTACCTGCACCGCTATGGTGCCAAGTGCGTCGGTGTCGGTGAGGTGGATGGCAACATCTGGAACCCCAATGGCATCGACCCCAAAGAGCTGGAGGACTACAAACTGGTGAGATATGGTAGCCTCACTGCTGATGGCTCAAGAGGGGATGTGGGAGGCCTAGAGGGTCCTCATATTCCCTCACTTGCTATTGCACTATGCCCCTGTATACAGCACTGTGTACAGCTCCAGACCTCCCCATATTTCC
>JAODLD010000047.1:2241448-2252710 GCA_026781065.1 Mormyrops boulengeri | reverse complement strand
AGTCCGTCCTTAGTTAATACAGCACGTTGAAATGAGCGTCCCAGTTCCGAGGTGGATGCACATTCCCGAAGACGACACGTTCTCTCTGCGAGTAGTCCGTCCTTAGTTAATACAGCACGTTGAAATGAGCGTCCCAGTTCCGAGGTGGATGCACATTCCCGAAGACGACATGTTCTCTCTGCGAGTAGTCCATCCTTAGTTAATCAATCTCGGCTTTTCCCCAATAAGGTCAACCGCAACGGCTGAGTAAGCCTTAATTTTTTGTGATGGATGCCGGCTGACTTTCATGTCCATGCATAATTTACATAAATTCACTGGAGATAAAAGCCCCCCCCCCCGCCCCACGGAGCCCCAGTGAGATTCATTGTTCGAGGGGCTTTTTTTTGAGTCCAGTAGCGCAGCAAGAGCCTTATTCAAAAACACGAAAGGCGTCAGCTGCTGGATGAGGGCCCCGGCCGAGCCCCGCGAGTGTGGGGGCTACTCTCTGTGCTGCTGCCGTTTTTTGCCGGCATCTGGCAGCTACGCTCAGATTAGACCCCCCCCCCCAAAGCTATAGTGCCAGGACCGCCTTTTTATGGACATAAGATTCCAAATAAACAAACAAAAGCAAATTCTCCTTAATGCCAGTGTCTGCAGAATGGAAATGCGAATCAACTTTCAGCTCGACACATAGGGACTGACTACGGAGAATCCCCAAAATAAGGAATGTCGTCTACTCTGAGGCTCTCCATCTCAATGCAGCCCCCCCCAAAAAAAGGCAGAGTCTAACCGCTGACGGCGGCATGCTAACATCCACGGCCCCCCCCACCTTGCACGCCAAACAGGCCCAGCTGCCGGCCTAAAACGGCCTTGGAGACGAAGCGTTTGGGGGTGTGCCGAAAACAACTGCAGTGGGGCCCTTTCCGGTGCCAGAAGGGAAGGTGTATGAAGAGAGAAAGAGGGAAGGAAGGAGGGAGAGAAAAGGCAGACATCCATACTCTTAGTGGAGTTGTAATTATAGTATTTGACAGTATAGTAATTATAGTATTATCTTGCCATACGCATATTGTGCAGACATAGCTACAACCGGAGTACTCACTGGTACTATTCAGGATTTTTAAATTGGTTTTGTGAACCAGTTAAGCAACGATCTGTAACGCTCCGTTGTCTAACGCACCATCTGCCCCCAGTGGGGGCTGATGAGTGAGAAGGGAAGAAGGACGAGTAGACCAAACTGAACCGTCAGCGGCTCCTTCCAGAATGAAGGACGGGGAATTCAAGGGTGGCCAACCCAGACCTCCCACTGCTTAATGTGAACCAAAATTCTGCAGGTACACAGGCCTGCTGCTGATGGTAGGACCTCTTCCTCAGAGAAGTAGTACACTAAATTTACACGGCAGGAAACACCCAAAACATGCCTAAAACTAAGGACATCGAGTCGTGAGACGGACACATGCTCCTCTTTTTGGCTGAGAACCTGCAGAAGGCGGGAGACATTGCCCAGTACTGCCAGCAGTCCACCAGCAGTGTCACCATTAACAGTAAAGCTAACGTATGAATAGCGAGAACATGGCTGGTACCTTTCTGGCCAGTAACTTTAACTACAGATCCATCCAATCCCAGGATAACCATTTCCAAATGTGCGCATACACAGTAATCAGCAACAGAGACTAAAGGTTTGGGAGAAACTGCACACTACTTTCAGAATGACGCAATCCACCTTCAGGGGGAAATCAAGAACCACGAGCCATATTTAGACCGTGGTTAATCTCATGACTTAATATCCAACACGTCCCTTTTCTTTCAAAGGCCACGTTCGACTGGACCGGCAGCTTAATGCCAGTCCTACTCTGTGTTCAGGCCATATTCATCAGGCCCAGGAAGACCTCAACCACTGAACACTGAGCCGGGCGCCCTAGTGTTGCGGGGATGTGAACACACTTTGGGCTGATGGACAACACTTACATAGGGGCTCCTCTGACCCACCCAGACCCCCTTTAAGAAACTGCTCTTAGGCCAAGAGCTCTCAGTAAAGAAAGATTATGAGCAAACACACATCTAGGGAAGAAATCTTTCCTCTGCCTGTTTAATCTCCTTAAAATCGATCAGAGCCAAATTTGTGAGGGTCGTAAAAGCGTCAGGGCACAGATGCATGCAGGTTTAATCTGTTATACTGTTAAAGCCGTGGCCCTATAGGCCACTTCCTCTTAAGGGGCACACAGGACCAATACACAAAGGACGGTGACCGAACCCTAAACGCGGCATTAACATTTGCAGCAAACGTTAAGGCATATGGAGAACACCGGCCGCTGAATGTCGAACCCAGGAATAAATTGCAGTTGGACAAGCAATGCACAAAAATGCACAAATACTAACCTTTAGCCAAAGAAAAATATGTCCTGTGTTTGACACGTTGAGAGATCTTAACAAGGTCCACTAACAATCCATGAACCTTCAAACACTCACAGAAAAGGTAGCGGAGGGGCACTTGGCCCAAACGCCGAGGTTCCACGACCTTCACTGCTTAAGAAAACTCATTGTGGATGAAGCGCACCCCGTAAACAGAAAACATGGGAAGCATCATGACCGCTTACGGGGCACAGCCTCTAAGGATGACTCAGGGCAAAACAACTCCAGCTGCTTCAGTGAAAAGGGACCAGATAACCTCAGTCGAGGGCAGAGCTTCTTGGACAAGCCTGCATTTCTGCCCTACACCCCGGAGGGTAATTCCTGCCCGTTCATAACCCTCACCTCGAGAGCCACGAGAGATAAATCAAAACATTTTACTACTACTTAGACCTCGCCTCTTTGTAGACATTTTTTCTAACTTTTCTAGTACTTAAAACATCCATTTCAACTGCAGAATATCTAGCTCAGGGGTAGCCAATCTTATCCCAAAAATGCTATTGTGGGTGAGGGGTTTTTTGTTCCAATATCCTAATTAAATTACTAATTAGAGGACTGATTGGCTGAAGAGTCCTCACACCTGCGTTTGAACAGCTGACCTAAAGGCTACACCAAATCCCTGCACACACACTGGCCCTTTGCAGATAAGATTGGCCCCCCCTGTGGCCTGTACTACGAAGCGGGGAAGTTACCCCCATAAGCCAGTAACCCCGCTTCGTAGTACAGGCCACTGATCTACTACAGATTCCAGCTGAATTGAAAGCCAAGGACAGCCCAGTCTCTCAGCCACTGTACAGTGTGCTGATGGGACAGAAAACACTGGATATTTTTCATGTGCCACTTCAGTAAGGACCAGTATAAGGTCTCCCAGAGTAAATAAATTCACATTCATATTTAAATATTTAGGAGACATGTTTGCCCAAAATTACGTACAATTGAGGAAAGCAGCGCTTTACAAGCATACGTGCTGTTGAGTCGACTAGACATAAGGCAGCTAGGCAGGGCTTCCAGTGAAAGCCCGGGTACAGTGTAAGCAGTTCTGAAGCTGGAGAGACAACTTCTAACAAAGAAAAACACTTTTGACTATTCAATGTGAAATAAATGCCATTAAACGACTTCAGATCTTCAAAAAATAGCAGAGAATCAAGACTTTCTGATGTTCAGAGACCCCCAGCACATCAGCACTGTTTTGTTGCATGGAATCATAACAGCCAACATTGTAAGGCCGAGCACAGCAGGGCAGAGAGCACAGCAGAACACAGAGGAGGCAGATAGCATTGCAGATAGCATTGCAGAGAGCACGGCAGAGAGCACGGCAGAGGAGAGCTGAGAGCACAGCAGGGCAGAGCAGAGGAGAGCTGAGAGCACAGCAGGGCAGGGCAGAGGAGAGAACACAGCAGGGCAGGGCAGGGCAGAGAGCACAGCAGGGCAGGGCAGGGCAGAGAGCACAGCAGGGCAGGGCCCGGCAGAGAGCACGGCAGGGCCCGGCAGGGCAGAGCAGAGCGCGAAGGTGTCTCCCTCCATCGCCCTCTGGATGCTGCCCCCTGTATTTAGATCCGTCCCCGTGGGCTGTTCGTTAAGTACCCCCACACGGCTTTTATAGTGTGTGTGTAAATTCCTTTCCATTAAGATGGCAGATAGGGAGCCCAGACAGTGCATGACTGACTGAAGGAGATCTGCATGTGTATATATACACTGTTATTAGGCAGCGTCTGGCGGAAGCTCACCACACACGCCATCAGGGCAGCAGAGGAGGCAACCAACTCATTTTATAATGAACCCCACTGTCCACAAGGGGTCAGACCAAGAAAGCAAGATGCACACATGCTCATTGGCCGAGCCCCCACCTGCCCCCACCACCGCATGCTCCTTGACCCAGCCACACCTACCCCTGGCCCCCCGCCCCCGTACTTCTTGGGCCAGCCATGGTGTCTCCATCCTGGCAAAGAAAGGCAGACAGAAGACCGCAGGACCTTGAAACCCGACCCATGAACCTCTCCTCCTCCTCCTGAGAGTGCCCCCCTCCCATTCCCTACCCCTCCCCCAGGGGCACCAGCAAGGCAACCCAATCCCTCCCCCACGACCGAAATCAAAGCACATTATCCAAAGCCAGCAGAGAGGCTGCTGAAGTAATGCAGCAAAGAGGTGGTGCTACAGGGAGGCAGAGCGATCGCGGGTCGTCTTTCCACAAAGCAAAAGCCTTTATGTTTTCCATGCTACAATTTGTGGAGCCATTTCCAGCAGAGAATTAGAGGTTTACTGTTGAGGGAGGTGTAAGGGGCCCAGAAGCCTGAGGAATAAGGGTTTCCCGAATCCAGAGAAATTCCTGATGCATTTTATTCACTTGCCCATTTACAGAGCTGAAGAGCCACTATAGCAATTCCCACGAAATGCTCGGCTCACGGGTACAACAGCAAAGCCCCTGACTCACTCCCACCAGCGTAAGGGGCTTCCTCAGCCATTCCCCACACCTACTGCCACAAATGCTGCGACAGCTAGCAATATCTTCTTGGGCAAATGAAAGCCATATTACGGCAAGTGCAGTGTGTGAAGGGAAGGTGCTTTTTTCAGTATTTCAAGGAATGGCATAAAGCAGCATTTCCCAATCTGGTCCTCAGGGACCCACAGACAGTCCAAGTTTGTGCCAGAAGCTGGGAGGAAGTAAAAATGTAAATTGGCTGGCAGGGAGCTTGAGTAGGAGCAAAAATGTGGACCGTCTGTGGGTCCCCGACGACCGGGTTGGGAAACACTGGCACAGAGCATTGGTAGAGTATTCTAAGCATGTGGTGAAAAAGGACCTATATAATAGGTACGCTAAGCCTGTGCTGCTGCAGGAGGGATCCAGCCCACAGAAATCTGTAGGGGAACATGCAGAAACTGTAGAAGCACACAACTCTCTACATGAATGCTTATGGGCACCGCTGATGTGCAGGTAGATTGGAGTTCAGCAGAGGAGCAACTCACCATTGGTCAACCCCGACCGACCTGGTTTTAACCCAAATAAGGACATTGCCACTGTACCTTCTGAGATTCATGACATGCATTAAGTAAACAAAAGCATGATCACTGTAAACAATGGCCCATACTCAGGGTAATCCACGAGGGGAGGATATCCACGCAAAGCCACAAAACGCACACTGCTGCAGAGCTATAAGCAGCACGTGAACGTGCCTCCAGAGCAGAACAACAAAACTGGAGAAAGAGCTTCATGACTGTTAAGGACATATCTACTGTGAAAACTGAATCACACAGGACACACCCCACCCTTAGCATGGAACAACCCACACGAGGTGCCATGACTGCTTAAAAACTACCCACTCTGCACAAAAAAACACTTAAGTGGCCGAATTGGAAACTCTGATTAACGTAACCAAGTTCAACCTTCGCATCAACACCACAAATACACCAAAACAATTTTACAATATTCTAAAAATAAGAAATATGATCTTGAGTCAGTATTAACAGCCTCATCAAGCTGCCTTTGGATTATATAAACACTATGTTAGAGGACAATGAAGACATCAGACCCACCAACGCTGGACCACCAGCTGTGACCATCCCTAATGAAGCTAAGAAAAGTCAATCATAGGTTGCTGGGGATCATAGGTGTTCATCATGTCTGAACTTCACCAAAGAAGGTCTTCAACACATGAATGCCCGCAAGGCGAGCGAGCACCTTCAGGCCCTTTGGTCTATTTCGAAGCAGGTACTGCTTTGGCTGAATTTAGTGTGTATCTCATACAGAAACACTAAGTAGTATTCTGATTTAACGAAAACTGCAGAATATATATGATGCTTGAATTCTCCTTGATATTCCCAAATCCTACAAAGTATCAAGTACCCTGTAACTCCAGGGGCCAAAAGACCCACATTTCTGTGGGGGGTGTCTCTGACTGATCCTCAGAGTGAGGGTTCAGAGGTGGTGTTTCTGGCTGGTCCTCAGAGTGAGGGCTCAGAGATGGTGTTTCTGTGGGGGGTGTTTCTGGCTGGTCCTCAGAGTGAGGGCTCAGAGATGGTAGAGATGGCATTTCTGGGGGTGCTGTCTCTGGCTGGTCCTCAGAAGCGGTGTTTCTGGATGGTCCTCAGAGTGAGGGCTCAGAGATGGTGTTTCGGGGGGGAGGGGGTGTCTCTGGCTGGTCCTCAGAGTGAGGGCTCAGAGGCAGTGTGTCTCTGACTTGTCCGCGCTGCTCTTCTCGGGAGTGGCGCTTGGCTCCCGCCTCCTCTTCCTTCATGTTAAAACGGGTGTCTGGCGGAGGCCCAGAGCGCCGTGCGATCTGCGCATATCATGGGGGGCGCTACTAGCGAGGCCCCTCTGCCGGAGAGATCATCCACCTTAACCGGCCATGTCTATGAGTATTATTTTAAATCACGATTAAGGTGAACGTGACTTACGGGTTAAGCAACCGAGGCTTCCAGGTAGTTTCGCTTTAAAATAGTTTAGGTCATAGATCAACAAGTCACAAAAGAAGCGTTTGCCCTGAAAGTATTACGAATATAAACCGAGTAATGTCAGTAATTACCCATTTCACAAAACCACACACACACAATACTATTCGACCGTTGTGAGAATCCACAATAACTTCTGTCGTGCTCCTTAACCTACTATTACACCACAATAGCAAAAAAAACACGTTATTCGTCGGAAAATGGGGAAACAAATAGGGGAAAAACACCCCAAGGATTAGTTTGGTGAATTATCTAACAAACTCAACCATCTGACGCGTTTACATTGTGCACACGTATGCGAATCAATTAAAAATACAAATTGCTGCTATAAATAAGCGCTGGTGAGGCGAAGTGTTTAACGGCAGCCGAGAAAATATCCACGTCTCGGGGAAAAAAACCCTCAAATTTGAGAAGTGCAAACTTCCCCCCCCCCGAGCGAAGGGAAAATGCGCTGCCCGCTTACCTACGTGGTGCGACAGACAGCCGTCCGGGATCCGCCAGGCGCGTCTCCGCCACACTTTCTCCAGCTGCCCGCACGCAGTCGGCGTTAAAAATATCGAGTATTTCTCCTGGATCGGCGACGGTGGAGTTACTGTTTTTTCGCCGTTTTCATGAGCTCGCCCACCTCGCTCCGAGCCTGCGCCTCTAGCTGCGAGACATTCCTGCGCCAAACGAGATCTTTCCCGATCAAACTCTCCAATCAGTGCAGCCCGGCGCTCCACGTTACCCGAGAGCGCTGCTGGCGGGGGCTGGGTGGAGACCTGCGCGTCCCCGACACCCGGCGGCGCCACCTGGCGGGCGCTCCAGGCAGAGACGCTTCCGCCTTCCCGGGCGTCACAGTGCGCTTTATGAAACAGCGGTATTGTTAGTGATGGAAAAGCTTTCAAACGCATGTAAATGCCGAGAGAGAAACCTCCTTTATTTGAAGTACCAAGCTTCACTTGTCCATGTTCACTTTTTCGATATTACTTTGGATTCAGTGTTTTTTAATTTATATTTAAATATTCATTTTTAATGTTTAATGACAATAAACTTAATTCTTAATTATTGCCTTACGAGGAAACGTGACAAAAATGTACATGCAGTGGCCCCACAGGTGGGGAGTCAGGCCGCTGTGTCTCGCTGTAAGCGCCCTTATTTGCAGCACTCACTGAGGGAGCACCGAAGAGCTCCGGCCAAGGCTAGGACACGGCAATGCTGATACAGGTTAATACTGTACATTCTATCTGCACAACCTGGTGGTGAGATGTGGTATTTTTCTGTTTCGGGTGGATGATCCTGTTTGTCACGCAAAATGGTGCTATCGCACTGTGAAGTATGACTTTCAGACGGAGATCTGTACTTTAACCTTGCTGGTGTATTTCATCTCATGTACACCTGATAGTGTTGGGAACAATGTACATTTAAACCAAAAAAGCGCACACGTCACCTGGCCCGTTTAGATTAATTTATAACTAAGATGCAACTATTACAAATAGATTTGAATTAAAAACATTACTGACTTTAAAAAGTATACGATATTATTAAACCAACAGAGTTCCCACTGTGGATTGAAGCAATCTGGTTTCAATATTTTTGCCTTAAATTCCGTACGATATAGCCTAAATAGATTGTAAATGAAGAAAGAATTAATCACTGTACCCACTTAACTCGGTGTGAATGGGTTAATGTACACTAAAGCATACAGTGGAAACCGCGTATAGTAATCATGTCTGTCTGGGAGAAATTGATCACTATAAGTGGATCATTATATGATCATTATAGCCGATTTTTGTTTGTCTTTATATCTCAGGCAGATTAATATCTAATTGACATTTGTATATTTATTACATGAATATAAGGTGATAAAACGGACAGCGTCGCTATTATTTGCCAAAATACAGTACAGCTGTTTCAAATGCTTTACAAATTACAATACTGTAATTGAGAGAAAATGACTTCCTTTTTCCCGTCACGTTTACTGTGCACGCAGCATAGCCTCAGCTAGTAAGCCAGAAGCAGACTGGTTACTGTAAGGCAGTTCAGCCATCAAAGTAAAGTAAAAAAATAATTACCACAGTTTTAATTTTCATAAGTTGTCATGCTTAAATAGACCCAAAATTAATACTGTAAGCGGACTATGTGACTACTATAAACGAATGATTAAAACAGTATTTGTACAGGAAGGATTATGTCCCAAGCTTTTTGATACATACTGTATAAGTGGTTGATCGATATAACCATGATCACTATAAGCAGTTGATCGATATAACCATGATCACTATAAGCAGTTGATCGATATAACCACGATCACTATAAGCAGTTGATCAATATAACTGTGATCACTATAAGCAGTTTCTACTGTATTTGTTTTGATTCACCACCTTCTTATCTCCATTAAACGCAGGGTCAGTCAATCCTATAGGCACCTTCCTAGAGGGCCGACTCCTGAGGGCCGCTGACTGAGCGACCGCCCATTTTACTTACACACCGTCCAAGACTAAAGTCAAGTTGGCTTTCTCGCACCCCTCTGGGGTGCCACGCAGAGCGCGCGATGTGTGGCACCAAATTCGAGGGGGCACCGGCCTTCAAGCCGGTGTCAAGGACGCTGCTAGGCTTGTACGGTGTGACAGAACAAACAGTGTAACTGAAACTGCGACAAAAGCAAGACCAGTATTTCAAATCGATGAACCAAAAGCTGTCAGGGAAGAAAAAAATAATGACGAGTATCCTCATTGGACTTCCTTAAAATTAAACGTGGAGGTAAGTAAAATACTGTAATTTCTTGAATTTTCTTTGTTTTACTACGGCTATGTGATATATGTGCAACATTATCTGTAGGCCTGCAGGCTGTTAGCTACTTGTCACATTAAGATACTTCTAAAAACGCAAAAGGTACGGGAAGTGGAATCATAAAATGCACACACTCAAAGTGAATTCAAATCGGAACAGCATATGGATTTACATATGCATTTATCTGTTATTTGAATTTCTGAAATTTATTAATATGAAATTATGAAACATACCAGCCTATGGCATTTGAGTCAGATAATTCACCGGGCACAAGAAATGAAGGGTGTTTTTTCGGCGTACAGTACCTCCCCTGCACTCCAGTACAAAAGTGAAACAAATTAATCACTTCTGTGGAAAAAGATACAGAAAACCAATCAGTACCAATGGGTTTGTTTAACGTGATGCTCCTTTTATTCACATTGAAGCGATGAGGGATGTACAGTGGCCTTCAGAGTGTCACGCTGTTTTGTGTACAACAAATGACTCTGGAGCTTGCATAGGCAGAACAGACAAAAAAATAATAAAGGAAACAAAGAGAGAGAACTACATCAGTATGGCGACACCTGCAGAAGGATGACTACAAACATTTAACAGATGAACAGAAAGCACTCAGGAAGCTTTTAATCATTTTACTGTGCTATTCCACCCCTCTTCAGTCACTTCCATTTGTTAGAGACTCCTCTCTCCTCCACTCCTGCCCCTTCTCTTGCTCTCTGCCTTTCAGTTCATTGGCAAGGGTTCCACGACTCCGTACCGCTCGCAGGGCGCAGCTACTCCTGTACGTTTAGGATTTGTGCAGAAAGGCCATGGTGCCAGTTTTTCAGTTTTGCAAATCGTGGGCCTTTCACCTCCGACTCAAACTTTTCCCTGTGGTGAGAGACGGGCGGGGGAGATGTGAGACACGGAACTGAAGACGCAACAGCAGCATGGATGTTGAGGGACTTTAACACATGACCAGACGGCTGGTGTTCAAAATTTCAGGAGAGACCCAGCAGCTGTGGGAAATTGGCCTTCACCTGAACAACTTAAGTAAAAATATTCCAGTTAGCATTCAAACAGCTACATAAAAATGATCTGCATTAAAGTATCTAAGTTTCACCATCTCCAATTGAGTGGGCAAAACCTGCAGAACATCTCCTGGTGAAAGTATTGCTACCATTCCACCAAAGTGAATAATGTTTAAATGCTTTGCTTTTAATGTGTCTTTATTGTCAGAGCTGGAGGTCTGTAGGACATATGTAGGAGAAGCCAGCTGTGTATGTGTGAGGGCAGCGTAAGCTTCTGCCCATGCCCACACCTTAGGGACAGTCAGCATGTACTGCAGATGTGCCCGGCTGCAGGCTCCATGTGTCTGTGTGTAACCTACCTCGATTTCCGCAGGGCTTCCTCATCTGGGTCTTGCACTGAATGAGAGTCAATGAGAGAGAGAAAAAGACATCACTGTGGAAAAGCACCTCGGTCCTCCAACAGGTGAACCAGAATTTTAAGGAAGTGTCCTTTGTGATACTAAGGAAGTCGGGCAACAGGCATGGCCTCGAGGACAAGAGAGTGACGTGCACTGAAATGATAAATCATCTAAGAACATAAGAAATTTACAAACGAGAGGAGGCCATTCGGCCCATCAATCTCGTTTGGGGAGAACCTAACTAATAGCTCAGA
>JAODLD010000047.1:2227369-2241348 GCA_026781065.1 Mormyrops boulengeri | reverse complement strand
TCAGCCCAGTCGCTAATTAAGTCAAGATCCTGTTGAAGCCTCTCTGCTGCTAGATCAGTATCAGCTACACCACCCAGTATAGTTTAGATAGATAGACAGACAGACAGACAGATTTCATGAAACACATATGGAACTTGACTGCTTTTCACAAACATTCTCCAGAAGATGATGGCGGGACTTACTGTACTCGGTGCCGGTGATGTGGGCCAGGACACGGAAGGACCTGGACTGCAGGTTAGCTGCGCGACGGGCCCATTCCGACAACTCGGACTCCCTCTCCTCATTCTTGATCACGGCCTGGTAGACAGGGGACGCGCTGTCTACAAGAGGGTCTTTGACTGGGAGCGCACTGCAATCACAAAGACAGCGACATCATCTTAGTGGCCCCTAGCTTCACCCCCCACCCATTGGCTGGTATTGGTGGCTTCCCTGATACTGGAAGGACACCTTCCCTGCCCTCACACCTGGATGATCCATACCTCACCTCCATTTGCCAAGGGAACCAGTAATATCCCCCTGAGTGCTTATTCAGATGGGAGTACTGGGGTGGGGGGGTTTGCAGATACAGTAGCATTTACACTCCTGTTATGTTCATGTTGTTCCCACGGCAGCACAGTGGTGTGCTGGTCCCCAGCGCAGCCAGAGAGGGGGCCTCTCTCTCTCTGCTTCAGCCATTGCATGTGCAATGCGTCAAAAAGGCCAAAAAGAAATAACACAAACACAACAACCAACAGAGTTGGCGCATTGAAGCAGTCTGAAGGCACGCAAGCCAGCTCAAACCGAAAGCTAAGCCGGGTTCTATTCAAGCTTGCTGAGAAAGCAGCTGGAATACGCGGCTTGGTCCTGCTCGCCCTCCGTCCCGTAAATCGTCAGGCAGTTACTCAGCAGCTGTCCTCAAGTCAGCCGATTATGTCACTCGTACGGGCATAGTTCAGCAGCGCCATCAGTCCTTTGGGATATTTATAATCCTACTTCATGGTGTTTCTGTCCAGCCTTTGGAAGACATGTCACCAACATCTCGTGTACAAAACAATCGTCTGGACGTCCCTGGAAGCTGTTTACATGGAGAAGAGTGAATAAAGTGCACGTGCAACCGTGCAACTTACACACACAATTAGGTTCACTGTCCCTCCTCCAGTTACTCCGCAATGACAGCATCCCTGCAACTGAGATCAGACTCCCAAGCTGTACAGGATGCCTGTATACTCCTAGCATCCTCTGGCAGCTGAGAGGGTCCATTTGCAAAGCACACACAACTCCACCAGCAGATTTGCCAGAAACCTGCAGGTTTGCACATTAACGTGTGAAACTGTGGCTAGCTGGATTGTGGATGGAATATGAATCGTCGGTAGAGTATGCTCCTGGAGATTAAAGAAACACTTTAGATGTACAAAAAGTTTTTAAAATTGTGGATGCTCATAAAATGTCGACACCTTTATTTTGCTATCCGTATTCAAAATATTTACTTGGAAACTGTCTTTCAAGGATGGGTTGAACGGTTGTTTGTGTGTTTGAGTGAGAGAAGCCCCTTAACCACTCTGTGACATTATCATCATGTCGCAGGAACACACCTTCAGTATTTGATCTATGATGGACCAGAGATGGAAATATTAACAATGACCCTTACAGCAACCAGACAGGCACTGAGCATGGACTAGTTAGGAGTCAAGGTTCAAGACCTTGGCAGAGGAGGGAAATAGTATGAACAAAAAAGCAAGAATATGAGAGAGCTTTCAGAGAACTGGCATATGCTGAGACTATGAGCTGACGGACACAGACCTAACATATCTGGCATATGCTGAGACTATGAGCTGACGGACACAGACCTAACATATCTGGCATATGCTGAGACTATGAGTTGACAGACACAGACCTAACATATAACATTACACAGCACCAAAAGGGACTGAAAAGATCTTATTTTGGGCCAACGTCAGTTTATTGTTGAAATTGAGTACTGGTGCAAGCATCTCAAACGGGTCACAGGAGGATGTACTGAGAGCGAGAGAGTCAAGAACTGGTACTGGCCTAAAGCAGGCTTACGGTCTACTTACGCCAAAGGAGAGGCAACAGCTGAGGAATCTCCACTGTCACATGATCAACCAGGGCGGGGCCATGACACGGATGGGGAGGGGGCAAGCAGCAGGGCAGGGTGAGATGGATGATACAATGAAGTTGGTTGGTGACGGTGTGAGAAAGGGGTGGGGGAGGAGAAGGAAAAGTAGAGATATGAGCTTGAAACAGACAAGAATGCTGGAACCTGTACTAACGATTTCTCACCTGTTTGGCCCGACAATTTCACCCCCCAAACAGGGCGCTGCTGGTTCCAGCACAATCTTCTTCTGATCGCCGTTTATTGTATGTGTATCTACATGTATACAGTCTGGCTGCACACTCATGTTTATCTCTACTTAATGATACTGAGGTGATATGGCTGATGGGTTTTGGAAATGCTAGTGGAAGGAGGTCAAGTAACAACAGAGAATCTTGCCAGTATGCAGTGGAGTAAACCTGAGGTACCTTCTTCATCATCCCAAATCACGACACGTGATTGCACAGTTCGGAGGCAGGAATGTGTCAGGAACGTGTCAGAACGCCATGGCGTGTTCCCAGCTCCCAACCCGCACGCCCCAAAGTGCCGCGACCAGCTGGGGAGTGGTAATCCATGAGGAACATCCAAAAGGTCACAGCTTCATGATAATGGGGACCAGTGATTGTAGGTGCTGGTCGTGAGGGGTCTCAGAAAAAAAGGTGCTGATTAGTTTGTCCCCAGCATTTGTCAAAGGTCCAAGCCACTGGTCACCTGCTATAAAGCTTGTCCTTCCTCAGCAGACATATTATACCCCCAGTTAGCTGGAATGTTCTGTCTTCCAGAAACACGACCCGCTTGCACGGTACGCAGATTGGCACTAATCACACATGTGAAGTCCTTCACGTCATTGAGCTCAACATGTTAAAACATTAAAATATTGACAGTATAAAAATCAAAATGAAACCAAAACCACAGCAGCACAAGGACCTTGAGCTTTGTTCGACATGCAGAAGCCTGGCACGCTTTTAGCCTGCTGTAGGCCAGCGAGGTCATGCGAACCAAGGGGGAGGGGCGGGCGGGCGGCCGGGGGGGGTGTCAATGTGGCAGGTCAAGAGCCACCTCACCTCATTTCATTGCCTCGAGCCTGGGCCTGGCCTGCAATGGCATCCATGATGGCGTCCTGGGAGTACATGCTGATAGGGGTGTTGTACTGGGCATGGATGATGGTGGCTTTGCCCCCGGGACCCTTCACTTCAATGGGCTTGTGGGTGGACAGGGCGGAATCCTTCAACACGCTGGGGTTGAAGCTAGGGATGTACTCCGTGCTATTAGAGGGTGGGGTTTTGTAGGGGAGAGAGGACAGGAACTGTGTCTGTAAGCTGCAAGAAGACACTGTTGGTCTGTTTTTGCCAGGCTTTCTTGCTCACATTCATTGATCGCATTCATCGCATATATTGTAAGAGTGCAATGTAAATTTTGACATGAATTCACGGTAAGAGATCACACTATGCTCCTCAGGCCTGAGGAAAACGTTGATAAAATGTGTGTTTGAAAGAAACATGAAATTTAAGAACACAAACCTCACTTGCTTACATGTCTCTATTATTCTAAAAATGCCCTTATATAGGCCTTCAAGTTCCTCAAATTGTGAGTAAAATTAGCTCTTTGAGGGACAATAACAACCAATGGTTAATTCATACATCACTTATTAATTCCATTCATCTATTGATCCACCTTCCCAGCACTTATCCTGGATGAATCATGAATTAATCATTTCAGTTAATAATAGTAGTCACTGGGTGATCCATTAACTAACGGGGAAGTTGGATGAACTGAGAAGAAATACATAGAAGTATTCCAAAGCCGGTGCCTGTCTACAGCACATTGCCAATCTAGTGCTGACATGCCAACAACGTCAGATTTTTAGCAGCTGAACAAGCACAAAAGATGCAGACTTACAAACAAGGGCCTGTGTGGACTGTGCGCTGAATTATAATTACATTAAAAAGACTACTGATATAGTTCATCCTCATATCTACAATTTGTTATCCAAAATTTATAGGAATATTCAATTAAGGCTTTGCTTTCTGTTTGTAAAAAGTGGCCAAAAGTGTCAAAATGGCAGGTTTGCTTCAGGAAAAAGAAACACGGCAGGTAACAGACAAGCGGTTATTAAATGGGACCCAAAATCTTGCACTGTGGGACAACATGCTCAACCGCAGGCACTTGGAGGGTGGGACTAACTTGGCAGCAGTGTTGGCAATGACCTGAGAGAGAGAGAGACAGAGAGAGAGACAGAGAGAGAGAGGTACCATATGAATCCGGTTCATTTTTTCATATACGACACAATTCCCCAGTACAAATACAAGAAACAGATGAACAGATCCAAAGATACATTTTATCTGACTGATTACGTGACCAAAACAAGGAGGCAATGAGCCTGGATGGATGGAATGGAGAGAGTTTACAGCCAAGGTGTTTAGGGGCAGCTAGAGCGCTTGGACGACAGGAACTCGATCCTCCACATTCCTTGGCCTTTTAGAGAAGCAGAAGAAGCAGGTGCTGCCGCGTTTACGTGAGGGGGAGTGTCTCTGCCCCCCAGCACCGAGAGGAGTCTGCTCTGCCCCACTGATTTAAGGTGACCTAACTTAAAATAAAGCAGCTTCACCTCATTGCAAACACTAAGACTCAGCCTAGACTCTTATTTTGGAGAAAGATGAGTGTTTTTCCCCCACTGGAAAATTCCTAAATGATCTAGAACAGGTCAGCGGGGATGTCAAGGCCTCTGACTTGGCGTTTCGGATGTGTCATCAGGACACGGATAGGTGGACACTGGATGCAGCACTGGCTCAGCATGCTAAGGCTCCCTTTGTGCAGATAGAGCCATTCCATGTCTAACCAGTATGCCATTGCTTGGGAATTATCTTTAAATATCATCTGATGTGCCATCAGGTCTGATCACCACTAGAGGGAGCCAAAGTTATGTCCAGCTGCAGTCAGAGAGGTTGAGAATCTCTTCCCGAATACTTGAGGCATTTTCAATTCAGCTCATCACACAAAAGAACGGCTATTATAAAGAGGCTTACACTGAACTTGAAAAATAGTCAGGCCCAGGGTTTAATGTGGAAAAAATGTCTTGTCCTGATTTTGTACCATGTCTCTCTTGGTCATTAGCACTGTGTTACAATAATGGTCATGAAACACAGTCAGTGCCATCCAGGGTATCCCTGTGTGTCTGTTTTTCCTCGAACAGCCTCCAGACTTACTATTGGGTAAGTTGTTATGGAAGATCCATTCAGTCCTAGTCAACCACGTGTTCACATCAAATACAAAAAGAGGTTTGGGGCACATCTCAGCCTAGATGGGTCAGCTGGAGCCCCTGGCCTTTGTACCGATGGTCTCTTTTTTAGTAGCATGGCCACAAAAAGAGGGATTCCAGCTATGTTGCTGATACTTAATAACCATGTGATAGGTAACATCAAAATCAACTCTAAAGTACCGTTTTAATCAAACAATGACAGTTATATGTGACTATCGTGGGCTCCATGCTCACCTGTTTTAACACACTGAAATAAACATTTATGTTCTGTAAAATTCTGTTATAGCTCTGTGTGTAGGGCACTGCAGGTGCAGCTGGAGCCCAGCAGGAGGCGCTCTTACCTTCTGGTGGGGTATGACTGGCATGGGGGAATCCATTCTTGGGGTGGCAGTAGGAACTGGAGCAGGGCGTCTTGATCTGCAATATGACAAGCAACACGTCCGTCATGGTCTTCCATAGCACGACTCATTTGGGTCTTTGAATTATTTAATATCTGCTAACCAGGTCAAGGAGACAGATATCTGGTTAGCAAGTTTAGCCACAGTTCTGCTGGTTTTTATCTCTAAGGAGGCCAAATGGTCGCCTTTCAATGGTGAATGATTTCAGTAGTAATTTGAAGAAACTGGCTATGTTAGAACTTAAAAAAAGACCTAAAAGATCTTCTTCCACTTGACTAGACCCGACATGAAAGCTCATAAAGTGTTTTTCTGGCATATTTCGTTTCAGCTGCTGTTTACATTGTGACGTCTGAGAGACTAACCAGCGACATCCGTAGACCTGTGTCAGCCAAACACTGCAGGTGAGTTAAAAACAACACAATATTCCCTTTCTTGACATAGGGGTCCAATACATTAACCGGTGGGTAAGAAAAGAAAAAAGCTAATTAAAATACTTTAATACACTGGTGAGATTCGGATGGCAATATCGAGGATCGAAAGCTGAGAGGCGATAAGTGGACGTCTATGTCACTTTCTTCTTAGCTGGAAGGACTTTTTAAGTAGGCTTCATTTAATATAATCATGGTAGTAACTGTGATAGTTAGACGTGTGCCTGTAAAGCAAAGGCTTAAAAAAGACTTAGAAGCGAAGGCCTTGGGAAGTCTTTATTGTGGCATCAGATCTCCAGGTGATGCTCCAGGATGCAAGCAGATGAGAAGGTGCAGATGAAACTTGGCAGTAGGCAGGTTTTTTAAATATATATGCAAAGCTGATTACACATCTTACACTTCAATATTTTTTGACATTTCTCCTAATTAACTGAGGCACTCAGTATTGAAAAGGTGCAGCAGGCAGTCAGTCGCAGTTGTGCCTCTGTGATATGCCAAGTAACTGATTAGCACAGCCATAAATGGGAAAGGAAGCTTCGGCGCTGTTTGGGGTAGTTTCAGGGCCCAGCACTGAGGTGTTGGCTTGGAAGGGTCCGGCAGTACAGAAAACTTCAAAGGCAAAGAGAAACGGCAAAAAAAACGTGAGAAAACAGAAAAGGAATCATGGGATAGCTGCTTTCTGTTGACCCAGAAGGGAAGTGTGAACATTGGCTTCACATAATCCCCTCTGGTATGAACGCGAGCAGGGAAGACAGTCCATTTACGGCTCCCTTCTTCCTGTTCTGTTAGGGAACAATTAACAGAACCTTTCCTGATGCGTAAAATGGCTGCCAATGGGGAGAATTCAAGCATGATTTGTAGCTGCCGCTGGATAATGGGAGTTATTGGACACGTGAAGGATCCCTTGGGACAGATCGTAGGATGTAAGAAGTTTGGATCCAATGCCCATGTGTCCCCAGCTATAAAAATGTCAATAATATCTAGGTTTAAGGGATTGTCTTGAGTGGACTTTATCACACAAAAACAATTATCTTAGAGGCTGGGAAACAGGAAGCCAGGCAGTTTTGAACTATAAACAGCAAAGGCCATTAAATCACACAGCAGCATAACAAAGAGCAATGAGCCAGTGTTTGGGGGGCTGTTCCCATAAACCCCATTGGTTTGGCTGTGGGACGCTGTGGGACTCCCAACAGCCGAGCCAAACTTGTCAGCTGCACCAGCTGTAGGTGATTCGTTTTTCCAAATTCACCAACATCGGTAGCAGTGTTAAAGAAGTTCGTTTCTGGGAAAAAAGTATTTATTTTTATAACCCATAATGCAGGTGGAAGTTTTGCTATAAAATAAAACAAAGAAGTTCCTGGCCATAAAAATGAGCAAATGAGGACAATATTGTAAGTGACAACCTGGGACCTTCAGAGGCTGTGATCTTCTTGCATTTGTTCCTGGTGATTCTCTGGAAGCTTTGCCTAGCAGCATTTGTGAATCGTTGGCTCCTTGATGGCTGTATGCTTTTAATGTTCTATATGTCTCGCTTGCATGTCATTTTTGTACAAAAGTGTCTGTTAAATAAATGCTAATGTAACTGCAAATTATGTAAAAGTCACAGAATCAGTGCTGGGCTGGTGAATGATTCACATGAATGAGTGAATGTCAAGCTGAATTAGAACTGGAGTCTCTTGAACAAAACAAAGGGTGAAAATCATGGCATGAACAATAATGTTGGCTGTTTGTAATCATTTTAAGGGAGTGACTGATTGAAGTGACATAGTCTTGAAAGGATCAGCAACCCTGAACCCATCTGTAGGACAACATCCTTCAGCTGAAACTGGAGCCTTATGTTCTGCATGAGTGCATGGCTGTAATGACATGTTTTCAGACCACATTTTTGAGAGGAACTGGGTTGAGTATGGAAAAGTAGTGCTCTTGAAAAGCTGTTTTGTCAGTCAGTGGCTCTGATGTGATTGAGGAGGGTTATGAAGATGATGAATGACCAGGGAGGTGGCCTCCTGCAGGCTCAGACCAAGGGCTGCACTAGATCTTTCCATCGAGAAGAAAATCCCTACTATGGACAGCTGGACAATTCACTTTCTCACTCTGATGTGCATATTTGCCATAGTTAAGTAGAATTCTGTCACCTCTGCTAAAATAAGATGAGTTTCCCTAGGAGAGCCAATACAATTTCCCAAAGGGAATATATGATGAAAGACTTGATGTTAATCACTTTCCATTTGTTATGGAAGTGTTCAAGGTAGCACCAACGCTTAGTGAGTGCACACTATGATGTGCCCATGGACTTCTTCACCTCTGGATATGATCTGCAGTATCTCGGCACTACAATCTGAGACACGTACAAAAATGCAGCCACAAAATGCAAAGCGGAAAAGCAAGTGGTATATGAAGATGTGCATGAAATGCAAACTCCGCTGGATCCGGTCCGGAGATACATACATTCATCTCATAGCATTAGCGTTACGAAACAAATTCATTACATTTACAGTAGATCTTAGATTTTTTGGGGATGATGGGCGAATTTTTAGTTTAAACAAATGTACGCTATTGTGACGTAAAACAGCAGTATAAAGAGGTGATGGACCATAATACATTGCTGCATGCACAGGGCGGACATGTGTGGGTGTGGCTACCTCTGCATGGTGAGTGACAGGTTCTTGGTGGCAGATTTGATCTTGTTCTGTGCCTCCAGGTGGGTCAGGCCCTCAGTGCTGACGCCATCGATTGCCATGATGATGTCTCCCTGGGTCAAGTTACCCGATGCCGCCTTGCTCCCAGGTGTAATCTGTGGACAGAGGATGGGCACGGACCCGTTATATGCCTGTTTCACAACTGTAGTGCAGCAGCGCTGCCCCATGGGGCTCTTTCAGGTCAACATCCCGAAATCCACTCACTCAGCGGATCCCAGTCCTACTCTTGCTTCCCCCCAAACAAAACTCTCTCTGCCCAGCATGTTTGCCGTCAACCCAAGGCAAATGTGTTGAGATCTTCCGCAAAGCCCAAAACCACAGCCTGGAGCAGGCTTGTGTGCCTCTCCAGCGGTCTGTCTGTGCCTCTCTGATCTTCAGCCCCAATATGCTTTTGGATAATGCTCTTGACCTGAAGCTGTGAAGTCTTCCATAACGTTCCTGCTCTGTCACTTCAGATTACCAGGTGACCTGGTGATAATTTCCTGCAGTTACTAATTAATATGGCTGCGGGTCCACGTCTTTGAGGTTACTGGTCAAATGCATGAAAACAATATCCCATTGTACTGCAGGTCATCCTAAAGCTTCAGCTCCTTGGAAATGATCACATCACCATAATCTGACAATCCTCCTGCAAACCCAATTGGATTCCTTTGTGCCATTTTCAAAAAATATAGCAGCTGTTATAAAAAAAGGCTTATTGGCCAGCAACTGAAATACTGTCCTGCAGAGGAGATAGCTGGTGACCTCTTGGGATGTTAAAAATAAAAGTGAATGTCGACATGCGCCTGCAATCTGCGTTTGACCCATTGGTGACCTCAGACCCTCCTCAAATCCACTAGCCCACCTGTTGCCGTTAGTCAAACTTTTGGCCCCTCAGGAAATCCTTTATATACCCAAACTAATGGTCCTTTTTTCTCCTAATAGATTGCCTTTATATTGTACCACAATTTTCAGTCTTCACACATCCCATCTTGTTCTTCCGAGATACATACAGGTGAGAACAAAGGGTCAGTCATTTTGCTGGTGACCCTGGAGCAGTTTTTGGGGTTAAGTGGTTGGCTGAAGGACCCAGCAGTGATGCAGTTACTCTTGTCAAGCACAGGATTCCAAAGGGTGGGGTACCAGCTGGGGGCAGCGCTCAGTGTTTAAACACAGACAAGATCTTTTTATGTTAGAAATGGGAAACTGCAATTGGCCTGGAGGAAAACAGCATCCATGTGACTCACATACAACATAAATCCCTGTAATTAAAACAAAATGGAAAAAGTACGGTATTCATGGACCTTGGGCTATCTCTTTTGATAGCTTCAGAAGGTTGTTGACCAGGTGGGTTTCTTGTCAAGTCACTATTCTAATCTGGCAACCTTGGATAACAAGTATAGTGCCATTTGGCAACCTTGGACCCCAAGTATAGTCCAATCTGGCAACCCTGAACCCCAAGTATAGCCCAATCTGGCAAACCTGGATGTAAATTTAATACACATGCTGTAAAGGTCCATCTTCCGTTTATACATAAATATTCTCGCTTCCAGATGATAGGCATTGCCCCCACCGGCGGCATTTCAGAGTCCAGTAACTGAACCCATTTTAGACTGAATCAGGTGGAATAGCACAGGGGTCACAGTTATGATGATGTAATTATGCAGTACACCCAACTGTGTTATCATTAAAAATATATATTGTTGCACACTTCCTTAGTTTTCATACACTCTTCATTTATGTAGCTGTGTTTATTTGAAGATGGAGTTTGAAGGTATAATAGCTCTTTGCAAGATCTGGCCTTTTGGTAGAACTCTGTGAATTAAACACTGCAAGCTGCTGTTTGGCAGTCTTTGTTTTCAAAGACAGGCACATATTATGGACTTAATGCCCCCAGGGTTTCTTAATTTCCAGCACATTTTCAATGACATATCCACCGTGACGTGATGCCCCAGGAATAGGTGCAGGTGGTCAATAACTGTGGCTCATAGTCCACTGCAAAGCCACCCGTGACGAATGCCGACAGATTGTGCCTGGCAACTATTAATAGGCCCAAACAAGGGACAGCACTGTTTAAGCTGGAGATCTGCGTTAGGGAGAAAGTCATCAAGCAAAATAAAGAGTCTGTATGTTGCTTCTACTCTCTGTGCCTTAAAAAAACAGAGAGCCTGGCGGATGGCCGTCTTGAGGATCTTGCCACCTCCAGCCTGAGCTAGCGCTGCGTCACCCATGCTTCTTCCTGAACTGGCGATCACAGACCTTTTGTAATCCCTCTATATTTCCTAAATCAATCATGCCCACCCAGGAAATTTCACCTGCGCCCGAATCTCCCATGCCCCTCCCCCCTTGCCCACCACATCAAACTTAAAATCATTCCATCACCAGACACACATACTTGTTATTTTTCCCAACGTAAACGGACACAGTTCCTCTTAACTTCGATTTTCTTATTATTCTGTTTGGCTGATCTTAACAGGAGATGTTTCTTTGCCGAAAGCTTGTTATTTCTCTAAAAGAAGCAACTGAAATTAATCTCAAACAACCAGAGCGCTCACTGAGCTTCTAAGCAAGTCTGCTCAAACACCTAGACGACAGGAGGCCCAATCTAGTCCTCGGGCTTCCGACTTTCTTCGATTTCCTGTTAATTTTCTTAACTAGTGTACTTTTGAAGCTGCCTCCAGTGTGGATTCTGGACCCAGGCTCCATTCCTCCTTGGGGGGTCGGTGTGTAGCTCAGAGAGTTAGACTGCTATGCTTATGTTTGGAAGGTTATGGGTTCATATCCCAAGGTCAGCAGGGTGATAAGCAAGGCCTTTAACCCCCAACTACTCCCACAACTGGCTGCCCCCTTTTCTCAATTGTATGTTACTTTGAAAAAAAACATCTCCCAAGTAAATAAAATGTAGGCTGAGCATGTAAGGATACAGCCAATCTTCTGTCCCAGGGCACCCCCTAAGCAGATTTTGTGATGTTTATCCATCTTTGAATCGTTTTCATGATTTTATGAAAAAATCCTTTTCGTCTATGAAGGTTTTTTTTTCTTTGAAATTGGTGCATAATGTTAAAATTTGCAGTAACAAATGCCTTGGGGTTTATAGAGCAACACCGGAACTAAAGCCACTTGCATACTGAGAAAGTAGTAAAAAAATAAACCGTTAATGGCTGTATACAGTCCAGTTATGGCTTGTGGTCCACGACCCAGTGGGAGCTAGAATGGAATCAAAGGTGACCCCGCAAACAGGGAGGGGTGTCATAATAAATATGTATCTTCATTGTACAACTGCTGAAATCTCAGCATTCATTACATTTACTGTCATACAGATATTTCAGTAGTTTGAAGTACCAAAAATACAGCGCCTAATTTGTCCATTTGTTTCATTCTTAAAGACTTGCCAGGATCAGAATCTTTAGCTTGTTTAGTTTTTTCCGCATATAACACCTATGCTAGAACAGTGCAAATTATATTAGTGCCCCGAGATGCATTTCCTGTAAAGCTTATGCCCAGAGTAACAGATGAACACTGAGCGAGCCTCTACTTCCTGTCACGCTGATGCCTCGTTTCCACCAATACTGAGCCGGTGCTGGTGCTGGTGCTGGGCTGGTTCTTGCTTGGTGCCTTTCGAGAACCTGTTGCGTTTCCACTGGTTTAAAAAAAGAACCGAATGGAAATGTAGGTGGAAGTGAGAGTAAAGTAAAGGTACATTTGTATTCTGTTTTATGCATTTAATTTGATCTGTTTCGGATTTTTTTATAAGTTGCTGTACTGAAAAAAAGTTTTCAGAGTATGACTCATTGCATCCTTTCTCTATTGCCTGTATCCACTTTTATCTCCTTAAAGGCTCCTCAGTCTCTCTGTGTGTGTACTGTAAGTGAATTTATTCGCTTGGTGTCATGATCTCTACCCCCCTGGAGTACCACAATATTTCATTTATTCGGCCTGTGACATGATTATAGTTTATTATTAAATCTAGCCAGCAAATTGATTGTTTTCCACAGTATACAAAAAAAAACAATGCACAATGTAAAGTTATTTCACTAATAAGCTGGCAAGTTGTTCACTGCCAGCAGTGGTGATATTAAACAAAAATATATCGGTTACAGATTAATTTTTCTGGGTATGTGGAAGGTTTGGACGCAATATCCCATCCCACTTTCACTGACATTAGAGTTTCAAATTCTGAGACCAGCCTTTCTGTGAAGCCATGCTAGAGCCATTTTTTCTGGCCCAGGGCCAGTGCTTTTGCTGTGGAAACACATGGAACTAGTTCTGGATTGGGAAAAAGTCCGGCACCGGCTCTGGCACCTCGTTGGTGGAAACAAGGCTTGAGTGGCACATTGCCCGGAGGTTGGAAGAGATGGGGTGGAGGGTCTTTTTATGGAGATCCAGGAAGTCAATGTACTTGTGGGTGAGTGTAAGTTCTAATTGGAGAGCAGAGTTTGGGAAGTCTTCTGACCAGTTAGTGACTCACAGAGTCATCCAGAATCCATCTGGGGTTCACCGAGGGTGGCATAATCCACCTCCGAGTCAGGAGGAGAGTTTGGTCATCAGCCCTTCGGTTAGTGCCATTGCAATTTGTCTTGTTGGGAAGCTGAGATGGGTGTTGAAAACATGGATTTAGGCTGTAAAAAGTGAGTAAAACATTAAAATATCTTTTGAATAAAAGTGCGCTGAATGAGAAAATGATGTTCATGGGGTCAAGAATGACCTATGAGAGGATGGATCATCCAGAACTCTTCTGAGATCGGGCCAAGTTGGGGTGGGATGGGGGGATAGCTGGAATCCATCCCAAGCAGCGCAAGGCAAAGGTACATTGGTCTCCCTCCAGTGTCCATAGAGCTAATGTTTGTTCATGGTGTTATTGTCACAACCATCACTAGAATAGAAATGAGTGATTCACCTGTGGATAACCACTTTAGGACAGAGCAGATGGTCAGACTGGATGCTTTCTTGGACCCACTACTGCCAAAACAGATTAAGCTGGCCATGCTGTAATTGGCCAATCAAATTAATGGCTTAAGTGGGGGGGCCGCCTGCCGCGCCCACGGGCCCCCAGGCAGGGCAGCAAAGGAGGCAGGGAGGCGCGGTGGAAGATGTGAGGGCAGGGAGGAAGAGATGAGGAGCCAG
>JAODLD010000047.1:2191355-2211114 GCA_026781065.1 Mormyrops boulengeri | reverse complement strand
ATTTCATGCCTAGCAGACGGAGAAAGTTTGTTACAGTTGAGTATAGTAAATCTACAGTAAAACTGTACTGAGTGTTTGACTGTAATATATGTGTTGCCATACCTACTGTTTTTGCACAGATTACATTGTGTTGCCTTGCAAAAGGAAGGGAACACTCCATGGCCTCATTTGTATAGATGGTGTAGATGGTAACGAAGCAGCAAACAAAAACAAAATTACGACATTTCTGCTCAAAGCATAATTATTTGTGTTAGTGGAAATGCATAGTGTCCTTTGTCTGTCAAAATGTTGCATATTTCAATTTACAATGCTCTAAATTTAATTATGTTTCGACCTGAAAGTTAACTGTTTTGAACAGATTATCTAAACGTCTGATAAATCGGCTGTAGTTGTGCAAAGTTTTGCTGGTGGCGAACACTGACTGAGAGAAGTATTCATGAAATTTGGGGGAAGTGGTGATTGAATGCATATCGTGTCAAAGCAGTGCAAAAGTAGACATAGTTTAGCTCACATAGTCCAATGGTATGATGCATGTGTTAGGTGTTTTGAAAAAGTGGATATGGTATTGAGACACGGGTTAAAATGATTGGAAAAAACTGTAAATGATAAAATGGATAGTAATATCACCATCCTCAGTGGAATTCACCATAACCTGCTACTCTAATGCAGTGTTGGAGATCCCAAAGCTAAGGTTTCTGGCAGTGGACATACGGCTAGACACTGGTGTGAAGAGAGCAGCGAGTGGCCCGATGGATGGGGGGGGGCACATACGGACTCGTTGTCGGATGCCAAGGAGAGACGGGACTTGATGCTGCGGTGCAGGGGCTTGTTGAGCACCGACGACTGGCTGATGACCGTGGATCGACGGGTGGACATGAGGCTGCTGCTAGCAAAGCGCTCCTGGGCTGGGATGCAGAGCAGGATGCCCAGGCAGGGGATGTATCTGGCAAGGGCAGACCTGGTAGCAGAAACACCACACAGGTATTCATACCTTCAGCATAGATCTAGTGTTGATAGAGTTGGTATGAACGGAGGGAGAATAGCTCTGCATAGATATAAAGCAGCTGCTCTAAATTCAACACATGTAACTGGGAACATGGAACACAAAATAAATGCTTTCAGCATGAGTCAAACAGGTCAATGCATCTAACCGACCTGTCATACTCTGGGCCACAAATCATGCTCCAAAGTGATCCATACCAGGCCTAGGATCATCACTGTGCCTGTCTCCACTGTGCTCAGTAATGACAGGTGACCAGATTGTTTCCCAGAATCATTACCCAGAATTCAATGGCATGACTCGGTGTCAGAAAATCCATAAGCCTCAACCAACTTATTGATTTAGATATCTTGATTCTGACCCTGTGCAGTGACCCTCAATTAGCAATCACCAGGGTAACTTTTCTAAAAGGAAAGATTAAAGCTGATTGACTCAGGCTTTCAAGCAATCAGAAGCTCTCCACAAACAGTGTTGGATGCTGCTGATAAAAGTGAACACAAGGGTATATTTGAATAGACACGGGGTTTTCAGCTGAGGGCCCCTGGTGGTCACCAGAGATGATGCATTTATGAAATACCGGCATGATTCATTTATCCAATTCATTTATCCAAAAAATATTAAAATGGCACAATGAAGTCCTCCCCTTTTTTGTTATTTTTGTGAGCACGCAGCCGTGTCCCTGGCTCTGGTGGTTTTCTGGTGAAAAATGGCAGCCGCTGACCTCAGAGTATCTTGGCTTACTGTCTGCTAACTAAGGCACCACTGGCCACCTCAGGGCCCCCCATCAGGTTAACCCTTCAAACCCTATCCATTTTTGAGCATTTTTCTTTTTCTATCCCTTTGATTTTAGGCCTATTACATGGTATGTACATGAGTTAGCCACATGTGCTTTATGGTTTGTTTTTCCAGGACATTGTGGGCTAATCAGATATGTCATAATTTGAGGTGTAAATGCTGACTATCAGTCTTGATATCATCCTTTTTATGAGAAAGAACTACTTGCGCCTATTGAAATTTCTCAATTTTTTAATCTAATCTAGTATAAAAACTTGCAGGCACTACAAATACAATCTTATAAATGATGAGATGAGATGATGTGAAAATGCAGGGTTTCATTGGGGGTCTTTCTATGGCTTAGTATTGTGAGGAATACATGGTTAGTGTCTGGCGGAAATGAATATGTTTGATTTTTCAACCATTTGTTAATTTGTTGAAGTTATGTGATAAACGGCAATGCACGGTTTTATATATTTATATATTTTTCAATATATCTCTTTATGACAGAAATTGGAATTGAAAAGCACTGTTTAAACTATGATCCATTGGATAAATACAGACAAAACAGGTAGTTATAGGGTCTTATGCTGAATGTTTCCCATGACTGATGAAGTGAAATTTGAGAATGAAACTTTTAGTCGGTTAGTTGAAGTACATCAAGATGAGGGTGGAATGTTCTAAACAACAGACCAGCGCTGTAGCACGTCGTCGTGTTTACATGTGGGCACGACACGAAATCCAAGATGGCAGCTCAGGGAGGTATTCCATGAAGCAGGATTAAGGGAAAGTCTGACTTATTTCGGCAAGTCTGGCTTATTTAAGTGGGAATTACGTTCCATCAACGTGTCTTAAATGAATCCCTGCTGAGCTACCGTGGTAACTTAGGCGAGTGAACAAGTCTGCTCCGGACCAAGTTAACTGTCTCTCTTAGTTAAGCGTTGTCTCAAAGAACGTCTGACGTGTAGGAACGGATCCCCAAAGATCTTTCCATCGGACGAAATTCCGCGTTCTCACTACTCATGTCGTGTACTAAATATAATAAAGCCTATAAAAAATCACGTCTCAGCATTCTAATTAATTCCAAAATAATTCAAGTAAAAACTTACCCATATTAAAAGGTCAAACATGAAATGCAATGACTGACACTGAAAAAAAAAATCTGTTAAAATAATATGAACAGGAAGATATTTTTATATTTTGTTTAGTCACTGTCTACTTTGAAAGTTTATTAGTAAAATAGCAAAGACGAGATAAGGTTATTTGTGCAGAACTTTTCACACGGATGAAATTGAAAGTATTTTACAGAGATCAAACAATACAGAATAACATTATACAGTAAGAATGACACGTGAACTGAACCCAGAAGGTTCCCCGTTGGCTATGGGGAACGAACCAAGAACTTTCGTGGTGTAAGGCAACAGCACTAGACACAGGTAACATTTATATAACTTACGCATTTAGTCTGTCTGCAATTCATTGCCAAGCCAACTCCCTGGCTGTATTTATGGCCACAGTATTGCCTTTTTTAGCGATTACATCTTTGTATTTTTCATACAGCTCCATCAGCAGTGTTTATTCTGCGGTGGAAAAAAACACTACTCTCATTTAACACGCTCTCTGACTCATTTGATCGATCTATCATTCATCCATTCATCTGGGCTTCTTAAATATCTCGGGTGTGCGCACTAAGTGAGGCTATGCAAGTCTGTCTTGTATGAGCCTTGATTAATTAAAGCTGAACTGCGTTAGTGGAACATTATGAGGCTAAGTTTAGAGATGGCGCTAGTTTGAGTCTGACTTTTTTGGGAAAGTCTGACTTTCTTTAGCTACTTTCATGGAATACCCCCCAGGACTTCCTGGAAGAAGAGATATTGTATCTCAATGGAACCTTCCTCGTAAAATAAAGGATAAATAAAAAATGTTGGAGGGGTTCCACTTACATGATGGGTGCGTTCTATTTCAACTGTTTTGACATCAAACATAAATTTTGTGAATAAATACTGCAAAAAAATCAAGTAATTGTCTCCCTAATAAATAGAATGCTGTGTTTTGTTGTTCTTTCTAGTAGAACTTTGAGTGTTTTTCTATCCCTTATTTATAGGCGTATAATACATAAATTATATATATATATATTTTATTAGTAGTGTGTTTTGTTTAAAATATATGCCTCACTGTGTACAGCATTACTCTGGAATACTTTAGCACACAATGGCCGACCGGATCGACTTCTCTAGATTCCAAAGGCATGCGATTCATGTCTATCCAAAGTTACAAGCCTGAGATTAACAGGAGCGAAAATCGAGGCATTTTGCGTTTGTCGGGTTCTAAGGGTTAAACCAGGCCCCCTTCACCGAGATCCGCCTCCTCGGGCCCCTACCTGTACTTGGGGTGCGTGATGGCGTAGATGATGGGATTGTGGATGGCTGAAGCTTTGGCGATGACAGCGGGCACCGAGTTCATGTACGGTGTCAGCATGTCGGCATACCTGCGGGGGGAGAGAGGGCGGCTCGCCTCACATGCTGTTATTTATTACCAGTGGTGGAAGTTTCAGTTCCAGAAAGTAAAAATCCTAACCAGGATTTTGTTTCAACCAACCAGTTGAGTATAAAGAGTCCCAGTCATATAGTACTCAACAGGTTGGTTGAAACAAAATCTTGGCCTGGATTTTTACTTTCTGGACCTGAAACTTCCACCTCTGTTTATTACACCCAGAAAAGCTAACTTCATGCAATCCATGTTGCCACTCAGGCCCATCAACCTACTAGGCGGCCACCCAGAGCACCCTCTTCTGGGGGGAGACAATGACTCAGCATATTGCCACCCCCCCCACAACCGTCCGCGGTGGGGGGGTGGGGAGGCTGAAGCTTCCCCAGGACTCCACATGGGCTTGGACCGGCGCTGGCTACACTACCAAAATCCATTACAATCCTGCTGCGCTAACACTAGCTATCAGTATGCCATCTATCCCAGTCAACAGTCAACATCCAGCCTCCTAATACATGGTCTGGCTCTTAGGGGATACTGATCACACTTTGCTGATCAAATGAACAGTGTTACTGTGAAATTAATGAGATTATTTTTTTTGTGTGTAATATGTCCAGAACGCTTTTGATTGCCAGTCACAAGGAATTTGATTTGGTGCAGATGGTAGCATGAGATGCAAAATTAAATACAGTTAAACATCCAATCAAAACAAAAGTACAAAAAACAAGAAATAGAATGAAAATCAAAACTGAGTTAGAAATTGAAATAAAAATGTGCCAATAATAAAGAAACATGGGGAGGTATAAATAACAGCTGCAGAGTGAGGGTGATGCAGCATTAGCTGTGAATGTGAGCGTGTCAGTGCAGTGCAGCCTGATCCCCGTGACGCACAGCCTCACCCTGCAAATGCTGTTAAGGCCACGCAGGAGTACGGAGACCAGGAGATGACGTAGAGCAGGATGAGGATGAGCGCAATCTTGGCCATCTTCCAGTCGCTCTTCATGCGCTGGAACTTCTTCACAGAATCTTTCTTGCTCTCCTTGTTGATTTCGTTCACAGCCCTGTGAGAACCACACGCAGACATGCACACGCAGACACACGCAGACGTGCAGACATGCAGACATACACACATGCACACCCAAACACACACACACACCAAACAAAGTTTTCATATTTATATTGATGTGAAACGAGTACAGAAACACGTTGTGTAGTAGTAGACAGGGCTGCATATATAACAGTATTTAGCTTCATCAAACGCACATTTGCTGAGCTCAGAGATTCCGTCCATGTCACAAGATGAAACCCTGGACAATTGTGACGGTTTTCTGAGGCCATTTTTTACACAACGCAATGCAAGAGGCAAACTGGTAGTTAAGTTAACCACACCAGGGGTTGCCAATCGATCTTCTGTCCAGCTGAGAGCTCGTCCTCGGTGCATCTCTCAGCCTGGGGGCCGCAGGCTGACACATCACGGTTCGGTGGACAGACACAATGCGCTTGAATACTTTATGCTTTGGTCTGACCTTGCCTCATGATCATGTAGCTAATAATACAGGGTCAGGGTGACAGGGAACATGTGCAGTGAAAATAATCGACTATAAATCACCTCAGTCACTCGTGTTTGATATATATGTGTGAAAGCAGACAGAGCTGCTCCATCAGCCAGTGGTTGGTTGCATTTATTCCTTCTGTGATGCTGCACAGAGAATTCACAGAGATCAATGAAGTTCTATCCTATCTCATGTGATCTCATCTCATCTGATGTACCCGATGGGCGGTTTTTAAACATCACTGTGATTCACGTACTTGTTTGTCTCCCGGATGGAGCGGAAGATGAAAGCGTAGCAGTACATGATGATGAAGAGTGGGATGAAGAAGACAAAGATGAAGAGCAGCATGGTGTAGGCCCGCACCGCGGGGGTGAAGGTCATGTAATCCCAGGTGCAGGAGGTCAGCAGGCCCTCTGGGACGTAGGCACCTGATGGGGGAGGGCAGGGTGGGAGAGTGTGACATTGTTGTGGGTTTGGCCACACTTGTGTTGTACCTCCTGTTGATCCCCCGAGCCAGGCACACTCACTCCAGCCGAAAAATGGAGGTAGACTCCAGCTCAGGGAGTAGCCCCAGGTGGCAGTGAGGATGAGGAGTGCACGGCGGTGAGACAGCACCCCGATGGAGGCCAGTGGACGCGTGATCACGACGTAGCGGTCCACGGCGATCACCGTGAGCGTGATCATGGAGCAGATCCCAAACAGGGCCCCGCAGAAGGCGTAGAGCTCACACGCTGCCAGGGAAACAGGCCGCAGGCTCAGATCACACGGGAAGTAATGCTGTGATACCTTACATCGCGAATGCCGGCACTGAAATGCGGTAATGCTATGATACCTTATATCGTGAATGCCAGCACTGAAATGCAGTAATCCACTTATGCAGGCCTCCCTGTAGAGTTCAAACTATGGGATTCGTTAAACGTACAAATGAGCAGGAATAATAGCTGCTCTTAAAAAGAGATAAAATAAGATGAACTTCATTGACGCCAGGGGGAAATCCTGTTGCATACAGCAGCAAAGTGCATAGACTGTAGACGAACAAAACATGTAGTGCGAAACAAGACAAAGTGCAAAGTCAGTGCGCATGCCAATCCTTACCCTTCTCCCCGAAGATCCACCTCTTATGCATGCTGGTGATGAAGAAGATGGGCGTCTGGGTGATGCACATGAGGAAGTCTGCGACTGCCAGGTTGATGATGAACATGTTGGCTGGTGTCCTGAGACTCCTGCTCCTGTAGATGCATGCAGAAAGAGCTAAAGTCATGCAGAAACAGTGTCACTGACACAGTGTCCCAATAGGTTACTATCTCCTTCAAAAAAGTGGAATCCTTCCATTAATGTATCTGAAATACCTCCATTAATGTATACCCCCTTGTCCTGTTTAGGGTCGGGGGGTCCACAGTCTATTCCAGAAGGTACCGCTGCAAGGCATTATATAATGCAGGATGCAATGCCAACCCGTCACACACACACACACACACACATGCACATGATTTGGCAACTCCAATTCATTTTAGTATGTTTTTTGACTGTGGGGGGAAGCCAGAGTACCTGGAAGAAACCCCATGACAACACGGGAAGAACATGTAAACTCCACACACATGGAGGCATGGTGAACATTAATAAAGGAGCTAATTAAGCGAGGCAGTCTGAGATAGCCGTGGCTTCACAAGCACAATGTTGGCCTTTTGGCATTACAACCAGCCAACAGGAGATCCTCTGCCCTCGGACAGCTTGAATAAAACTAGCAAAAATAAAACTGGCCACGCCAATTAACAACAAGGAGAGGGCAAATCCAGATTCACAACTGGGTCCCTGGAGAAATGGTGGATTATGTGACAGGAGGGAGAAACGTCCCCTTCTGGTATTTAAAGCCCTTTGTCATTCTGGGAAAAATATAGTGACTGGTAAGAGTGGGCTGTGGAACGGCGAGCCCAGCGTACCTGCAGAAGGCGTACATGACCAAGAAATTCCCCACCATTCCGGTGATCCCCACAGCCAGGATAACTGATCCAATGGTGTAGTGAGCGTGGTCCGGCACATCCACCGTGGGGTAAGGGTAACGGGCCCGGGGCACTGACGCGGCCTGCAAGCACGTCAAAGCACTGCGCATGAACAAAAAGCAGCAGAGCCTCAGAATCTGCAGTCAGATACCCTTCGATGAACGCTGTGTACGGCGTAAATAATGAATCTGTGACTCATCCCAAACACGAGGCTATACTTCCCCAAAGTCATCATGTGAGGATGATGGGTTTTGTGAAGACTGGAAGTCAGAATGAAGACCTTCTTTAAAATGATAAAGAAAGATCACATTGAACTGAACTGTATCCTTTTCTGCCGTTGTACCATTACAACCAAACTGAGTATGCAACTCCCGAACAGAGTCCAACGCAAATGCAGAATAAAAAAAACAAAAAATACAAATGCAAAATGCATTAATGGGCTCGGCTGCCTCAGCGCCCGGGAGGACCTCATTGACCCCCACGGGCTCGGCTGCCTCTGCGCCCAGGAGGACCTCATTGACCCCAATGGGCTCGGCTGCCTCAGCGGACCGTTGCCCCCCGACTCCTGTACCATTAATTGGATGCATATTTGACTGTTTTCACCAGCTCAGGATGCCCTGAATGCTCTTCATAGATGGGGGAGGGCAATCTCCTAGTGTAGCTCCCACTGTTGTCTGCTTGATCTTGATTGGAACCTTCCGGGAACCAGCCCATTCTGCAGTACACTGCCTCTGAGTCCGGTTCCCTCACTCCACATCAGTCCCGACTTCCCCATGACTTCCCCCAAATCCCAGCACTGGCACAGTGTCACCATTAGGCTGTTAACTCCCAGTTGCTCCGGGGACTGGCTGACCCAGTAAATCGATTCCCATCACATTTCATGGCAACACCTGGGATGGTCTTGTGACTGAAACACGGAACACTGAACACACAAACACCTCATGAACACATGAACCGTTTTTGCACCCGATATCCCAGTCTGACCTTAGTGTGTGTAACGCCGCCTCACTGTGTTGATGGACGGTGGCTGTCAGCTTTAATAAACACACTCACTCACGCATGCAGTCAACCACAGCCATGGTGGCTCGATTTGATCTGCATTGCAAACTCACTGAGCCTGGTGGGTGAGATGGATCTTTCTGGTGACAAACCTTCACTTCATCAATCATACGAGATGGAGGTTCTTAAACCAAGGACCACCAAATGAAAATGACTGGGACCCCCAATCGCTGATGTATGATTTAATGAATAACCAAGAACCAAGGAGCAAGGGACTATAATTGTGTGTAAGGAGAGCATGATGGGATATGGGAAAATAAGCATTCCAATATACCTGTACTCATACTTGTACAAAATTGATTATTTGATTGTATGGCAAATAAAAGCATCATAAAAAAATCATTTAGCAGTATATAAGCACAAGTGGACAGGCGAACCCAGAGAGATGCTACATCTATGTGTGTGGGTCACTGTACCTGATCTGTGTGTGCATGACAGCACCCCTTCCACATGGGAAATGAGGTCCTTTCCCAATTCCTGAATTATGAATAAGAAGAATGTTTTTTTCTGAAAGTTACTTCAGTGTCATTCATTATTCATCAACAATTGATTGTTACAGTGGAGCTACTTTATATCTGCCTCACACACTGAACAAACAGCTGTTCTTTGTACAGCTTGAACAAAACAGAGCAAACTGCCCGTGCATTAATAATGATTTTTAAAATACATATTCACAGCCTGGGATCTTCTCTTCTTTTTTGCATAAATTTTTTAAAGCACATGAAATAGAGACGCTTTCATCCAACAGCTGCTCTTCCACAGCAGAATTTCTTTCTCCGAAAAATAAGATGATTGAGGAAGATAATCATTTTGCTCTCAGCTTCTGCAATTTAGACCAAATTCACACTGCAAGGGAAACAAAATGAGACTTTTTCAGTGCTTCTTCTAAAGCAGCCATGAATCCATAGGTATCAATATGGAGTTGGTCCTCGCGTTGCAACTATAACAGCTGCCACTCTTCTGGGGAGGCTTTACACAAGATTTTGGAATGTATCTGTGAGAATTTTTGCCCATTCATACAGAACAGCATTTGTGAGGTTGGGCACTGATGTTGGATGTGAAGGCCTGGCTCACAATCTCTATTCTAGTTCATCCCAAAGGTATTTGATGGGGTTGAGGTCAGGGCTCTGTGCAGACCAGTCAAGCTCTTCCACACCAAACTCACCCAACCATGTCTTTATGGACCTTTCTTTGTGCACTGGCCACAGTCATTTTGGAACAGAAAAGGGCCTTCCCCAAACTGTTCCCACAAAGCTACAAGCATAGAATTGTCCAAAATGTCTTGATATGTTGAAGCATTAAGAGTTCCCTTCACTGGAACTAAGGGGCCTAGGCCAACCCCTGATAAACAACCCCATATTATTATCCCTTATGCACCAAATTTTACAGTTGGCACAATGCAGGCAGGCAGGTAACTTTCTCCTGGCAACTGCCAAACCCAGACTCATCCATCAGACTGCTAGACAGAGGAGCGTGTTTCCACTGATCCAAAGACCAGTGGCAGTGTGCTTTACACCATTCCCTGCTTGGCATTGTGCTTGGTGTGAGGCTTGCTTGCAGCTACTTTTCCATGGAAGCCCATTCCATGAAGCTCCAGATGCAGTTTTTTGTGCTGGGGTTAATGCCAGAGGAAGTTTGGAACTCTGCAGTCATTGAGTCAAAAGAATTCAACCTGAATTCAATGATTAAGAAGTGTGTCTCAGTACTTTTGTTCATATAGTGTAGATAGACACAGGCAGGCAAAGACAGACAGACAGACAAACAGAGAGACAGAGAGAGAAAAACAGTCGGACAGAGACTAACACAGGCAAAGACAGTCAGACAGAGACAGTCGGACAGAGACTAACACAGGCAAAGACAGTCAGACAGAGACGGACGGACAGACAGACCCCTCCATGTTCTTCAGCAGGAATGTGAAAGCCCAGAGGATGTGTGTCCTAGCCTTTATCTTCCATATGGGTAGCATGGACCTGGCCATTAACTGCCAGACAGATACAAGCAATCCTGTGAGTCAGTGCCCTTCACTGAGTAAGCTATGAGTAAAGGGAGACCCACACCCCACTGACACACTGTCAGGGTAACAGGCTGACCAACATCTTCAGGGCAGTGACACTGAACCCGAGTCACCTGCCTGCCAACAGCTATCCTTTAAAACAACTTGCATCCTTACCTCTCAAATTATTGCAGTTTTTTCCCCCATGGGTTAATTTATAGCTGAATGTCTACTGTGATACTTCAGACTATCTTTGTTTCAGACCGAGGCTACTATCAAAGTTCAAACAGAGGCGGAGACAATGAGCAGAGATTTAAGAGATTGTAATCACGGAGTGTTTGGGTCTGTCACTACAATGAGAACATTGCCCCCTACTGTCTGCACAGTACCATTACACCCCAAATTGAGCATAATCTCTTTTCATTAAAATCAATACATTACACTTTATTTTAAACTATCACTTTGCCGAATGGTGATGATTATTATTTTAAATAAGTTATTACATAGAAGATCGCGTATAAGGTGATGGAAATGCAAATACGTTAAAATCAAGTTAGCATATTTTTATTCATCCTAAAAAGTCTTCCATGTCCTGTGTTCTGACGAGTTCAGCTACCTATCGAGACGTGATATCGAGCCTTTCTGCGCATGTGCAGTCTTGGGATTGGGGTTAGGGTTTTAGGGTTTTTTGGGGGGTTAGGGTTGGGGTTTTAGGGGTTTTTTGGGGGTTAGGGTTAGGGTTAGGGCTATCGATTAGCACAACGGTAGCCTAACTCGACAAAGTAGCTCAACTCGACAGAACACCGGCACTCCTGATGAGGACAGTAATCAAATATCAGAGACGACTATAATGCCCTCAGTCACTATAACCAATATTAAAATACCAAAAACAACATTATAACATTAGGCCTACACGGTCGAGTTTAAGTTTTAATTTTTGTTCATCAGTAAAATTGTACAGTTTGGTGAGCTGCGCTACATAACCTACCTGTTGGCATATAATCACACATCATGAAAAAGCACTGTGATATAAGCGGTATATTTACTTAAGGGCTCTCTCTCAATACGCTATCCCCGATCAATCTGTTTCATGCTCAATGAAATGTTATTCCTGTTTAGACAAACTGATTAACATCTTCCAAAATTAAGCACTCATCTAAACAAAGTAAACAAATATTACAATGTATTTCAATGCACGGTACTGGAAACCAATATACATCACATACATTACAGTCGTATATGTTAGCCTATCAGTTTTATGATTTCAATAATTTGTTTAGAACGATGAACAGAAAATATATGTAGCACTCGTTTAGAAAACGTGGCTTGTCGCGTCTTTCTGTAGCGCCAGCGAACACCTACCTTTACAGTACGTGTAGAAACCGCAGACATCACCGCGGCTCCGCGAATCCAGGCGGGCACTCACGCAACGGGGGGCGGGCTAGGTTTTCCACCACGATAGTAACCATACCAGTTCAAACTTTGAACTGCTGGGGTACAATGTCTTCAACCCATCCTCAGTACTGCCCATCAGCAGTATCCCGTAAGCACAAATAACCTGACAATTCTGACACAAACACCCACCTGCGCAACCTCTAACCCCCCAACAAAGAACATCACTCACAGAGGTGGCCGCGTGGCTCAGTTCCACATGCCTGAAGGCACTCTCCGCGCTGTCATTCCAGGCTGGGCCGGCCGGCTGTGTCCCATTGCTAGGGCAGCTGGGGTCCAGTGGGGAGCAGTGGACATCCCCTCGGAGGGGCGGCAGGGTATTCATGCCCCCCAGATATGGGGGGAAAAAACAAGGAAGACAAAAGTAGAGAGGGTCTGTGTTCCACCTCAGGGCCCCAGCATCAGGCCAGGCAGGAGAGGAACGGGAGGGTGGGGTCCTGCTGTCAGAGCGCGTCCGTGTCAGCGCGTGGGTCCTCCACCAAGCCAAGGCCTCCCAGCGTGCCCTGTCCCTCCTGCGTGGCCATTCGGGAACATTTATACCCCCAACCCGCACATGCTCTGTCCTGCTTTCTCTCCGCCTCTCTCTCAATCTTTCTATCTCTCCCTTTCAACCTATTCAGGTGGAGCTTTCACAGTCTGAAGTGATGCAGCAGTGAAAACTCACCGTTACCAGTGACTGCCTACTTCTGAGTGTGATATGGACAGGCAGGTCTTGTGCCAAAGTCATATGACTGGAATTATTCTAAAACACTGTATTTTCTAGATAGTTTAGGGGATCCTATTGCCTTGTAACAATCCCCTCAATTATTTAGTTAATAATCTACTTTATCTGGCTATCATGGGCTGGCAATTTCTGGATAAAGTCACAAAAATAATAACAGGCACTACATCCAGATGAAAAAATAGGCATGTGACCTGTTTCCTAAACAATAATTTGCATAATCAGAACTTGTCTTGCTTGTTTGGGGTAATTGGGGGTGGTGAGGTAGGCGTACAATTAGGTAAACTCGGCGTTGAGTGAAGGATCCTTTGATGTTGCTACTGAAAGCTAATTAAAAGCTGTCAATTGGAAAAACCTGACAAAGGAAGCATGTAATCTTTCACAGTTATGTAGGAAAGTAAGCAAAGGGCGTTCAAGAGAACAAAACCCTGGGGCAGAACAAGAATGTAGGACAGGGAGCAAAGAGCAGATTTATCAGCAAAAAGAAGCCCTTGTTTCGACTGTAAGCAACAGTGAAAGCAGCCAGAGAAAGATTTACTCTGTTATTCACTTCCTGCCGGATAAAGCAGCTGATTTGCTGAAAGCATGACTCTGAGAAAAGTATATTTCTCAGCTTCCATCATATGTGTGTGCGATTGTTTGGTGACCCTGTCATGAGATTGACTACCTAACCAGACCCACTATAGTCAGGGGTCAGGGGTCATCTGGATTGGCGTCCATGTGACTATGCAGCGCAAATGCAGAAAAGTAACATTTCACATGCAATCAATGTGGTCTGCTAATGTCCTATTGTTTTCATTGACACACCATTGTGGTTGGGCAGGGATACCTAATCATGTGGAAATGAGTGCCAGTGGACAATATCCTGCTGCTCTGAATGGGTCTTATTCTCCTCTTAAGGTGCAGTTTTCACTGGTTTTCCATCTTTAAATTAATGACGATTTCAGTTAAAGTAACCATCAAAATACGGGTAGGTCAAATCCCTGTACAACAAAAGCTTGCTCACTTTGACTCACTTTGATGACTCTACACGCTGAATTTATGTTGAGGTGAGAGGCTGTGTGCAGGCACCTTAAAAACCAAACATAAACCCAAGCTGAGAAGTATGGTACTGAACGTATGATGGATCCAATGGTCAATCAGCAGTGGACCTTCTGAAGGCTCCGATTTGAGTGTGTAGACCTGGGTATGTATGGGCTTCAGCCACTGCTCCATATTCTGTGGAGTTTCTGATCTTTGGCATGGGGGGAGAAGACAGCCTGACCATGTCGGCCTGCTCACATAACATTTGTTGGCAGGTCTTCATAAGGACACCCCAGGGCCACCTTCCTCCAGCCCTTCCCACACCTAGACCCCACCTTTGCATCTGATAATGACTCCTAAACCTTTACCCAGGTAAATGACATTCTGCAGAAGACTGTACAGACGCTCCTCTACTCACGAACGAGAAACGTTCCGAACAGCCGTTCGCAACTTGAAATGTTCGTAAGTCGTTATTCAAAATCATTTTAAGGGTATACATAAATACTGAGAACTAGGATGCCGGGAGTACTCACGCTACGCTGCTGCGCGGCGGGAGTAGCAGCCAGAAGTCGTACTAGGCGGAACTGGAGCACAGAAAAAAGAATTGATGTTGCGGACAGGAAACAAGAGCCCAGTGAACACAATTTGGACTTACAATTCTCCTCGTTTGCAAGTCTGAAAGTTCTTAAGTTGAACGTTCGTAAGTAGAGGAGCGTCTGTACTTAATACCAACCAGGGTTAGGGAACTACATTTCCCAGCATGCAATATGCCTACATCCGGGCTGCCTTTGGTATAACAGGTGTTTGTTATCTGACTGATGAGCTAGTAGGAAGTTACATAGTGAAGATACATATATATGTCTACCTACCTGGTCCTGTGTCTGGTTGCAAGATTGTTCGTTTATGTTACCTTCAAGCAGACCACGTATATTCTAGCTTCTTTGTTTTGACTTTTGTTCTGTTTTTTGGACTTTGATTTTGTCTGATGTTTTTGATTGTTTGCCATGCCTTTTTTGCAGTGAAATAGTGCTTGATCCCGATTACGGTTTTTGTCTTGCCCCTTTTGCTTCATTGTCTCTTGGACCCTGGATATTTGGTTTTTGCATAACGTCACTGCACCTTGGTGTAACAAACTGCTCTCTGCATCTCCAGCATGCAGTCGTCTCGCTTCTACGCATGAGAGTCCTGTCTGCGTCAAGTCATGAAGTACCAGCTTTGTCTTTCGATGGGATGAACCCTACAGGCCTCTCTGGGAGGGCAAAACAAACCAATTTCCCTGCAGAGTCAGAGCTGATAGAGAGAGCACCTGATCCACAGACCTGTGGGAACAAATAGCTGGTGTGGTCATTGCAGGAAGGCGTACATCACTGCAGTCATAGCCTTTGCTAGCTGATAAAAATTACCCTACTGAGTGACACCTTGACTACCTGGAGGAGAAAGTGACCAACAAATACAATTTTTACCATAATAAATTGATGAAGGATGAAATATTCTGCTTCAAGCATGACGTGGGACCAGCAGCATTCAGCAGCTCTGAAAGAACTACTTCAGTCGGTCATCTCGGGACTCCTGTCCTACCTAGTCAACAAGCTCATCCTCATAACCCAGTCAGTAGACTCTGCCCTTTGGCTTGGATTATATCGGCTTTTACTGTAGCCTGGCCTTCATGACTCTCCTGATATTAGACTTTATTATTCTATCGATATTGCTCATGTTCTTGCTGCGCTTGATCTTTCCATCCTCATTTCGAATCACGATCCCATGTTTTGCGAGGCATCATAAAGCTGCTCTGACAAATCGGTGAAAAATGAATACATTGATATTAATGAAAAAACCTCAGGCATCGCATGTGACCCTACCATCCCCCCCCCCCCCGCGCAAAAGGATCCACTTGAAAGCAACAGGAAAATCTGGAGATTTCTATGTCTCTGGGGTTTTTGACTGTCAGTTTATGCTGAGTGTTGATCATTGATGTGACTCAGGTGACCAACATGCTCATTACAAGCTGAATGCTGGGTCCTGCCCTGACTCCATGAAGTGACATACACCTTGCTCCGTCCTCGAGCGTGTAGTTGGAGTATGGAATAGTCTTCCTGCTAGTGTAGCGCAAGCTAAAACCCTGGGTTCCTTTAAATCTGAGCTAGATAAGATTTTATCAACTCTGAGCTATTAGATAGGTTCTCCCCAAACAAGCTTGATGGGCCGAATGGCCTCCTCTCGTTTGCAAATTTCTTATGTTCTTATATTCTTATGTTCGAGGTGCTGCGCGGGGGACGCAGCAGGAAATGTCACGGTCCGCCATGATTAAGGGCTCCCAGGAAATGCAAAAGTAAAATGAGGAAAAAAATAAAGGTTAAAGAGGATTCTGTTGGCTCAGGCCGGCACAGGCTCATTCAGCTGACCAGCAGGCAGAAGGGACTGATGTGTTAAGAAAGATTCAGCATTATTGTGTTTTGGTCTCATCGTTCTTATCTAAAGCACAAAATCTTGTGCTGAGGTGACCCATCACCCCCCGCATCAGAAACACTTGAACCGAAACTAGTTCACTTCTGTTTCCTTGGAATCATAGAACCTTATCCACCTCAGCAGTAAGTTAGCGAAATGCGCTTCCCGTCATTGGCCAGAAGGTCAGGGTTTTTGTTACCTTAAAGAGCCATCTGGTGGAAATACCTTTCTAACAGAGTTCACAGAGAATGTATGTCTGCTGTGGGTTACTTCAGTATCATCAGCTACAGGTACATGCATAATTTCAAATTAATTTTGGGTTCCTCGGGCAGATGTTGAGAATGTATAGGATGTTGTGATATAGGATGATGTAAGGGTACAGGTGAGGGCTTAACGCCAAACATCTGCTGCCTCGTTTTCCCCTGATACGCACGTTTGCTGTTGCTAAAGCCAAGCTGCTACATACAGATATAAATAAAATATTCTTTACATTTCAGATGGTTCTTTGAATCCATAAAAGGTTACAAATGTTGCAAAAAGCAAAGTAATTTCTGCTTCTGTTGTAAGACTAGGAGATGACCACTTTTAGTTAGCAGGGTACAGCATTTAATTTTAGTTTTACCAAAAGATTTATTTGTTCATGCAATCCTAGTATTAATATAAATAGCCATTTATTGTATGTTTTTTTGTGTATATATTTCACAGAGAGCACCGTAGCTTTTATCTCACATGCGTTCTCTGGTTAACAATAACCTGGCAGTGTAAAATTACAGAATGCAATCACTCCGTGCAAGTCCAGCTCATTACAAATGGAGTTACCTGCTGGCTCTACATTGTTACCAGAAAAATAGTCTCCAAGTACACACTGTGCTATTTGCTATTAAATCAACTGAGCTGCTTCACCTCTAGGTGTACAGTGGAGAAAATTGAGTGTGTTAACAGTGTTATCATGTAGAGTTATGAGCTCACGCCAAACTCACATACCAGCAGATGTGACCTTGAAGAGCCAGGCATGTGGCACATGGATAAAAGACATGTACCGCGAAATCACAGGCCCTCTCACTTCTGATGGACAACAAGCAACTTTTCAACCTTTTCTGAGTTTTCTGGAATGAAAACAAACCAGAGCTCGGGACCCCCTATGATGAATCCAAGATTACATACCTAAGGACTATGGACTGGGGGGCAGCTTTAATAGTTTTTTTCTGAAATGTTTTTGGCTCCGACGGGGGGGTCCTTCTAGAGTGTCACAGGAATCATGCTGGAATTTCTTCGATTTACGAAACGTCTCTGCAGACCCCTTGCGAGTGTAATACAGACCCCTGGGGGTGGACAGACGGCCCCAGGTTGGAAAGTCATGTTCTAAAGGAACAATGGTCCTAAAACACTGGTTTCTTTAAGACGCTGACTTTACTGACATACCCACAGGACACAGGCGTCTAAAACCATTTGTATGAATTCTATTAACCAACTGTTTGGATCATCTGAAGGCCCATATAGAGGAAATCGTATCAGGAAACGAAGGGCCATTGACCTCTGATGGACTCAGAGGGGCTCTGTGATGAGGTGACTAAGCCAACTTTCACATGTACTGAGAGAAGCTCTTTATTGGACACTTCCTGACACCTTCCCTAATCAAACGTACATAAAGAGGCATCCAGTGTCGTGTAAGGTGGCGAGGCAGCTAGAGGTCACATCCACAAGGGCCTTTCTCTGACACTGGAATTTGGAGTAACAAAGCTTCTGCTCCAGGGGACCTGGGTACATGGATCCACTGTATCTCAAGTCCACTGGGAAAGAGGGATCAAGAAAGACTGGGGCAGGAAGGACAGGATCTCACCTACATCTGGCAGATGACGTCCAATGAGAATCAAGTCTAGCATGGTGCACAGTGTAAGTACATATAGAGCAGGGGTGGCCAATTTTATCTGCAAAGGGCCGGTCCGTATGCAGGTTTCTGGGAGAACCTTTAGGTCAGCTGTTCAAACCCAGGTGCCTGGAATATTGAGTCTTCTAATTAGTAATATAATTAAGGAGTTTCAGTGAAAACCTGCATACACAATGACCCTTTCTGGATATGATTGGCCACCCCTGATATAGAGGATACACATGACTGAGGGCGCAGGCAGCTCAGGCCCAGAATTAGTGTCACAGAGGCCCCCTACATGTACGCATGGGCCTCTGGGATTCACACTATAGCTAATAGTCAGAGTGGCTGGCCAGCACTGATTAGTGACTGAACTCAGATTAAACCCAACCTGTGTGAGAAAAACATGGGTGCAGTGACACAGGGGACATTGTCTGGGTACAAAGACGGGCAGCTGTAACACCAAGACCTCCTCCGGGTCACTTGGAGGTCCTTTCTTTAGAAGAGGGAATAACCTGCTTCGGTCGACTGGACATACAGGTGATTTTGAAATGACTTTCATGTGTTACGTCGTTTCTCCATTACGTGCCGAGGCTCTGATGTTGGCAGACAGAGCCATCCATCACGCCTGGGTTTTGATCCCGTGGCACTACTGTGGCGGCCTGCGACGAGGCGGGAATGGGAAACCTGCTCATGCTTCAGCGATGTCCACTGCGCTCGGCACGCCTAAAGGCATGCAACTGCACTAACGAGCAGTGCAGCTACGAATAACAAGTGGAAATGAGAATCCGTGGTGCTTCAAATGAGCTTGCTGCCTTCAGAGAGATCTCTGAAGGAAAAGTGACATTCGGACATGGGGATGGGATCTAAACCGTGTGAAAGACTCTGAATGGGACAGATATTAATCAAAACACAAAGCATATCAAAGTATTGCCGTTTAATACATTTAGCGGTTAATTCCAGGTTTCAGAACCTATACAAGACAGTTAAAAAAAACTACAGAAAAATGTTTTCATTAAAACATAATATTGCTCAAAACACTCAAGATAAGTGTTAAACAAAAAGGTACTGGGAAAAATACAAATTAAGTCTCATGTCAAAGAAACTGAAGTATTGCACCAAGACAGAGTGAATTATATCCACAACACAATTCACAGGAATCACATACACAAGATGTGTTGAAACTTTGAGTATCTCTCCAGATCTCTCAGGAACTATTATTACTGAAATGTAAATCATCCATCCATCCATTATCTACCGCTGTTCCGGGTCGGGTCGCGGGGGCAGCAGTCCAAGCAGGGAAACCCAAAGGGAGAGCCCAGCCACCCTGCGGAGGAAACCCATTTCGGCCGCTTGTATTCGCAACCTTGTTCTTTCGGTCACTA
>JAODLD010000047.1:2147868-2185008 GCA_026781065.1 Mormyrops boulengeri | reverse complement strand
GCACACAGGAATGCCCCCGCTATATTCCTGCAGATAGTGCTGGGGCAAATTTCCATGTGAGTTCATATAGACAAATTGTCATTCGTTGGCTGGTAAACTTTCCCTATAGCTGATGTAGCGCAATATGCGGCTTAGGAGGTTAGTTACCGCTGCTGTCACCACTGATGCCCTCAACCCCCCCTCAACCCCCACTGCTCCAGAGACTGACTGACCCTGCTTTGTCCAAATAAAAGCTCTATGCTACTGTAGATCAGTAACTGCCAAACAAATATGTAAATATTTTACAGCCCTTTGTATTTAAGTCATCTGGAAATAATGGACATTGTAAAATCACATTGTTGTTGTTATCGGAGCTTATGGTTCATTTGTCCATAAGACAATTGAACCCGGTTACAGGCTCATGACATAACATGCAGCAATTCCTCTGTCCTGGCAGCCACTGAGGGAGATCCAGGAGCCGGAATATTGCACACTCACGTTGTCCTCCACCTTGCAGCCTTTTACTGCTTGGTGCAGGACCCGCAACAGAATCGCTCGCTAGCTGCAGACAGGACAGCACAAAGCAATGTCGGAAAGGTGCCGAGTGAAACAAGTGCGGAATCATGAAAGGACTCCTGGGAATTGTAGTTGAAGCACACTCCTGCTGGAGCGCTTTGTAGTAACTTTATTGCAAAAATACAAGTTCCTTCTGCCAGCACAACATTTACAAACTGGGTTAAAGTGGAAATCCCTCAAAGCCCACTTACATTGTCAAGAAATCCATCGTTACACACTGGTCTCATATTTTAAAGGCCGATTGCTGCATACAGACATATGTACACAGTTTCGGAGTTGCAATTTCTCAATGTTTGTTATGTTTTAAAAAAAATAATCATAAATCTGAATAATGTCATAAATTCATACATTTCCTTTATGATACTTAGGGCACTGCTTGAAATTTCTTAACCTGTTGTGAGTTACAAAAATAAAGTGGAAAATGCAGGTAAAATCTCTCTCTTTGGTTCCATTGTAAAAGTTGGTTTCCAATCCGTTTTCTTGCACTTCAGACAATTAACATCCATAGTGGGAAACTAAGCTGGACTTTTTGTTTCAAATTATTTTCTTTTTTTGTCAAATCCAAATATAAAACATTGTAAAATGAGCATTGAACAAACCCATACACAATCCCGACCTCCTTGTCGGCTCTCTTTCAGAGGTCACAAATGTAAACCATGCCAATCTCTTTGCTTCACTTGTTAGCTATAACAGGAACATAACTCTTAATGACGTTGATGAAAATGACCTGGCCTGTATCTGAGATTAGACAGTTGGATCAATAGCAGAGCTCGTTTGGTGCTTTGTAGGGCTTAAACCTTGGTTCTGTGATTTTTTTAACAGATAACCTCTGCATGGCCATAACTCTTAGACTATTTTAAACCTTTCAATCATAAAATATAATTCAGGATTAATTCCCAGTCCTCTGCAATCATTGCTTGTGAAATACTGTATCTCAAAACATGCTAATACTGTCAATTCATCTCATTAAGTTGATTGCTCTGTACAAAGATGATCATTTCCTGAAGCCTCTTGTTACAGGATGGAGTGTTTACCAATGATTTAAGTAATAAAATTTTTATTACTTATTAAGCAATAGTATAAATTATAGTATATCCTATTAGTAAAAATCAGAAAAGTAAATAGGTTTTAATGTGGCGTTCTACAATCTTTCTCCTGTAGGTCACAACAAATATGTGTTGTTCTCCAGCACATTCTTATTCTATCCCTGGAGATGATTTCCGAGGTGTTTTTCATGTGTTAGAGGAAACAATCCCCATAACCAGATGGTAAGCATGTCCGGCCATGTGGCAGCGAGCGCTCTGTGGTCCGTTGCACATTAGCTACGCAGGAGCACCTGCAGCTCATTGTCACCCTTATTGGAAAAAAGCACAAGTATTATGCGAGGAACTTGTCAGTTACATGAGTGTTGTCAAGGTCACGCCATCGGTTTTTCTATATAGTAGGAGAGGTTTCTGTTTGTGCAACCATTCCTGTCAGTTTACCTACTGGATCCGGTTAATCTAACACCCCCCTCCCCCCCAGAATGGGCTGCGTAACGATAAACTAAAGTATTTAATTTACTTGCCCAAATGTTATAATAGCAAACGCGACCGATTTTAGTATGTATTTTCAGCACCCGCTCAATAACAGTTCACTCTACTGTAAGTGAATTAAGCCATATATATTTCGAGTTTTTAGAGCTATATTATTTTCCAAGGGCACACCCACACTTATTAGGCATATATAGTTTGTGAAAACTCAAGAGTGAAAATACTGGAAAAATATGCTTTTTGTTCACTATACAGTAGCACGTCGATGCTCTTCTGTCCGAATACTGCTAAAAGGCTCATTTGTAATTACTGTTAGCATCAACTAAAGAACATAAATGCATTTAATATGCTCCGTGGTCCAATGGACCAAACCTTGTGGCTTCCCTGCTGCAAACAGTGTCCCGATTCGGCCCCCGAGGGGCGAGTGCCTGTCACACAGGCGGGTCATTAGCTTCTGCTGTGGTTTGTCAGCCATGAATTACACAGAGTGTAAGAAAGTCTGCGGTACCAAACAAACTAAGTCCTCCCAGCAAGACTCAGCCGCAGGTTTGCTAAAGTATGGAGGCTTACATCCGTAAGGGAGCCAGAGCTGAATGGCTGTAGTGGGGAAACAGCGGTACCACTCACAAATGAGTCTAACAAAGCTCGTGAAGTTCAGGTTAGACCGAGGGCAGGGAATTCCCAGGCATTATGGGCACTGAGGGCCGGCTGCTGTCATTCCCACCAAGACATTAATCGATTAGCCTTGGTTGAACTTTCCCCATATTAACGGTATTATTTGTATCGGATAAAACTTAAGCCGTTAGGTCACGATATAAATAACGTGCTTGATGTTAAACCTAAGCAGACAAAGGTTTAAGTTTCACTTTTTCACGATGAGATAGATCTATCCACTACCAGGAATTCGACTTTACAAGGTGATACTGAGAACAATGAAGGAATCTTCAGATACACGCTGGGTTTCACTTCCTTCAAAAAAACAACTGCAGCTAATTAATGAACAACTCATGGGGTAAAAATCAGCACAGCCTACTGCCCATGATGCTGATGTTTCCCCGCCCTCGACACAGATGACGAGAGCAGCTTTATCAAAACGACCGACCCTAGATGATGACCTGACCGCCTAAGCATTTGAAGCGGAATGTCAGATACATTACAGTACATACTGCCCTAATATCAAATGCATTATTACTAAATAGATTATACCATTTTCATATCAAATGTAAGGTGCAGTCATTTTAGTTTGAAACATAATTGAACATTTCGAATATCACTGATCACATATAAGTTATTTTCCTTGAATTAAAAAAAATATTTTTTTAATTTGATAGATACCTATAAAAATTCCTTGAGACTGCTTTTTGCTTTTGTGACATAAAAAATGTCAATTCGCAACAACCTACAGACTTTCCTAATTTAAACAACAGACATTGAGATTTTAATCTTCAAAATAGCATATCTAATTATTGTTTTTGTTTCTGAGCATACAATTTTATCCAAACAACGTACATATCTTACAATTTATTTTACAGGTTACCCATTTTTAAAGAAGGATATTTTAACTTAAATAATTCATGATTCTTGTTTATTATTTTGTTCAAGGGTCCAACAGAGACTCTTCTCCTGGGCTTTAAACCTGCGACAATTTGGGTGTAAGTCCAGGTCCTGCTACACTAAAGTGTCTGCTGGCTCATTTTTTCCTGTCGCTCTCAATTTTCCGTTGAACTAGTAAAGGAAAGGAAAAATGGACCACACTCAACCTTTAATGGTGGGAGAGAACCGCTACAGTCTCTTAAGAAAAACACGTAAAACTGGTTAAAATTTAGAAAAGAAAAATGACATGGATAGGCTACTGTTTTGGCTCTGCTGGGTGGAGCTGATGTTTTCCGCTGGAACATTTCGGCTCTTAAGCTGCTCACTGTAGATGCTCAGCTGCTGGGAGGCGAACATCTGTAGTGTTTGGCTCTTGGACAAGAGGCATGCCCCGCATGATTCTATGCTAACCAGAGTAACCAGGGGCAGTGCGACACCATACAAGTCGCCCTACGGTCAAGGAGCGAATCAGGAGGCCCCCGCGGTCTCCCGTAAGCATCCATGGCCTGTTCCCAGCAGCGGACTCCTAAGCTTCTCTATAACTAGAAAGGGGTGGGTAACAGGGCAGGGTCACCCAATAGGTTTCGGTGGTGTAGTAGGAATAGGAGGGCTTTCAACCAATAGGGTCAGAGCAAGTCCAGAAAACTCCATGGAACTGGCAGTAGTTGTGTGAGAGTCTCACAGGTTCATGTTGGCACAGATCACAAGGCTGAAGGGGGGCCCAGAGACTGTCGGGGTGAGCTGCTGGTGGTGGTGGAGGTGCAGTGCCCTGGGACGGGTCACAGGCCGTCTCTTTTTGTCTTCTTCGGGGGGCGCATCGTCCGGTGCTGCATGTGAAATAGATGGGGCGGGGCAGGGTGGGGTGGGGTGGGGGGTACTGGTCATAGTGCCAAGCAGATGGACAGGTGACCGCACAGGCCGCGACATGCTAATCCCGTCGAGCCACTGCCTGTAGCAGGTACAGGCAGCTGGGTTACGGCAGGAGAGCTCCAGGCCCTCGATGGGATGGGCGAGCAGGCATGGGACTGGCCATCTACCACGTCTCGTTGTTCAGTGTGGCACGGTGGTGGACTTCACCGGAGAGAGCTTCACTCCGGTCAAGCAGAGCCAGAAACTCTTGGACCTCCTGGGAATCTCCTACAAGAGAACATGAGAGAGATCAAAAGTGGACTCGGAAAAGGCATTATGTTATTCACAAAGGAAAAAACAGGCTTTAAACCAGAGGAACCATTTTGTTCTAGAACTGTGTTTTAATCCTGACAAAAGTGAAAAGTTGGGATCATCTTGAATCACAAATGGAGAAACAGAGCTTCAAAATGCTAAGGAGAGGAAAGGGTCTGTGTAGATTAAAGTCACATGCAATTCATGGACATCCTTTTCTGAACAACGCGACACTTTATATATCCACTAGATGGCAACAGCCTGGCCTAGTTCCAGTTAATGCACAAACGTGTTGGCAGTGAGTGATGGTACTTAGACTGAGTCTGAATGGATCAGAGCAGCAGTTATGGTACAGAACCAATGGCAGTCATATGTGGGAACATATTCCAAGCCTGTTCCCTAAACTGTGGTTATACATAGTGCATTATGCTGATTGTATTGGCCACTTTGTTGCCTTGGTTCTACACTGGGAAGCCAATTTGTGGTTTGTTAAGAGCCCTTTCTGGAGTGAACCACACATGCATAGCTGTGAGCATTAGGACTTAGTTATGCCGTAAGCGTAGATCACGCACCATGCTGCGGGACACCCTGAGGTCCTCCTGGCGTCTTCCGATGACCGTACTGCTCAAGCTGCGGGCAACGCGACGCATGTTCTCCACACTGTACAGCTGCGTCTCGACTTGTCCTTCATCCTCCGCAGCAATAGCACGCTCCTCTCCCAGGTCGTCCATACCACACGACTCCATTGGCTGTAGCTCATGGTTAGAAGCAGGAGTAAACTGGCGAGAAGACCAAAGACCAGAGCATAACCAATCCAGGTCAACCACACATCTGAATTTAGCTTTCAGAAAATAGCCTCCACCTGTCAAACCATCTTCATTACTCTACCAATGACTTATACATTAGTTTCACCACCCCCCCCCTTGGCTTGCAAAATACACAAGGCATTATCTGCCATCTTAATGGCCTTTTTCTGAGTATGGCCAGATTGAGGTTCTTACCCTATGAGAGCAGACCAGAAGAGAGGATCCACAGCCAGGGGCCTGGTACACACTCTTCTCTATCTCGGCGGTGGGGGTTTTAGAGCGCCCACCAATGAGCTTCCTTTCACCAGCTGCAGGAACTGAAAGACAAAAGAATAATAATAAATAATAAATAATAATCATACCAGAGGAAGCTGAGTTCACACCAATTCTGGGGACTTCCTTTCATCAACAAACCATGACTTTATTATTCTCAGTATCCTTGAAGGTCAATAATGCAGGAAGAACAAATGCACAAGACAAGAATTCCGATTTGTGCCGGTAAGTTGGTTACCTGATGTTGCTCCAGACGGTGAAAAGATGCTCTGCAAGGTCTCCAGAGGATATGAAGTGTCCTCTCTGCTCGTCTGGTGGAGAACTTCCAGCTCCTTATCCGGTGAGTCAGTGACATCCCGCCATAAGTTAGTGGCAGGCTGAATATTACCGGAAGCCTTGGAGTTTTCAACCTGGGACTGTCCCTCTATGGAGGGATCTGGTGGATCAACCACTAGCTGAGAGGAAGAAGGGCACCCAGGCATGCTGGAACTGGAGTAAAACTGGCGGCTGGGTGAAGTGCAAAACGCCATGACAACACTGTCCGGCCTGTCCAGGCTCCACGATGACCAGTACTGAACAGCAGTGGAAGGCGGCTGCAGCCGAGGGATGGTGCAGGGAGGAGCCGGACAGTGAATTTGAGGAGGGGTCTGCGCTGGAGACCTTGGATAGTCACAGCCGTTCCTCACTGCGGAGGGCTCTACCGGTGATGCTGCTGGAGTCTGTGGAGCCCCCGGTTTATTAGCTGAGCTTTGGTCAGGGATTTTCATGGAGTTCGGGTATGGCAAAGCCGCAGTGGCAGGGAGAGGTTGGAGCAGCGGTTGGGAGCTTTGGGTACAGCCCTCCCTCTCGCTTCCTGGGGCCCTCCAGAAGTCTTGGGGCAGCAAGGGTAAGGTGCGGCGTTGATGAACCGACTCTACCTCTTGACCTGAAGATGGATTTATGCTGGAGGCCTCAGACCCGTCTCGGCAGTTTACATGGTCCTGCCCTTCCCTTCTCATCTCCTGCTCTCCCAGCTCTGAACAATCGGGCAGATTCTCTGGATGCTCCCCACTGGGGCCCTCACTCTGCCCCACAAGTTGGGGGGAGCAGGGAGATGGGTGGCTCAAGGGTCCAGGATGTAAGTTTATAGAAAGGGAGAATGGTTGACTAGGCAGAGGAGAGGGCGGGGCCAGAGATCCATCCTGGTCTGCATCCCAGTCCTCTTCCAGATGGGTTGTCAGCAGTATTTTGATCGCGCCAGGCTGTTCACTGAACGGGTTAGGATGGGGTTGGGGTGAGGGTTGGGAAACGGGAACAGGGTTCAGGAAAATGAAGAAGGCAGGTCAATGAACCTCATCTGATGAGTAAACAAAAGTCATCACCAAGTTTAACAGAGGACTCTGGTCAAAGTCTCTTGCTTTGATATTCTGCACTACATGCCTAAAAGTTTCCAACGACTCTGTTCTAGGGCACGGCATAGCCCAACATGAAGGGCCTCTTTTGTACCTTTGTAGCTGATGTGCTGCTCATCGTGCTGAAAGTCAAGGAGGCAAAGCTGGATGGTGGAGGAAGTATCTTCAGAAAACACTCTTGACACATGGAAATACATATAAAACCACACATGCGCTTCCTTTGTAAAAGAGGACGATGTAGGACCCGCCAAAGTGTGTCCAGTCAATCCATAAGGGTTCTGTTGACTATCTGTGCTCATCCTTCTCTTCTGAGTCAGTCCAGGACAGGGAAACATTTGATACATCCTCCCACAAATCTCACTGCATGCATTTTTATCAAAGATCTCCTTCACCCTAGATCAGGGACTGTACCAAGACATCAGATCTCTGGCTGCCAGATATCTTATAGCTGAAGATGCTACAGATCCTAAGCGTGGTGACACACACCCATTTAAGGCCCATGGGCATCTGAGCATTGATCTACTGGTGAAAGTTTTCAGCAAAACTGCCTTTTGGGGCTTTTGCTGTCAAAGTGCAAAGATAAGGAGGAGATTTCAGTCTGGGGTTGACTAGTAAGAAATGTCCCGTGGGTCTTGAGTGAACAGTCGGTTCTACACCTTATTTCACCGTTCCTACTAACACCACTGGAGACAGAGCCCTGGGCTGAGTTGGACCAGCTAAGGCTTGGAGGATTTAGCGTAATGCTCAGTTTAGTATGGAAGGGCAAGAACTGGGGAAAATTCCCCCCCCAGTGAGATTAGTCATAGTGCTGACTTGGGTGAAATTCACAGACTACTCACCACTCAAAATTATTCCAAGGCACCTTTCATGGGGATTTTCTTCCCCCTTATCTAAGCTCGCCTCTAAGTCGTGCTTCAACTTTTGCCTGGTTTTATTCAGGATTTTGAATTCTCTAATCAAGGGCCCACTAAGATACCTTTAAATATGACTGAAAACATTTCAGAGACCATTACCTACATTAATCAGATCCTGTTTGGGGGGTTCATTTCGAAGTTTACTGATGTCGGAGACCTGATTAATGAATCCCTATCTATGTCTTCCGCTCCGCCCCTGTACTACATTGTTCAGTAATTGCGTAGGTTTCAGAGCAGGCCAGGCAATAAATCATGCCAGCGCATAAATCGATGCTGAAAAGCAAAAGCGCAGCGATGGGTTAGTGTGGCTCTCCCGGACTCCCAGTGTAAATGCTGCTGTTCGCTCTTTAAGGCTGCAGTCTCACATCTGCATCGTTGTAAGGTACAGCAGGAGTCCGTAAGGCAGCCATAATGTACGACACGGCGGGAAAGGCTATTTCTCCATTTAAAATCATTGTCAAAAGCCGACATTCGGTTCGCCACGCTGAATAATGCCGTTATCGTGGTACCTTTCCTTGATGATGACAGCGATACCAAAATATGGAACCCACCTGTATTCACTCACTTTTAAAGGTTACTTCTTTATAGGGTACCTTACATGTTTCTCAGGCAAACACCTTAAAGTCCAGTGCGACTTAGATTTAATTCCATCGACAGAACAGAAAGTGGAATTTACTTAAAGGCAACTGGTGTAATGCAACAAACTGCAAAGCATCTACACGAGTGACACCAGCATAAAACAAATACAGCTCTGACCTTGAAGATGCACCTGGCTTTGAAATGACTGAAAATAAAAACAATTTATGAGTGTTTGCTGGTGGTGGTTTTATTTAGTGATGCTCCAGAACCTGCTTTACTCCTTGACAGAAGACTGAGTGTATGACGGACAGCCCATGGAGCTTTGAGCTTACCCGTGTCTATTTCACAGGGTCAGATCAAAGAAATGATAAGATCTACCTCACATGGGACAGAAATGGACACACGCCAACAACCCACAGGTGCACAGACCAATTTATGCATTTGATTTAGCTGAAAAACAAAGCGAGACAAGAGCAGAGTTCGGGTGACATTCAGTCCAAATTCCAAGATGACGTCCTACTTGATTTTGTGAGAGAACCTCAGAAAACAGCAAATGTCAGTAGGACCCCCTACCCCCTCAGAAAGTGAAGAACTGAGAGTAATGAAATGGGATCAAATTCCAACCAAAAAATCGAAAAGGTCAATAGTGAATTTGTGACAGGTACCGCGCGGGACACACACAGGAGACAGTTCTGGTACCTGGGAGGCCCCTGCGGCTGCGGCTGCTCCTGCTCCAGCGGCTGCATGCGCTGCTGTAGGCCCCGCGCTCTCCTCATGCACTTTTGCAGCTTCTTATCGGCAGCCATTGTCCTGCTATGAGTGTTAGCACTGCCCTCATGCATGGTAAGTCTTAGTTTAGCTAAAGGAAAACAACGAACAAAAACAACAAAACAAAAGAAAACAATGGAAAGAAAGGGAAGCACAAAAAAACGCAGGAAACAAAAGAGCCAGGTTATGAGGGGCATGCATACCGTTTGTTTGTTACCCAAAAAAAAAAAACAAAAGGTTGAGACAACGTCATGGGAGGGGGGCGGGACTGAGGACTAGATAGGGCTGCGTCTCACGGCTCACAAGCCAAGACAATTTGTACGTTATCTTTGAAATTTGGTCTGTACCTATTCAGTGTCAGAAATATATGCCTGCATCCTCCTTAGTAAAAATACATACGTTTATGATCACCACACAAAAATCAGGAGGAACTGGTTCAGGCATAGTTCATTCCATTTAAGAATAAAATTGGAGTAGCTGAAAACTATCAAACTGGGAAGTTAACTGTTTGACGTTTTCTCAAAACAGCAGGAGACAGAAGTTTAGATGCTCATTTGAATCGTGAGGGGGAAATCTCTGTTAAGTTGTTTCTGGATGGATGTTAAAAATCATTAAAAATGTCTTTGGCACACTATGAATGAGTGAAGGGACTTGTGCTGAAGACATTTTTAAATTAAATGGTAAATAGAAAAATCTTCAACATTAAACTACACAAAAAAGATCTAGGGTAAGAATCTCCTCAGGATGTAAATAAAGAGACAGAGCAAGACAGACCAACAGACTGACGTTCAGACAGACAGACAAATACATAAAGCATTAAGACAGCATTTCCCAATCCGGTCCTCAGGGACCCAGAGTTGGTCCATGTTTTTGCTCCCTCTGAGCTCCCTGCTGTTTTTGCTCCCTCAAAAACGTGGACTGTTTGCAGGGGCCCACGGACCGGATTTGGAAACAACGCATTAAGAGGTCATTTGGGGGAGGATCCTGCTTCACCCTTCGGCTGTAATAATGGGGCAACGAACTGCACCCAAACCGGGAATCGGTTTATCTATGGAGGAAGCATACAGTCATACACAGGGCCGGGATCACAGGGGCACTGCTTCCAGCTGATAGCTGATTGGCCACCAGAGGGTCCCCTCCCTTGTCACTCACCCATTCAAAACATATCATTGGGTAATGCTAAGTTTGGCCCCTCTGTATGAATTATGGCCCCTTTTAAACCCCCCTTAGAATCACTGCTGAGACCAGGTCATTAAAAACAGAACAAACCTTGAAAAGCGGGGACACATTGGGGGGGGGGGGCAATTCTACAGTGCTGGAACTGGCCCTGTTTTTCACTTGTAGTCCTGCTGGCAAGTAAACATGGGAAGTGGACAGCTGACGAAGTACCTCACTTCCTTTCCGGCTGTATGAGCAGCTCGGAAACAGAAAACCGACCTGGATTATAGTTTCAGAGAGACATTTAAAAATAGTGAGGCTGGGCGAGTCTACACAGACTACATTGTTCCAGTTTATTAATCATTTAAATTGGTTTTCCAGTTCTGTGGAGAAAAAAAACAAATTCCTTTTTTTCCACACCCTGTTCCTAAGATGCAGACCTCCATTTCTAACTTTAATCTGGAATATGGCGAAAGGGGCAGTTACACCATGCAGAAGCTTAATACACGCTCCACCTCGACAGCACCGAGGTCTGTGCGGTGGTGCGTGAGTGCCCGGGAATCCGAGCAGAACGTGGGATGACAGGAGCAGAGATGGGCGGACAGACAGAGGGAGGGAGGAGCAGACAGAGTTCAGACAGACAGAGGGATGGACAGAGAGCGTTGGGGTGGTTATGGGGTAGTAGCGGCAGGCAGTGGCAGGTTAGGGTTACTTACACACAGCCTGGTGGCAGACGGAGAGCGCTGCCACCACGTCGCCCCCCTGCTCGAGCCGCAGCGACCGCTCTAACAGAGAGTCGGCCTCGACAAGCGAGCGCTCGAGGCCAGCCCCCATCCCTGCGGATAACACAGCGAGGCGAGGGAGCGGTGAGCGGAGGGCGACGAGGAAGGGGGCGGCCAGGGAGAGGGGGGGCGGGCAGCGTCTGTGCTGAGAGCCCCCCCCCACCCACCGCCACCGCCGCCACGCACTCAGGGCTGACTCCCAGGAGATCCCGGCAGGCGGCCTGTCTGTGTGTGTCCCCAGGTAAACGCGGCACGTAAACAGCAGGACCCATCTTTATGGTGAAAGCCGGGCCCGGGACCACATGCTACACGTTTTCAGACTGATTCTCCTCTCTTTGCAGCTGTTTGTAATTTTAAAAGAGCGGCAAACAAACAACTGGCCCGACGCCCCTTCCAGCTAGACCTGAGCACCCACCGGCGAGACATATTCCCCTACCAAGCTTAAACGGACACTCCCACCTTCACCACATCAGCACCCTGTCCCGAGACGTGGAGGAAAAGGACCGTTCCCCCTCCCCCAAAACGGGCGAGCCCCCTGCACCCCACCACCGCACGTGCCTCCCGCCCCGCTCCTCATGGTTACCCTGGTGCTGCAGCTCGTCCAGGTCCATGAACTTGCTGGGCCGGGGATTGAAGCCCATGGCAGCCTCCCGCTCCCGTTCCCGCTTCCGCTGCAGCTCCTGCTGTCGCGCCCGGCGTGCCACCTCCTCCTGGAGCTCGTCCAGCTCGCTGCGACCCTCCCCTGCAGGTGCACGCACACAGACACACATACAGACACACACACAAACACACACACATACATACAGAGACACACACACGTTACCCTGGAGAATTGTCGAACGGCCACGGCAGCCCAGCATGATTGCCAACATGGCAGTTGTGCTCATTAACCCACCCAGGCTCAAGTGACTGCTGGTCCATGACGGCGCTCTGGCGTCCTGCAGGATGGCCCCGCTGCTCTTGGACTTGGGTACGCTGCGCCAGGATGGGCCTGAGATTAAATGTTTCTTCGTTCCCACGTCCCTGTCATGGAGAAGGACAACCACCTACATTCTCGCGGTCGAGCAGCTGAGTGAGAGAGAAGCTGTGTTCCTGTTTGAGCTGTTTTGGGTGTGTGGGAACCTCGTGGAGGCGAGTTAATCTGAGCCTCACGCCCATGTGAGCTGTGTGGGATGTGATCTGCTTTCCCAGGTGGGCCTGAAGGTGCGTGAGCTCTGGTGGACCTTGTCCCTGGGGGTCTTCCACCCATGTAAGATGTGTTGGATGTGACCTCCACCTCCCAGTGTGTCTGGACGTGTGTGTGACCTGTGTGGGACTCTGTCTCTCTCTCCAGCGGTTTCATTGGGTACCTGCATGAGCTGCGGTGGACCCTGCCTTTCTCCAGCTGTGTGTGTACCTGTGTGAGCCGGCACTGGGCCCCTCGCTAAGAGGCATGTCCATGCTCACAGGGCTGTTGCTGTTCCTCTCACTGCTTTCATAGCCACTTTCCATCCTCTGGATCAAACGCGGCTGGTGCTCCAGGCTGTGCAGTGACTGAGGCAGAGGCGGGGCCAGGTACCCGCTGGTTCTGACAAGCATCTCCGGACCTCCTGTCCCCTGCCCGGCGGCTGCCGAAGTCCCGGGCAACACCTCACCCCGGGTCCCGCTTTCCTCCAGCAGCGGCGAGGGCCCCAGTGGGCCGAACCCTGCCTGCCGCCATCGTTCCCGGCTAAAGATGCTGTCGATGTTTAGGGCCTCGCGCCTGGGCCGCCAGGCCGGCCGGTAGCGCCCCCCGGAGGAACTGGACTTGGACTCGCTGCTGGTGCTCTCGTTCTCCCAGTCGCGGGCCCGCGCTCCCGGCTCCAAGCTGCCCACCCCCGAACTGGAGGACAATGACAGGGGCCGGCTGTGGACCATGGTGCCACCCATAGCCTCTTTGAAGTCCTTCAGCCGGCTGGAGGAAGGCCTGGGCAGCGTCCGTGGGGCCAGGGGCTCCTTCAGAATCTCCCCTGCACAGGACAGAGGAAACACTCTGAATCCAAAAGACTAAGGCTCATTTTTTTCATTAAAAATGAACGGCGAGAAAGAGAAGCAGAAGGACAGACACACCTCTGCGCTGAAACTGAATTGAAATTGAACTGAAACCGAACGCTTGCTAAACTGAAACTGAAAGCAGGCAGAGGCCCCATAACAGTGATGTTCGCATACTGCAGGGACACAAACGACACGTATGTTTTTACATGTATGGAGATTCATCTGAGGAATCAGCATTTCATGTAGTCTGTTTGGACAATAACAGGCAAACAGCTGAGAGTCAGCTGCCTTAGAGTAACTTCTAAATTTAGCAGAAAACCATGAGTTTCTCATTTGAGGCTTGTTTTTCATTATGCGTTCTGTACAGGCTCTGTTTGTCTTATGCGTTGGACTTTCATTTTGACCTACATTACATCTGCAATGGTCGAGAAACACAGACGATGAGTTCTGAACCGAACTTCGAGAAGGGAACGCGGCGCCACCTGCAGGATCCGTGCCGCCGTGGCAGATCGAGTCGCCATCCAGGTTACAGACGATCGTGCCCTGAGAATCACAGGAGAAGCGGCTGGCCATGGACTCATGGTGCTTGTGGGGACGCCGATGAGAGCAGCTCTCCGTTGAGGAGTCTGTGCGAGTGTCACTGGAGATCGACGGCTCACGACCTGGGAGCAAACCAGAGAGAGACGGCATCACAGACGGGTGCTTTAAACGCGTGGATTCCTGAACCGGGAATTCTGTTATTAATTAGCCATCGCTAAGCTGCTGACTGAACGAGTCACGCAATTAAAACCATTTCAACCCCAAGACTGGATAAATAACTGAACAGCTGAATAATGGATTAACTGGAATGATGAAAAATGACTTGATGATTCCAGACGTTTCTGGTTTTACCCAGAAATGCATAAAGTCATTATTTAAATTAATCACTTATTGTGTGTTAATAGGCTTTGAACAACTCGCTAATGTACTAAAAAATCTAATTCAAACCCGTGATTCGGGTTCACAAATGAGAAAACAATGAGAATGTATTTTATTTTCAATTATTTTTCAAATCGTTCTTCAAGTAACAAATCCATAACATGGTGCAAAATGTGTGAGGCATCTAAGTCACACTCGGCAGCCTGGTGGCCTTGTGTCTGCTCAGTTGTGGGTCCGGTTCTTGTGGGGAGCTGAGATGTTCCCCCTGGGCTTCCTCCAAGGTTTCAGTGACATTGTGGTTTGGGAGAACTAGTGTCTATGCACTTGTGTGTGATAGGCTGTGCTTCTCAAAATTAGCTACAGGTTCACCGTACATCAATGGTTCTAGAAAATGCATTCATTCATAAATTCACGTGTCACTCACAGAAATGAATCAGGAGCTCAGGCTTTATCTGAAGAACCATATTTCAAACTTGACTGACACCATGACAAGCAATGATAGGATAACAGATTCCTGCCATGTGATCAGTCACATGGCAGGTCACATGACAGACCTTCGCATCTGAGACCCATCTAGTATTCCTGGTGCTTCTCTCAGCTCAGGTCTGTCTGTAACTATTCATGGATTTTAAATGACTGATAATTGAAATCCATTAACTGGCAAAATATCTCGCTCTGGGGTAGGATCGGGCAACTGTTAATCAGCGCATAACGGCGCTGGCTGGAAGCCTGTCCTGCCCTGGTGAGCAGCCTTTACCGGAGTCTTCACTATCATATCCAGCCTTGCTGCAGCGATGCAGGTCCAGCTGCGGAGGGACGTCCTGCGCTGACACCGGCGTGCCCCGCGGGTCAGCGTACAGCAGCAGCAGGGGCTGGTAGTGGCTCTTTATGCAGCGGGAGACGACGTCCTTCCACTTGGGGCCGATCTGTAGGAAAGACACAGAGGGAGGCAGAATGGGCCGTTGCTCAGCAACGGTGGAACCCTTACTGCCTTCTACATCACACTGCTGCGGGGCAACCCTACACAGCCAGGGGTCCCGCTCAAAAAGTCACTTTGGGGCTCCCCCAGATGCTGCAAAAACAGAATTAATAGCTAGTGAGTAGAGTGAGAAGACTGTAGCTGGCTGGCTGGTTTGCAGAACATACTGCTTCATCATCTCCTAAATAAGGAACGTTTATTTAATATTTAGTGTAGTGACTGTTTGTGGCCAAGAGGGGGCTCCACACAAACATGTAGCTTGTGGAGCTGTAAACACCACTGCTGTGCACAGCTTACAGTCCATGTTATGTAACTGCATGTAATAGGGAGGGAGGCGCCTCCTGCAGGTAACACTTAGGGTTCACACATTCTGCCATTGCTGCCACGAATTCTGTTCATACATTCATTATCCAAAACCAATTTTTAAAGCCACCCCCAATCCTGTACCGATATAAAGTCTACTGTCCTGCCCCCACTGCCACGTAATATGGCTCTGTCACACCCAGAGCCATCCCCATGATCCACTGAAGGGGTCTGGATCAGCATATACCACCCTGATCTCACCTCTTTCACCTGCGCGTCATCAAAGTACATCCACTTGCGGATCTTTGTCTGGAAGAAGAAGGTGGAGTAGTGCTTCCCGTAGTAGCAGACCATGCCCACCAGGTAGAGCTCGGTCTGTTTGGCTCGGTCATCTGTGACGCGGTAGAAGAGCTGTGGTGGAGACAGGAGACAGTCAAAGGTCAAAGTGCAGGAAAGTTATAGGGCATGACAGGTCTGATTTTAACCCACAAATATGACAGGGAGGCCCTGAGTGAGAGTGATGAAGCTGGAGCTGCATGATGGGGGTGAGAGAGCCAGCAGAGCTACCAGAGATAGCCAGAGGCTGAGCACTGAGCAAAGGGCCAGCTGGGCTGACGGAGGAGGGAAAGAGGCAGAGCACTGAACAAAGGGCCGGCTGGGCTGACGGAGGAGGGGGAGAGCAAGGCAGAGCACTGAGCAAACGGCCGGCTGGGCCGATGGAGGAGGGGGAGAAAGAGGCTGAGCACCAAGCAAAGGGCCGGCTGGGCTGACGGAGGAAGGGGAGAAAGAGGTAGAGCACTGAACAAAGGGCTGGCTGGGCTGACGGAAGAGGGGGAGAAAGAGGCAGAGCACTGAGCAAAGAGCCGGCTGGGCTGGCGGAGGAGGGAAAGAGGCAGAGCACTGAACAAAGGGCCGACTGGGCTGACAGAGGAGGGACAGAGGCAGAGCACTGAACAAAGGGCCGGCTGGGCTGACAGAGGGGGGAAAGAGGCAGTGCACTGAACAAAGGGCCGGCTGGGCTGCCTGTGGAGGAAAGAGATTCAGAGAGGAGAAACGTTAATAGGAGAGGCAGCTGTGCTGGGAAATGGAGAGGACAAGGAGGAGAAAAGGAGCCGGCTATTTTTAGAGTTGGGAGGGCTGTATTTTGGATACTGGGGAGCACTGCAATATTACCACATGCCAGCATACGCTCTACTTAACCGTGCAAAGCTTTTTGATGCGGTTCTGAGTGTCAGAACATGTCTGGGTCATGTTTCTTGCTGCTAATCAGTCCGCTCAACAGACCGTCCAGGGGGTACCCTATCTGGTAGTACATTTTTGGAAAACACCTTTGAAATTTAAATCTTAATCCTTATTGGCTGCCTTCAACAGCTTCACGAGATGTGCTAAATGTCGTCATGTGGCAGAATTACTCAAGCATCTGTTTTTCATAACTGTTGTGGTGGAGAGCACAGTATGGGAGACACCTTGATTGGGAAGCATGCGTACACACACACACACACACACACACATGCACACACACATATGCGCATTCACACATACATACACACACACATACATACACTCACACGTACACACGCAACAATCACATTTTCTAGCATAATTCTTCATAATTTTGCACAGAAAAATTGTTGCAGCTTTACATTTTCTTTCGGACAATGATTCAGCAAAAAAGTGATTTGCACTCTTGCAGAACAGCCAACATGAGCGATGTATACGTGAGGCGTGTCGGCTGGGAACAAGCCACTTACATCGCCCAGACGCAGACAGGTGCCCAGGCTGTGAATGACATCCTCGGCGAGGTCCGAATGGTCCGAGTCCCAGACCAGGCCGATGGTGATGATCTCAGGGGAGTTCATCAAGACTCGCCGAATTCGGAGCATCTCCCCACAGTTACCCTGTAGCAAGATTGGGGGGGGGGGCGGGTAATTAGTCTGGGACAGTAAGGATTTATCACACTTCTGATGAGGATGAAAAAAGAAAAAACACTCCAGAAACACTAGTATTTTAGCGACTGTTAAACATGTTTATTTATGGCAGCATCAGGTGACTGCGGGGGAGGGCTCAGGTCTGCCTTATTAATTCTCAGAAGGGGCCATGCCTTTGTGTCGTCAAGCCACCCTACCCACCATACAATGTTTCAGCAAAGATGCTCAGCTGCATTAATCACAGAGGAGAACTGTGTGCTGCACAAGACACTAGTAAGCAAGTACTGAAATGGCGGGGGGGTGGGACAGAACTCAGGTACCCTCACAGGTAACTCCATCCATCATCCTCTGACACGGCCTGCTTCCCCCGCGTCAGCACCACCTCCGGCCCAACAGCGCCAGCGTCGGCAGAAAGCCAGAGTCCGTACTCCTCATTAGCCGAGCCTCCCCTACTTTCTCCCCCATATACATCTCTGCTGCCCACTAGCTGCCGAAAGTGAATGGGGCGGGGGGCACGAGTCGCGGCTCTCCTCCCGCACTGATCGGGTTGGCATGGCGACCTGAGGACGACTGGGTGCCGCGTCGTGCCAGTGTCACAGCAGGTTGCGCCGGAACTGAAGGAACGTCCGGTTCCCATCTCTCTGCATGGGCCCATGCCACCTGGACCATGAGTTATGGGATGCGTGAGAGGCACGAAAATGCACGGCTCACGTGAAAACCCAGAGAAGGCGCTTCTCCCCACCACGGAGAAGGATCCGAACCGCCTCCAATTTTCCGGACTGTTAGATCCGGACCCTGTGCTTCCAAATGCTGCGGCTTGCCTCAACCAGAGGGTGCTGAACACGCGACCCGGACGTCCAGCAAGGACCTGGCGGGATGGCGGTGTGGAAGCAGATGAAGAAAGACGCCGTGACCTCCCCCCCTTTCCCAATCACTTGGGGGAGGGGGGGATAATGCCGGCCTTGTTTCCTCGAGGGCGTCGGAGGCAGCAGGTTGGTGCAGGCTGGCACCAGCTTCTCGCAGGAAGGGATTATGCAGGGTTCTGGACAGGCCAGCACGCAGAACACAGACAGGCTCAGAGCTGCAGCCTCGCTTTGACTCGAGGCGGGGGGGGGGGCATGTGGGGAATGTAGAGCAGGCAGAGGGGAAACGAGAGGGTTTAATATTTTAAAGACTGCTGAGCAAATTGATCAAAGTGGGCACCGAAGAACGTTCCTCAAGCGGCAGCCTTTACCAAACATACAGAGATACAAAGTGGCTGAGGTGGGGTAATGAAAGGGCTGCTTTCATCAGCCAGCCCCCCCAACGCAGGCTTGGGAGTCGCTCCATGCCAGTCCCGTCTGCAGCGCGTCCACACCTCAGACAGCTGCCCGCCTGTCCCTGACGCAGAGGCTGCCTTTCCTCCATCGGTTCCTTTTTTTTTTAAACCCAACCCCGTGGGCCATTTCTCCCAGCGCAAGCGGACCTGCTGGCATGTGGACGTGGCTATGTCATCCATACATGTCCACAGGCAGGCGCAAATGGAGAGGTCATATGACCACGCTGACCACGGTCGAATCCCACGCTATGCGCCGGGGCCTCTGGTATGACGCATCCTGACAAGCATGGCCCCACGACCTGCTGGCCTGGCATCCTGAGATCGCTGCTCTGCACACGTCCTACCAGCACTTACAGGAGTCCCGTGGAGGTGATGCTGTCTCTCCCTTCAAGCCAGTCACACCACCTCTAAAGCCACCACCTAAACCACCGCCTCCACCCCTGGTGGTCAACTCTGTCCCTTCTGGCATGTAGTGTCCGTGTCCTAGACTCCATCTAGTGCCCCTACCCAAGCACTGCCCACCTGTCATCTGCTTCTGAAGGCTTATGATGGGTTTCATGCATTTTGGGCTTCATCAAACTTTCACCACTCAAACCATTCACCTGCACGGGACCCCCTGCTGGTCACAAGCAGTCACTATACCAAGGGGCCCTGAAGTGAATCTTTGAGTGGATCCCCAGAAACAAGAACCAGCCCCCTGGTCATAGGAGGAACTCATACAGCAAACACATGTTAATGAACCCAGCGTGCATGCGGGAACTTACCATAGCGCAACTGTCAATACATGCACGGCTGGCAGTGTGGTGTGGCATGTTTACCATGCGGTGCTGCGGTGCTGCGACTGTACTCACCGGACAGCTGCGAAGGTCCCCCATGGTGCTGGCGTTGCGGAGCAGCTCCCCGAACATGTCTGGCGTGGGCTTCTCGCGGCACTCCAGCATGCGCACCGCCTGGTTACTGCAGCACAGGGGCACATGCGACACGAGCGTCCTCAAGCCCTCGCAGGCGACAGTGCAGGGACATCTACCTGAGACTAGCGTCAAGGCCGGGACCACAAACCATTTTGACCTACAATCCACGTGAGCATTACGCTCCACATTTTGAGGAAACCTAACAGGAGTTTCGGACTCGAACCCCTAACCCACAGGCCCCGCCAGATTCACTTTCCATAAGGATGACGATACACAGGGCAACTTCATGAGCAATATTGCTGACCATTGTTGCTCAGACACTTTCCCATTGATATTGGGCAACAAATTTCTATTTGAAAAACTTTGATCGGCAGTGGGCAACTTTTCGTGATCATCCACATCCAGATGAGTTGCCCTTTGTCTCACCTGGTTGGCAGATGTCCGGCAATATTGCTCAAAAACATCTTAAATCAGTCATGATCCTATTCAGAAGCATACACTCACCACCACGCAGATGTTATAACTTGCGATGTAGCCGTGACTGTGGCCCCCGTGTGGCCTGCGATGTGCGTAACATGACAGCATAACCAGGGGAGCATTAGATAATCCATAACACCTACAAAAGGCCCCAAGACCCCCCCACGCTCAGGACTGCAGTGGCTAATCTGCTGTTTTAAATGGTGGGGGGGGTGTATGTTATATCATACTCTCAGCATGCACTGCCCCGCGGGAGTCGGGGAGAGGGTGAGGAATGGAAATGTTGGCCACAAACCTGCCGTGACTGTGTGTTTGTGTGTGTGTGTGTGTGTCTTTGTTCCGGGGAGTACCAGTCAGTGCGCGGTACACATTGAGGCGATAAGGTGAGGGCCAATCTGCATATCTAATCGGGAATTTACCAGAACACTGCTTTTGCAAACTCTGCCTTTCCACCTCTCTGAGATGCTCCTTTCCCCACCCTGGGGCCCCCTGCCTCCTCCCGCATCTGACCCTCCTCGGGCTGCACCCGGCACTGTCACCCTCTGTCCACTGAGTGCGGTCGGCCAAACGGACTTGTGCATGCTCATGGTGACCTTGATATCAAGCAGCTACATTCATCACCAAAGCTCAGAGGTCAATTAGGCTCCTCCCAGAGTTGGGCCAGACATCTGGTCCCGATGTACGTGAGACAATGTGACGCTTTGAAAAAGGCTGATGATGAACAAAATCACCTCCAGGGTGAACTTACTGCTCAGTGGCACCCCCTCCCCCCCGTTCCCCCAGCACTGCCCCAACTTACCAGAGGGATGTGGTGGAGATGTAGTGGACCATCTGGATGAAGGGCAACGGGTCAGAGGTGGCACCACAGCTGTTGCAAACGCACTAGAGAGGAAACGACAGACAGTAGAGTTTCTGTCAGTCTGGACGGTAAGGCCACGATGGGAGGAGGGGCCAACCAACAAACATGCTCTCCTGTGATAGGTGACCTTACAATAAGCCCCGCCCACCTGCTCGAAAAGTGTCATGGCAAACTTCTGGTGAGGGATGCAATGCTTTGCGGTGCATATGTCCTCCTTGGTCTCATCAGAGATGTGGAAGTGGATGCGCATCAGAAGGTTCTCCTGCGGGAAGCATGGACAATTTTTACGATTATGAGAAGAATGATGATGATGATGATGATGATGATTATTGATAATAATAATAATTATAGTATCAGCCATCCACCCACTTTCCCTTCATCAGTGTACACCAAATGAAAGCAGAAACAGCTAACCCATGTGAGTACATTGCAGGGTTATGGCAGAGGGCAGGGAAGTGGGTGGTTGCAGGTTCAAGTCCCAGGGTTACTTTTCAACAGTGAACCCACCAGGTTCACAAGGTATAGCAGAGCCATTGAGTGGCACTATGCTTCCACTGCTCTTCCAGGGTTTGCTGGGCACACCGTACAGGGTCGCAAAGTGGGTAGTGACCCCACCCTCCTCTGGTCATCAGACCATGAGGCTCAGAAGCGAGGAGAGGCTGGCCAAGGCGAACACGCAAGACACGCTGCTGCAATTCTTTAAAGCTCTCAACATCAGCAGAATGCGCAACCTGCTACTCAAGCAGAATGGTGTGAGGTACGGGGTGAGAGTGGGACCCACACCGTGCACTGGCATGCAGCCTGGGAGCGTTCGATAAAGAAAGCACTCAGCAAATACAGAAAGGATGGTCAGACTTAACAGCCCCTCTATAGGGGAAAACCAACCCAGTGAACAGCTCTTCAGGAGAAAATAAACCGATTAAACAGCACTATAGGAGAAAAAGAACCAATTAAATAGCTCTATGGAAAATGAATCAACTAAACAGCTCTTTAGGAAAAAAACTAAATGGATTAAACAGCTCTATAGGAGAAAAAGAAACAATTAAACAGCTCTATAGGCGAAAAAAAAACAATTAAATAGCTCTAGGGGAAAATGAAGGAACTAAACACCTCTTTAGGAAAAAGACTATGGATTAAACTGCTCTATAGGAGAAAACCAATTGAAATGCTCTATGGGAGAACACATAATAAAATAGAGATACTTTATTCATCCCAGTGGGGAACATGGTTAGCAAAGGTTGGGTCAGAGCACAGGGTCAGCCAGTGTCCGGTGTCTCTAGAGCAGTTAGGTCAAAGGCCTTGCTCAAGGACCCAATGGTGATATGAGTATTCTGCCAGCTACAGGATTCGAATCCATGACCTTCTTTATATGGGCACAGATCCTTAACCTGCTGGGCTACAAACTGCCCAAAAGAATCAACTGAGAAACTGCATCGTTAAAAAAACAGGGTTATAACTTTCAAAAAATCCTTTCCTCTCATTGCTTTCCTATCCTGACTGGCACAGGGTTTGACTGGGTGCTTGTGGTGTGAAACTGGAGCTGGCATGAACTGACAGGACACTTGAAGCATATGTGAAACAGCTGTCAGTTTAACACAACCAAGAAAACCACTGGAAGGGGACACACATTGGGGGTAACAGGTGCGGTGGCCAATGGGAATCTGGCTGACTGGAAGGCCTATCAGATGCAATGCTGGAATCAGCCAATCCCCTTCATTAAGCAAAAGTGCAAAGACGCCACAGGGAAGGCAGGTGCAGAGACAGAGTGGGCAGAGCCCTCCAGACAGGGCGACTTACGAAGCACTCGGCCGCGTCGTCCATGATCCCCAGCTGGAAGCGCTGCTCATCCTGGAAGGTCTTGGCCAGGGCACTGCGCAGGGCATCGGAGGGCAGGACTTTCTCACTGCTGTACTGGAACTGCGCAAAGATGCTCTGCGAGGAGAACAGAGTGACAGCTTAGTGGCACTCAAACACACATGGGTCTGTGGCCACATAGGCATACACATGTGTCTCAGTCACCAAGCAGGCGTGGCCAATCTATGCCACAATTACGCAGGAATCGGCCATCACAGATGTGAAGATTTATATATTTATATTTAGCAGACGCTTTTAGCCAAAGCGACGTACAATTGAGAAAGCCGGGTCAGCCAGTCCTTGGAGAAATTGGGGGTTAAGAGGCTTTTGCCTCAATGGTGAAATTTCCCGGCCGACTCTGGGATTTGATCCGGCAGCCTTTCAAAGCAGGCAGCACGTCTTAACCCACTCAGCCACACACCGGCTCTGAAGACAAAAATTACACTGCGGATAAAACGGAATCTTATGTGACTCTCTGGACTGCCACCTTTAAGAAACAATAAGCAAGATTAAGCAAATTTGGTCTGCGGAAAAAAAAGACGGACACAAGCAGCGAAAGGAAATGCTCACAGGTCACGCACCAGTGATCAGAAATGGGCCGGCCAACACCCTCACTCCCGGATGGACCCGCTCGTATCAGCAAGCTGAAAAACCCAGGCTCGGTCCTGCTGGTGGACGAGTGCCCTCAGTAACACAGCCCCCCCCACCGTGGTTCCATATGCTTTAAATTGGACAGGCTTTGAACATGAGAATGTCTGTCCAACCCTCCCCACACAGCCACAATGCAGGAGTCACAAATCTCAGAGGCTGCTGAGCCAAAGACAGCTCCATTGCAGACCGAGGAGGGTCACCCAAGGAGGAATGTGAGATCCGAGCACTTCCACAGTGAGCAGAAAGTCAGGATGCTGTCAGCTTCCAGCAGACCTCCATGACAGAAGAACATTGCCATTTCTCTGACAGGTGCTGTCACACCACTCCAGTACTTGTACAGTCCTCGCTGGTCTTCCTGTTCTGCTCAGCACAATGCTACAGAAGCAGCCTCACTTCATCTCCTTCCTCTGTCAGCAACGCACCCACAGCTTCAAATCCCCCCTCCCTCTGAGCGCCACTTGGTACCTGTCCAACTTTGCTACACACTCCTGTGCAGCGGGGGGCTCAAGCACAGAGTGCTCGATGCAGGGCAAGGACACAGACAGCCGGGGAGGAAGTCTGTGAAAAAACATGTAGATTCCACCAGCACACAGATTCACTGTGCATTACCACTGGCGTTTTGCATCACTGCATGTTATGTGTTTGTGGATTTTAAGTCATCAAGCCTGCAATCCAGATTTAACCTGCACTGCACAGCTTAGTCCATATGATAATTTCACTGATATACTGGCCAGGCGCAGTTGCATCATAGTTTAAGTGCTGGAATCCAAACCCCGGAAGACTAAGGGATAAACTCACAAGCAGGACAGGGATGTTGTACCTTCGCACATTAATTGAGTACAGTAGCAAAGACCATTCTGAAACTGTTTTCACACAAAGTCCATCTGAAGGAGCTCATCCAAAGCAGGTAGCTGCAGTCGGACCTGTAACATTGTGGTGCTCCGCTACACCACTCTGAGGAAGCAAGGTCTTGCTGGTGGACTCTCCCGCCTCGCTTCTGGTTCACGACCCACTGCTGACTCAGGGCCTAGGGGAGTGGGGGGACTGGGAGAGGGGATCTGGTGAGATTCATAGGCTGAACTGTTTTCACTGAGGGGAAAAAAGGCACATGCATTCACACACGCTGCGCAAATAACAATATGGCGCGCGACATGCTGCTGTTAGTCTAGGACCTGCCAAGGCGTTGAAACTGCATCGTTTGCATTAAAAATATGAATTATTCCACTGTTTGGACGCTTCCTGCGGATTTCATCCCGCTCCCATCTGTTCAGATTTTCGCAGCCACGACAACTTGCCAGCGCGCTCTCCCTCGGAGCCCGCTGACGGGGCTTCCGGTTAACCATCCTGTTTACGCGCGAGTCCCCGCTCGAGCGTATGTCCCTGTCAGCGCGTACCTCCGCGTGGGCATGCGCGTGCTGTCCTGCTCGCGCGCGCACCGCAGCGTCCGTGCCCTCCCTGAAGGAAAATAACCTCGGTGGATTCTTAAGGTATATAAAAACTTGCCGTGTCGTGATAATTGAAACACCTACACATGAAGTACCCCGCAGGCTTCAATATTTTATATAACGTAAAAATATGGCGAGGAAAAAAAATAATTTTGAGAGGTTTCTAGGCTTCTGGGAGTTTACCACCATGTTTTATTTGCTTCCATCATTTACCTCCGTCGACGTAGCGACCGTCGGATCGTACCGTATCAAAACGATCTGCTTAACTTCATGCATTAATACAGCGGAACAGAAAAGTTGCGCATCGGCCCGCGTAGCTTCATGGCGCTGTCAGAGGAGGGAAAAGGCCCCGTCGTGGTCACAGCAGCCCGTTTCATCACGGCTAGGGTCCCGTCGCAAATGTCGCGGATTTATTCCAGCCCTACCGGAGAGGGGCCGCTATATTAGCCGCTTTAGATCATTACATTTAAATAACGTGAGTGTCAAACGACCAGCAAACCACGAGCGGATTCCCAAATCCGTAGACCGCGCTTAGTGAGCTGTCCATAATGCTCTTCCCGCACAGAGAGGCATCCCGCTGGAGACAGCGGTGCTGCGTTTTAAAAAGTTAGCTATTATTATTATTATTATTATTATTATTATTATTATGGGTGTGAATTATAGGGGAGTGGGGGAGTTGTAACCCCCCAACAATCAAAAACAGCCAATACTACCCCCTGGAACCCCTTAAATGGGTTGAGACCTCACACCCCCCCAGTGCTCAACCCAAAGTTATGACTATTATTATAATTTCACCCCCCTCCAAGGTCTGACCTCAATTAAAGAAGTGCTTATCACAGGAGTGTGGATATTTTCAGACTTCTAACTAAGGAAACGTAAGTATGTTTCTTCTGCATGGAGGGCACACATTGTGCTGAATGATATACAGAGGGGTAGTGTGTGTGTGGCAGGGTTGGAGGGGGGACCTGGACCACTGATAAGAGTTTTCTGCTTGCTCTGTGCAGGCGCTCCTAAGTTAATTAAGATGTGGAGTGATGGCAGCCTGTCCCCATGGAAACAGATGCTTATTTATTTATTTTCCTGCAGAGGGCACATGGTGAGCTGCATGCCATCCAAAGGGGTCAGGTGTGTATGTGTGTGTGTGGGTGTGTGTGTGTGTGTGGATAAAGAGAGAGAGGCAAAGCCAGGCACGCTGTACCCAGCTGACGGAAAAAGAGACCATCCAATTGTGGCCCTGATGGAGCACAGAGTCACTGGCAGTCCGGCGTTTTAAATAAAACAGGAAGGGGGAAAGGCATAGAGAAAGACACTGAGGGAGGCAGGGAGAGAGGGAGGGAAAGACAAATGAACGAACCAATCAATGCAATGGCACAGACTCATCCAGAAATGCCAGTCATGTGACTGCCCCCACAGCCCCCACTGCGACAATAAGCCAAAGGCAGGACACGTTATGGGAATGAGGGAGGGGGACAGCTCTGGCAGAGGTGCAAAAGCCCATTCCCTGGGGGATCTAAAAAAGTAGCCTAGTTTCGGGCAGTGATGGGACTGGGGGACGATAGGGGGCAAACAAGGAGATTTGTGAGTGGGGAGGCCCACCCACCTCCGCAAACCAGCCCATGCATCTCCCTCGGACACAAACCAAGCCCAGGCTTTCATCCTGCAGCACCAGCCAGAAGCTGCTTCAAACGCCAAATCACACCAGCAGATATCAGCTCAGGCTGGTTTCTTCTTGAGGGGGACTCCGATGGAGGGAGAAGCGGAAGTGCAGAGGCACTCTGTGCAGTTCAGATACGGGTATACAGTGTGACAGTGCGGGTTGCTCTGGGACTAGGATTAAAGTGCTGGGGTACTTGAACATGTCACGTGCCAGTAAGATCCTGCTAGAGATCATTCAGCACAGATTACACAGCCTACATACAAAGTGACACACAAACAGAACAGAAGACAGAAAGTTCTGGAGGAATGCCGTCTCTGGATTCTAGTAGGCTGCATCATCAGTGGCGTAATCCTGCTCGGTCTCTCAGGTCAGCTGGTCAGCTGCTCCTGGAGGTACCGAGAGCTAGGAGGAAGCTCAGAGGAGATAGGGCTTTCTCTGTTGTTGCTCCCAAATTATGGAATGACTTACCCTTGCACGTTAGAGAGGCCCCTTCGCTGTCCACTTTCAAAACTCGTCTTAAAACGCACTTTTATGCTTTGGCTTTTGGCCCTGGTAGGACGTAGTTTTATCTTAGTTATCTTACCTTGGTTTTGTTTTTTCTTTTTTCTTTCTCCAATGTACAGCACTTTGTGTCAGCTATGGTTGTTTTAAAGTGCTTTTAGAAATAAAGATGGTATGGTATGGTAATGGGTAATACTGCCACCTATATCTCCACGGTTGGGGATTCAAAATACACCTTTGCCCTGTGTGTGGAGTTGGATGTTCCTTCTGCAGTCCAAAGACATGCAGTTAGGTGAACTGCTATGACTGTGTATGTACCCTGTGATGGACAGGGTACCATCTAACCCAGCCTCATGCCCCGTGCTTACTGGGACAGGCTACAGGCCTCAGGACCCTGTGCTACAAGATGGATGGGCATGTACAATAGCCTGGGCTATTCGTGTTTAATGCAACATTGTTTCCTTAACCAAGAAGTTTGCTTCACTGAAGCCAATGACTGCATCAGCTGCCACAGATCTCACAATGAACCTTTATGTGTTTCACTGCGACTCCGCCTTGTATTGTTTAACTGCCACTGTTATCAAATGAACGTGACGTGTAGCTAAACAAAAGTGTGAATGCTTCGTAACATGCCATACAAAGTCTAAATAAATATGAATAATGATATGCGATGGCATAACATCTCATCATACAGAACACAGCATGTACTGATTCAGTTTATCTCAGAAAATAAGCAGTCTCCCATTTCAGCTGTCAGAGAAGACACAGCAAAAGCAGCACTTTCTGAAAATGTGACCAACGCCACATGAAACCCCATTATGCTGGGGGTGCCAGAACCCATCAACACAGGAGTGCTTTCGTCACAAGCAGCATTGCCTCTCTTTCTCGCTCTCCCCCTCTCTTTCAACTGTAGAAGCAGGAAATTAAAAAGCAGAGTGATTACCACTCTGTCTCCATCCGCCACAGTGGCAGCGTCTGTGTACGGTCCAGTCCTCAGTTGCCATGGGAATGCAGTCAGTAGCAGACACGTCACTCCTATCAGACAGGTGCTGTGCCACACAATACCCCTGATCCTGTCAACGTTGCCCCAATTACTACATCCTTTGGGCAAGCATGCCCCAACTCCACTGAAAAAAACGGCTACATTCTGTAGAGGGCAAGAGTCATTCATCAAGACTGTCAGTCTCATCTGTGGTTCACTGTTAGGAGTCTCACATCTGCTACAGTTTGTTCATAATTTGGAGTCTCTCATCTGCCACTCACTGTTAGGGGTCACATATCTGGTACAGGTTTGATCATTAGTAGTCACACATCTGCTACAGGTTTGTTCATCATTAGGAGTCTCTCATCTGCTGTTCACTGTTAGGAGTCACACATCTGCTAAAATGTCATTTGCTTTTTGGGAGTTACTGCTACAAACAGACCCTAGCTACAGTCACAGTTCAGTTGCAGGGGTATTTGGTAACAAACCACTGGTTAACAGTAAAGCTGCCTGTACCTTAAGAGCACAGAAGATGCAGGAGTCCTCCATACACTTGTGCGTGGTCAGCTGGCGGAAGCTCCTTCGGAAGACGTCCAGATGCCAGAGAACCTGAGGAAGAAGGACAGAAGCAGTTCTTGCTTAATGGTTTTCATAACGTCACAGAAAAAAACAGATATGGCACATCCTGGAGGTGATAACAATCCGCACCGATGTGGAGACAGTCGATCCTGCCACCAGTAGGTTCTAATGAGCAACTGTGACAGCGAAGGCAGAGAGACAGGCCATGGGACCATGTTGGCTGATTGCACATCCAGTAAAGAGGACGAAGTCACACCTAACCTACTCTCGGTGCCCAGCTCGACCCAATGCACTACAAAACAAAACACTCCGCTGTCTGTTGTTCATATGCTCCATTTCAGAATCTAGTAACCTTTCTACTGAAGATACATGTCCAAATTGATAAGTGGGAAGTAAAAAAAAAATTGCGGAAGTCTGACTAGATGTAAGTTACTGGTGTAGGCATATACCATGACCTAGAAGCACACAGCAGTGTGAGAGACGGAGTGCATGATGTGCATAGAGTCTGTGTACACAGATGGTCACACAGACTATGTGTTCTTGAAAGCATCAGTGCTCACCTGAAACAGGAAGGTGATGCATGCCAGGTTTTGCCAGTCTGTTGAATCTCAAACAACAAACACAAAATTCACCTCCCCAACCCCTCCGCCACCTACACACACATTTACTGCTTGTCTGTACACCAATATCATCAACCCCAAAATCATGCGCACTCTCTCCCATTCTAAAACTTACTCATCATGTCCCACACACTACACGGAAAGCGGGTAACTTACAGCCACGTCTTCTATGTTACAGAGCTCCAAGACAGCCCAGGTTCAGGAAGGTCATCGTTGTACTTTCGTGTCCTTACCCTGAATTCCTCCACTTTATATATTTAGCTCTATAAACGGGTACAAACCGGTAAGTCGCTCGGCATAAAAGCTTGGATTAGGAATCTTTCAATCACGAACAAGAAAAAAAATGGTGATGCTAGAAGAACCTCGGACAGACTCTCACTTAAGCAGTTTTAAGATTTAAAAGCCGCAAGATGCTCGGACTTTGCAGCAAAGGCGTTTCATAACCGGCGTGCTGTGACAAGCGGGGCGGGCACAAGCTGAACTGGAGCCAGCAGCTGTGAGGGAACGTGCAGGCTGCTCTCTGAAGGTGAGGGACTGTCAGCATCTGCGTGTGGACCCAGTAAGGCTGTGCTTCCGCAGAGGTGCGTTTAACCATTCATGTCCCCAGCTGTTTTTGCACTGCCTTCAACACACTGTCATGCTGTCATACCAGTTTAATCAGGACACTTGTACCCCTCCCCACCATTCACCAGTGTTCAGAGCCAGCAAGAACATCTCCTGACCAAGCCCAGTGCTGAAATGTTGCAATCTGGGAATCTGGAGTGAGCCAAGCTCTAAGTGCTATCGAATGTTTAATTGTTTTTATTTGACCCCACCCCGGCAAGGGCCCAAGAGCCTCCCAAGAGATTTCCGCAGTCCTTTACATAACCCCACCCTCTCCCGCAAGCCCCACCCTTTCCCCATACTGCTAAAAATTGACACGACTTATGTTTTTAAAAATGTACCATTACTGGCACAGTTTTGGTTTGGGTTAAATCACTTTAACTGTCATACAGTAAATCTGAAGGGGGGGGGGGGTATGTAGAGAAAAGGCCAAAAAATCAGAAAAAGATGATTGGAAAGCCCCAAATTAAGATACAGTGCCCACACTGTTGTAAAATGAAGAGCGAAAGATGTGGCACAGAAGTCCCAAGTGTCATCAGCCCCCCAAGCCTGCCTGCCTGAACCCCCCTGCAGTCTGCTACAGAAACAGTGATGGATGTGGCTGAATGGAATGCTGCAGATGGAGAGCAGAGGAGGTGCTGGTGAGAAACTGCGTGCCAGTGCTAACGTATGCCTTTTTCCTCCCCTGCCTCTTCGCTCCCTCACTCTCTCCCCGTTTTTGTGTTATAAATCTGCTCCCCGCTGATCAGCAAATAGAGCGAAATGCTTCACCAGAGAAGGGATGCAGTGTGTCTGTCAGTAGAGCGAGAGCCAGGTGTGGGACAGAGGGCCCTGGAGGCGACTCTTTGGATGAGACCCAGCCATGTCACCTGACGGGCCACATCATATCACCTGATTAGCCATTATCATGATAACCTATGGCCCTCCTCATGTCACCTGATAGTTCTCCTCGTCACATGACAGCTCTTCTCATGTCACCTGACAGTCTTCTCGTTATCACCACATGACCCTTCTACCATTGAAACTAGAATGCTCATCTCAGAAAAGTACAACAAATGTTGAGTGAAGCAGGGCTACAACAGGGCTGATCATCAGGTCACCACTGCAGTGAATAATAGCAGGATTCTGACCAGATTCCACCCCAGCCTAAGGTGCTGCTACCTATAGTTGAGGTAGCATCACGACAACATTAGACTAAGTGGACAGCAACTTATTCCTGTTGGCTTTTTGATGGGAAATCAGGTTTGTCATCTGGATGAATAATTTTACTGCAGTCAGCGTGGGGTTTCTAGGGTTTACTCACAACCAGCAGGAGAGCAGGCAAGCTCTTGTTGAAGGTAACACACAACTAACAAAACACAATTAACTGAACACAACTACGGAGACCTGCAAGGGCACACAGACATCACAAACAGACATGATACCCCCAAGAAGTAACAAACAGAAAACGTGGGAGGACGAGGAGCATTTCTGAGCATTTCTGCTTCTTCCTGGTTTTCCTTTAATTCGCTTTTGAGGTTTTCTCAAGTCTGGGATTTTTTAGGTGTCTGCATCTTCACTTTGGCCTTTTGGAAGCGGGCAGATGGTGAAGAAGACAGCTCTCACACACACACACACATACACACGCTCAAATATATATATATACACACACGGGCACACCAGAGACCATCGCCCCTTCAAGGTTCATCAATGACAGTCTCTGAGGGTGGTCACCGTCTGTCTGTCCCAGGGGAAGTCAGCTGACTTTTTTTGTCCTCCAGTACATACAAACACGAGTGCATTTACCCCTCCCCGCACCCGGAAGGGAAGCGCACCAATCCCGTTTGCCTGGGCTGCAAAAGTCCAGTTCATCTCATCCCTGCCAAAACAGCACCTCTTCTTCATTTCTGTTTCTCCTGGAGACTGCTTCGTCTTTCCTTTTTTCACTGCATAGTCCCCCCTCCCAGCTCCGAAACCATCAATAATAAAATCCAGATCCTCTTTTTTCGACTTCCTGGTTAACCTGGTTCTGTCTCTGAATCAGCATTCCCACATACCCCCTTCTCGGATCCCCTCAATCCAACTGACCAAACTCCATCCCCCTTCCTCGATGCTGAGTATAACCTTCAAACGCTAAACAACAGTGACAGCACATCCAAGGAGTGCTGGGTAACATACGAGAACACGATAAATCACATTCCCAGTACTCAAAAGACACCTTACAGTCCTGTCAACTCCGCCTCGAAAAGCAGAAGGCCTCTGTCACCATGGTGATGGGAATAGGGGTGTCCAGACTGCTGGCCTGGGGGGGGGACAGACTGCCCCCGCGGTCCAGAGTGGCAGAGGCCCTGACAGTACCACTCATTGCTGAGGCAAGCAGGGCCTGTTTTCACAGTCCGCCAGGCCGTTCCACTTCCTGTCAGTTTGTCCCCATTTCCGAACACTTTTGTGCTCTTTATGTAGTCCACAACTTGTTTTATGGAAATGTTCCTCCCGCAATGCAAAACAGGAATGGATATTTATATTTACACAAACACACACACACACACACATATATATATGTGTGTGTGTGTGTATATATATATATATATATACACACACACACACATATATATATATATATCAATCCTTATGTGTTAATGTATGTCAATGCATGTCAAATAATATTTCATATTTTCCCCTGTCATACATATAGTATATGCACCAAACTCAGGTTATGAACCACTCCCCTGCCTCCACCATATCATTGTACCCAAGATGATCGTCATCCAACATTAACCTCAAAGGACAAAAACTTTGGGGTAGGAATTCTCCTGAATACACCAAGAACCATAAAGCTTCAGTTATGGAGAGAAACCTTCCAGACAATTCCAGACAATATGTACATAATTAAACTGGAAAAACAACAGAAGGTCTAAAGAGCCAGCCAGCTGTTCACCGGATTCTGTTTACCTCTGCTTTCCTATTCTTCTGCCTGTTCCATACAGCCATGATCACTGAATTACCCAACAACCAGACCGTAAACACTATGAGAGCTGGACACTGTCAGCAACTATATTCTGTAAGGCAAGCACATCATGTTTGAAATACAACACGAAGAACAAAACATACTGCTAAAGAAAAAAAAAAAAACATTCATATGTGCATCTCTCGGAGAGCCACCTGGCACAGGAAGACAGCACAGAATAACACATTTAATCGGGATAGTTTTCCTTTTCCGGAATTCAGAGCAGGGTCAGCAAGGTGGAGGCGAATCATTAAAACAAAGGCTGGGTGTCACGCAAGCTGTTAAACAGGACGGCAGAATGGGTGGACATCAGGGCTGGTATCAGGACCACACTGACTCACCCATCAGACAGGAACCAGGGACAGGTGCAGGGAGATAGCACAACCCCAGGTACACACACAACCTTACGGCCTGACACACAGTCCAAACATACACCAGCATGCAATTCTAGGATTTTTGGAATTTTCACAAACTAACACCATCAAGCACTGAGTGGTAAATACTTATCCATTTGTGAAAAACAGACACTAACAATTTTATGCAAGTATTTCCCACCCACTTTTGGGTAGTTTCAGTGTCCTTAGTTAATTCTGATTCTCTAGTAACCTTGTACTTTTGAGTGCAGTTGTTTTCCAAGGTCTGTTAGCTGCTCTCTTTCTCTGATTTATATCACAATAATTTGTGCAATTTAACCACAGTCAGACATATTTTTAATATGTGCACAAATACTCACACACAATGTACAACCACAGCATTGCAAAAAACTTTAATCAAATCGCACCAGCAGCTCGCGTTGCCACCCGTTCTGTGTTGTACGGGATCGCCCCATGCAGAAAAATAAAATGCTGTGTCCTGTTTTGAACTACTACAGTACGAGACATGTTTTTCCATATTTTGAAAATGCCACCACACCCCACTCAACACATATTACCGTTGATTGAAAGTGGGGCCTTCCCTATGAGTCTCCATCAGAATTTTAATGAGAACCTTACACTGATGAAATGGCTCGAAGTTTAATTGATGGCTGACATCTTTAACAATCAGGGGATACCCGGGACAACTACTGTTGGATGAGCAGTAGTTGGACAGACATACTTCAGCAACCCAACCATACATCCCTCCCCTTCTGCTAGCTTAAGACTCCTAGTAACAACTCTGCCACTGATGAAACACATCAAAACTAAAAGTACATAGATTAATGACCAAAAACATACCAGATTCAATTCAACAATTGTCCCCGGTCACCCCTAATGTTCCTTTTTTCTCTCTGGAATTTTAAACAGCAGTGATGGGAGACGGGCAGGCACAAAAGGTGGGCGTTTAACTGTGGCAAATGAAATCAAGAGTCTGAGAAACAATGGAGGAAGCATGAAATCCCCTCGGAGTGGCTGTTTAGGCGGGTGCATCCTCACCGATAATTAGGCCGTGTGATGCCCCAGATGGAAAAAACTGAAAACGGCAGCTCTCCACGAAATTCCCTCTCGATAATGCTTTATGTGCTTTATGCCAAACTGGCAGAGATAAAAGGAAATGAAAAAAGTAAAAAAAAATAAAAAATAAAAAAAAAGGTTTTTAACAAAGCAGGTGGGGGACTGGTTATAAAAAGTCATACGGCAACAAAAACAGCAGCCAGAAAAATTATACATGCAGCATTGCAATTCTTTACAGTAAATGACAGTTGAAAAGAGACACAGATGTACTACAAAGGCAGGCTCTCTAAATAATACAGAGCTCATTATAAACACATTCTATTTAAATAATTTCTGTCTCTTTCATCTCCCTCCGAGGACCAGGAAATATAGATATGTATGCAAATTCAGGTTTTTCCAATCAAGACCAACTAACTGCATAGCTATCAAGTGTTACTCATCAAGACCAGAGACGTGGTCATCATTGAATGTTACTTATCGAAACCACAGACTGGGCTGTCATTCAGTGTTATTCATCAGCACTACAGACTGGGCTGTCAGTTAATCTTACTCATCAGCACCACAAACTGGGCTGTCAGTGAACTTTACTCATCAAGACCACAGACTGGGCTCTCATTTGGTGTCACTCATCAAGACCACAGACTGGACTCTCATTTGGTGTTATTCATCAAGACCACAGACTGGGCTGTCATTTTGTGTTACTCACAAAAACCACATACTGGGCTTTCAGCAACTCTTACTCATTAAAACCACAGAGTGAGCTGCCATCGATTTGAGTGATACTTATCAAGACCACAGACTGGGCTGTCATTTAGTGTTACTCACAAAGACCACATACTGGGGTTTGGGCGAGTCTTAGTCATCAAGACCACAGACTGAGCTGCCATCTAGTTGAGTTATACTCCTCAAGACCACAGACTGGGTTGACATCATGTGTAACTTTTCAAGACCATAGGTTGCCAGTGAATGTATCACATGGTTTTCATGACCACAAATGACACAATTATCAAAGCTTGCTCATCAAGACCACGAACTGCACTGATGCTACACATTACCAAAGCACCAGAAACTTGATGATGGACTGGATTGTCATGTATGTGACTTTTGTTCATGTACATAATCAATGTACATTACCGCATTAACACCAACATCCATTTTACACAAATGACATACCCAATGAACTGGCTGATAGTACCGACAGCACCCACCAAAAATCCAAACTTCCCTTCATTTATTGGAGTAACAAGAGGTCAAAGGTCCATGGAGGGTCGTCTTTAGGTCATCTTCAGCTTGTAAAACTAATGATAAATCTCAGTTAGGTACAGACTGGGAACTTAACTGATCACTCTTTGGATAAAAGTCTGCAGGGCAACAAAACAAAGGCTTTAAAAGTGCCATAAGCTGATTATCTGGCTCTGGCTCTCGCCCTTCCCTGGACCATGGACCCCAGCTGTGGGCTCTGATCTTCGGCCTCTCAGCAGGGAGAGCAGGACGTCACTCCTGGACCGTTTTGACTGGCCATGATTTGGGCATCAGCTTTAGAACTATGCAGAATTTCTCTGAAAGTGTGTGTATGCATTTATTTATTTCCTTATGAGTATCATTTGGCTTTGTTAATACATGTTTCTTTCATCAGTTGTTTGTTCATGTTTGTTCACCTGATTGTTTGCTGGTTTGCCTGTTTGTTCGCCTTATTGTTTAATTGTTTATTAGTTTGTTTGCCTGCTTATTTGTCTGTTTGTTTGCCGGTTTGTTCTCTTGCTTGTTTACTGGTTTGTTTGCCTGTCTGTTCACTTGCGTGCATGAGTATGTGTGCATATTCATGTCCCACCTGCAGGGCGCTGTTCAGGAAGCAGCTGTTCTGTCCCGGCTCGTTGCTGAGCCCTTTGCTGGGTGCGATAGACGTCATGGTCCGGGGGGCATACGCGCCATGCATCCCGCTGCTGCCCGATGCAAAATAGTTCCTCTTCCACGACATGGTGCCGTCCCAGTGCTGGTCTTGTCCCAGTTGTGGGTCTTATACCACAGTTCACCACACAGCCGGCGCTTGCCAGGAGAATCGAGAGAGGATCATCTTCGCCAGGCAAACGGAGCAGAGCGGGCAAAGCTTAAAACGAGGGGGGAGAGCGTCCAGAGGGCAGAGTACATTCTGAGGAGGGGGTGCAGGCATTCACTCTGGTCTTTAGTGGCTCCCATCTGTCGAGATCCAAGCCTTCGGGACAGTGAGGCGCTCGTACCCTTCACCGGCAGCAGGAGATAGAGAAATCTCTCGGGATTAGCTATTTTGGGTCTGTTTGTTGCTAAAAGTGTGGAGCCGGGAAGGAAGACAGGGAGCGATCTTGCAGAAAACAGGTGGGACACATATGGAGAGAAGTGTACAAAGAGATCTGTGTCTCCCTCTCTCTCTCTCCCTCCCTCCCTCCCTCTCCCTCTCAAGTCAGGGCCGAGGGGGGGCTCAGTTACCGGGCCATTTAACAACGCCTTGCACGTTTGACTCCTCACGGTGCTCCCTAGCAAAATTTAACAGCCACGTGGGGCTAGGCGGGGGAGGGGGGGGGGGGCCGTATGTACGTGTGCGCCTCTGGCACAGCTGTGATGCCTCGCCTCCACGTCC
>JAODLD010000047.1:2122094-2134868 GCA_026781065.1 Mormyrops boulengeri | reverse complement strand
TGGCGACCCCCCCCCCCCCCCGCCCTTCGTCACCCACTCCTTCCGACGCCTTGAATCTTAGGACGATGTCTAACCTGCCAAATCAACTCTTTGTAAACAGGCTTGAGATTCCCGGCCAGAATATCGCCTCATAACTATTAGAGAGAAAATTAGCCTTCAAAGACTCAAGCTCAACAAAACAGCCTGAAGCAATACTAACACCTGAGATTGTCAGAGGCAGACATTTCAGGTCCAGAAAGTAAAAATCCAAACCAGGATTTTGCTTCAACCAACCAGTTGAGTACTCTGTGACTGTGACTCTTTATACTCTGTGTGACTCTTTATACTGGTTGGTTGAAACAAAATCCTGGTTTGGATTTTTACTTTCTGGACCTGAAATGTCTGCCTCTGGAGATCCTTTTACCTGACTGTAATGTAGCCCTAATCCGAAAGCACCTCAGAGGTGTGTGTACCTCCCTGCTTAAGGCTTATGGGCCTTCAACTACTTCTAGAACAATGCAGTAAATTCCAATCTACCTAGTCTGAGGCATTCTTTTGTACCTAGAATCTTTAATACCCTCCATTAGGAGAACCAGATCCTCACATCAGGGTGATGCGCCTTCTCACATGCGCATCTCCATCTCCAGTGGGGGGTGGGTGGACAGGTGAGCCAGGTGGCCTCGGGGAACGTGAGAGATTTGGATTTGCGTGTCTCAGAGCTGCCCCCGCCGGCAGAGACAAAGATTTGCTCCACTTAAGCAGCCTGCAGACTGCTTTTAATGTCCCTCACGATGTTCCGGGCGCTGGCGGTGAACTTCAGCCGTCAACAGACACCCAAACTCCTCCCGCCCCTCAGGGCGAGACATCGTCGCTGTCTGCCAGAGAGGGCACCTGAAATAAAACTCCCCATCTGCTCCTTATGTTTTGAAGTTTTCCTTCCCGGAAGAACAAAATAAAGGGGCAGGTCTATCAAGGTGATGACTTTCTGCATAAATATCACACCATGCCCTGCTCTCCCCTCTCCATGACATCTAGGGGACAATCACAGCTTCATATCACTCGTGCCAAACTCTCCCCAAACGCAGCCCAGGCCATGCGTCTTGTACCCTTTCTGAAGCACATATTAGCTGAAGTTAACCAGAAGGAACACCGAGCCAAGGAGAATGGGGTTAAAGCAGGGGAAGAGGGGCTGGCAGCAAGGTGGGGGCACAGAGTCACCACATCCCCTCTGACACAGTAGGAGACATGGCAGACCCACCAGTGACCATGTGACTTTCTGTCTGTCTGCCACCATAGTCAGAGACTACTATACTCACATTGTTTTATATATATATATATATATTTTTTTTTTTAACAATGTACACTTATCGCACTATGCTTACACGCTGCACCAATCCAATGTGGTATACTCATATCCTGCCTCAAAATCACTGTAGTATACTTATTGCACTATACTGACACATTGCACCAACATAATGTGGTATACTCCTGTCCTGCATCCCAATTAGTGTAATATACATACTGCACTATGCTTACACACTGCACCAATCCAATGAGGTATACTCCTGTCCCGCATCACAGTCACTGTAATATACTCACTGCACTATACTGACACACTGCACCAACACAATGTGCTATACTCCTGTCCTGCATCCCAATTACTGTAACATACATACTGCACTATGCTTACACACTGCACCAATCCAATGAGGTATACTCCTGTCCTGCATCACAGTCACTGTAGTATACTTACTGCACTATGCTTACACACTGCACCAACCCAACATGGTATACTCTTATCCTGCGTCACAGTCACTGTAGTATACTTGATCTCACACACTGCATCATTCCCGATCTCAAACACAAAAGCACTGAGCAGTGCTTTAGCCAAAGCACAACACAACAAATGATGATTACACGTCTGTGATTCCCCAGGCTCATTTACAGTGTCACCAAGCATAAGCTGCAACCTATGAAGGAGACACCCACCCACATGCACGCAGATAAAATCTGCTGTTCACATTTTGACTGACATTCCGTTGCTCCTAAAATAGCTTTACAATCGCGTTGCGTAAGAGGCACAGTCTGCAGAAAATAACAAACCCCGGCAGAGGGCTGACCTGACTGATTCATCCTCACCATCCGACGGCAGCTGTTACCTCGTTGGAGAAGGAAGCTCACAGGCAGTTTCCCAGGCATCTCAGGACAGGCCGTACCTGAGCCGACTCTTTCCCAGGCCGACCATGAGAAAGCAAACAACAGCCGCAAACAAACAGGAAACGGCCGCAGGATTCCTGGCATCAAAGCCTTGACATCACACTATCCGCGTTAGTGCCTGAGAGAAGCACCACACTTCATCACCCAGATCTAATTATCACATTAAAAGCTGTCATTTAAAAAGCAGAAGGAAAAGTGAACAGTTCCTGGTAATAATGTTACAGAAGATTCACAAACATCACTTTTCTAGGAACATCTATAGCCGGATTGAAGGAAGCAACTTTACGTGCCTGTCAAAGTCAGGAATTTATCACTTAATATCAAGACATTCACTTTGGACAAGGTGGAGAAATTATGTTGAGAAATGGTGATGATGATGATTGTGATGATGATGATCTTTTTGATCAATGGTGATTGGCTTGGACAGCTACCAGTCTGCATCAGAGTGACATTATATCTCTTTTAATAACCATAACATAACAATTTACATCATACATGTACATTAATACTTTAAATCATGTTTCCCCAATTCTGGTCCTGGAGGGCCAGTCCGCAACACTGGCTGCAGATTTCCCTGCTCAAACAAACCTACTAAACCTGGCAATTGGTAAGCGTTTCAGTAGAGAAATCAGCAAACTATGTTGCTGACTGGCCTTCCAGGACCAGAATTGGGGAACCTGCTTTAAAGGTATGAGCTTCGGGGAAGCGATCTCGCACACAAGGTACTGCTGAAGTCCCCTCGTTTTTATCAGCAGAGGTTTGATTCATCAGTCAAACTGCTCTGGACCCAGGGCCCCACTGTAGCAAGCCTGCCACCTGCACAAACTTTGGGCCATTTCACGGACTGCATGCTTCCTGGTGGTACCACTGCACACCGCTGATGCAGGACAAAGGATGACGAAGATAGACTGTGCAGCCTCAAAACCTCCCAATCACACACACTGTAACGCTACGGCAGCAAAAGAGTCACCGTATAATGAAGACTTCTGTACTCATGTATGCACATCATAAATATGGATATGGACATATTTACACATACAACGCATATCTATTCCTGCGTAATATATAATGCATATATATATTAAATATGTCATATACGCGAATCCCTAGACAAATAGTTGGTCAGTTATCAACAAGTCCAGCGATAAATTATTAATTGCAGATTACCAAAATCCTTTCCTCAATTATATGAGCCGATGCGTTTTCTGGCTCAGCCGGGGGAGCGCAGCCTGGCACACCGCTGCCGGATGCTCCCCTGCGCCTGTCCGGAGCCGCTCGGGTCCCGCATCCCGAGCCCAGGCGTGAACGCACGGTTAATGGGATGCTCGGACGGCGCCGATGCATGGTGCACGGAGCTCAGCCGATACGCACCGGCCACCGACAACGCCCGGGGTCTCTGTCACCTGCGCCGGTGACAATAATAGAGTCTGGGACCAAGTGTACTCACCCGCAGCTCTGATCCAAGTCCACCGAGGTACCCTGTCTGCAAGAGACTCGAGTTAAGTCTCAGCAGCAAAAACCCTCCACCACCGCCAGCGCCACCCAGCGCTGCAGCGAAGGAAACCAGTTATCGCGATACTTTACCCGGCGCCCCCCTCGCGCTCTCCCTCTCTTCCCCCTCCCGCATGCATCACTGTTTTTCTCTTGAGCTATTTAAACCACAACGTTTTACAAGTCTTGCGAATCGGTGCCATCTACTGGAAAGGCTGGAACATCCGACCGCGCAGCTCAATCAGTATGCGGCACAGAAATATTGGAAACAGAGCGATACTGAGATACCTTTTACAGATAACGAGTCATGTAAAATAAACACGTTTTATATATCTTACGCATTATGCTGGATATATTAAACGTACAGCATAGGTTTTCCATTAAATACAAGTTGGTTTAAATAGGATTTAGATTCATTTTCCTCTCTGAGTCAGTTGTATTCCCAGATTTGAAAGTACTGTCACTGGTGAAGCTAAGAGCACTTATAAGGCTCTGTGTGTGCCAGGGGTAGGTCCTGGTGAGATTCCAGCCGCAACAACCTTCATCGCAACAACCACCCTCATCTTCGTCATGGCCAAAGCCGCCTAACAAGGCTCGTAAGGTTGGGACAATATTATATTAATATTGGCTGATATCAGTTGTAATATCCCACTGTGAAAGTGACCGGTAAAGTTGTGTGGAAAAAGTGAGGCACATACAGGGTCCGGATTAGGGAACCAGCCTTAAAAAATAACGTGACGCAAACAAGACCTGGAGGATCTTTGAGTCACCCGTCTCTGCGTGGTTCAGGGAAAATGTGCTGTTGATGACGCTGGGCAGTTTGACGCGATTGTCAGGCTTGTTGAAGAACCCCCAAACTCCTGGATCTCCTTGACCAGGCTGACAGAATAGCTACTGGTCCCACTCGCCACATGGGAATCGTCATGTTACGGAAGATCTCCCTGGCAGATCGGGGGAGGACGGAAAGCAATGTTTTTCCTATGGCGATCTAAAACCAGCCCCATATCATACATTTCATGTCCATCCAGCAGGCAGACCTCCCTATATTAAGGTAAAGTCAGTGCTTTGCACGTGTCCTGACAAGTAAGGTATACCTAACCTGCTCCCCCTGCTGGCCGACATTCACAGTTAAACAACTGACCCATTCCAATTCTGCATGGATATCGTTGGTTTTCCCAGGAAAATTTCCATCCATCCGTCTTACAACCAGTTACAGAGCACAGGGTGGGTGAGACAGCAAAAAGCAGGAGGCGGTGGATACCTACTTTGGATACCTACTTTGGATGCCATTTGTGTACCAGTCACACAGACCCACAATCTCACACACTGTGGGGCGTTTAGAAACACCCAGAAAATATTTAGAAAAATGTAACTAGATGTAATAAATATATGGCCACCTGGTCATTTATAGGCTCTATTATCTAATCAGGTACCGGTTTATCTAGTCTACTCTCCACTCTTGATCTTCAGGCCTTAAAATGACCTTTCCCATGTTAAGGATGGATTTTTTAAAAAAATATTCTCGACACTCCTTACGTTACAGCTTATGGAAACACAATCAGCCGGCGAGCTCTTTCGTCAGCTGCTCCCGGCACCCCGCCGGCACCCTGACGTCACTGCTTCCTGTTCCCAAGCCACCGACGGGGCGTTCGTGACCTTGTCACGTGTGCGGTCTCCCAGTCAGGCACGGCACAGACCCAGGAACCGGGGCTTTCAGACACACCAGCACTTGTGTGGATGCTTCTTCTGAACTTCTACCAAACAGAAGAACCTAAATAGCGTGTGGGATGAGAGCAGACCGTTTGGCACACTGTGCTCATTTTGTTGATACAGCTCAGGCTATTTTGAATGCAGACCCTGAAGCAGATCGCCTCAGATATAATGCGCCGGGCTATTCCCCAGCAGAACGTGGAGCGGTTAGACGTTGAGCTCTTTGACCACCGTCTGCTCCTGTCCTGTTTCGTCTATTTCCGTCCCGTCTCTGTCATTTGTTTTAGGGGCGTGTATTTGTGCAGCCTGCTGGCGTCACACCGAGCTTCCTCCTGTCCCAATATCTTTATTACGGCTAAGTTCCACACCTCTGGGCCATTTTTGCCTACCCCCGTATTTAACACACCCACCCATTTCCACACTCTGAACCTCGGTACACGCTCTTATTGTAAGGCACCAAACAAATCTGTGAAATTAATTGTATTAAAAGACAAATACTGACCAAGAGATTAAAACCACGTGTCTCATATTATGAATACAAGTTCTCGATTGTTTATTAAATGTGACTTTGAGTACAGCTCTTGTTTGCCCTGGCTGTCGATACAAGGCAGTGTTTTGGACATCTTTGGACAAAATAAAAACCCGGAGCTGGTATGCATGTGAACAGGAGGGGTGCCAAGGACGTTTCTCAGGGTCGTGTGAGATTGCCACGGTGACGGCTGCAGTCCCGGCTGCACTTCCTGCGGTTCTGGTTGCGGCATCACTGGGGATCTGATCATGTGACCGCCCCCCCCCCCCAAACCCCCCACTGCTGCTCTCCAAAGGCTGCAGTACGACACACGCTCACATGCACGCACAGGCGAGCCCATTTGTACGACGCTGCGGATGACATTTGCCGTCGCATTCGCTAAATTTAGACATCTTGCGACGCGACAAAACGTGCTGTAAAGTGCATGGTTTCTATCTGCTGCCTCAGCTTTTGTCTTATTCGTGCCAGTTCACAGATATTTCACTTTGTGGATATTTTTATAGATTCAGTTTATTTTTGAAATGCACAGATTGATTTCATATGCGCCTTTTTAGCCATCTGACAGAGTGGCGATGTTTGCAGACGTCCCAGATGCGTTTGCGATGTGCTGCTGGGGATGATCTGAATGCAAAGGTGCTTTACTGTGGCAAATACATTTACATGCTGAGCTGCAGCTCGGAGTATCAACAAATTACAGGAGACGAAACTGGGCCCTGCTGCTCTCATCTATTCGTAACTGTCGACTGAGGGACAGGGAAAGCAAAGGATGCAGTGAGCTGTTATAATCTGGTGTGATTGCTAAGCGCGATGTCGCCGGATGTAGCAAGTACCTGCCTACTATGACAGCAATAGCGTTTAGTCCCCTATGAATAGGATCCGTGTAAGAGCTGTGTGTCTTCTGTAAGACCCGTGAACCAGAGTTACAGGCATGTCAGTGGTGTGACACCTGAGGGCCTGGTGTAAGAGCAGAGGAATAAAGATATACGTGGTAAAAACCCCAACAAGCTGGACAGCTGGACACGTTTGTCTTTGCTGTTATTTTCCAGGCCATTCTAGCAGGCTGTATCATGGACATGGGAGTCAAGCTGCAGTTACGAGGACTAGCAGGGTGAGCATGCTGGTGTCCCGTGTGCAGTGGCCAGAGGCGTAAGGAACAGAAGGCAAGGCTATATGCTGGGTGTTTGATGGTCTTACTGGTCGCTCCATCATTTCCTCTCAGGAATTAATAAATTTTATGTATCTTGCTTATCACGAGGTACGCCGACAGCGTCGCCATGACGACAAAGAGCCATGAGGGGTGGTGAGCCTGAGTGCCCGCGGCTGCTTCCACCGCCATGCATAAAGTATAAAACAGTGGGTCGTCCCGGATAAAGGAATCAGCTGAGAAAACAGCACGATCGTCTCTGTGGGTAATACATTTAATTCATGTATGATTTTCATTAAATAAAATGTCTTATTGGTGCGAAATTAAACGCTCATCATTGCATTGCTCAGACAGGGGTCCCCAGACTGCATGCACGTTAAGATCGGGTGGGAGATGTGCCGGGTTCTTTCAGCAGGGGGCCCTCGGGGGCCCTCAGAGGTCCTCGGTCTCCACATCGAAGGGCCCTGCATCCATCTCCACGTGGATTCGGCTGGGCTCCCCGCGGAACACCCAGCCCATGGGCGTGCGGTTAAATGAGGGCCGTAGGCTCACATCTCGCACCGGGGCCAGCAGCTCAGGCTCCTCTGAGGCCAGCGGGACTTCGGGGGGTTGGAACAGCACAGGTGGGGCATTTTCCAGACCCCCGTAAGGCAGGGCGGTTCTGGATCAAAGGCAAGTGTCAAATTATGATGTTGTGTTGGGTGGTTGCATGAAAGCACATGCCTAACCCATCAAGTCTGGAGCATCACCTTATATGTGATTCAGTAGCTCGCATTCCTAGCATCGCTATAGCCCTATGTGCTTACAGTACCAGTCAAAAGTTTGGACACAGCTACCCACGGAAAGGTTTGCTTGTACTATTCTCTACATTTTAGAATAATTATAAAGACATCGACACTATAAAGGAACATACATGGAGGTTATAAATTGACCAAGAAAGTGCGTTGGGACTCGGAAGGTTGCAGGTTGAAATCCTTTGGTCAGCAGAGTGATCCCACCATTGGGCCCTTGAGTAAGGCCCTTAACCCCAATTGCCCCAGGGATTGGCTGACCTGGCAGTCTCCTCTACACCAGTTTCATGAGGTGGCCTACTGGGATGTTTTCCAGTTGTCCTGAAGGAAGTCCCACATATGCTGAGCTCTCATTGGCCACTTTTCCGTCACTCTCTGGTCAGTCTCCTCCCAAACCATTTCTGCTGTGTTTAGGTCAGGTGGCCAGGTCACATGATGCGACACTATCACTCTCCTCTGTAGGCAGCTTAACTTTTGACTGGTACTGTATATTCACTATTTATTTGTTTATTTGTTTGTTTGTTCCTGAATTTATTTATTTCACCCTTTATTCCATCTTATTGATGCTTCTGACTGTTGGTTAACAGTCTAGTGTGAAAAGTATGTGTGAAATTTCATGTTTACATACTTGTAAATCATCTTGAGATTGTGCTGCGTGTTATGTGTTATACTGGGGGCACACCCACCAAGACAAATTCCCAGTATGTGTAATATACTCGGCCAATAAAGATCTTCCTCACGCAGCACAGCTAGCCGCGTCCAGGCCGGAGCGCTGCCTTTCCATACCGCTGATTCTGCCGATTTTCACGTGAGCCAATCAGGCATCCAGGGGGAGGGGTCGGAGGCTGTCACCGTGGCGATGGGGCGGCATACCTGTTGAAGCTTTTGAATGTGGGCAGGTCGTGGTGCACGTGCGGCCCGGGCATCTCCATCCGCATTGTAGCCAGCAGCTCCTCATCCCCCTTCATGGCCCGTTCCCATGGCGACATGTACGTCTTCACATACTCACGCCTCTTCTCCTGCGGGGCGCTATCACCCTGCTGTTCACCTGCTGGGAGAGTGTGGATGGGTATGGGGAGAGAGAAGCCCCCTGTGAACGGAGTGACTCAGCCTGGGGGAGCCACGCCTGCTCCTCCTGCTCTTGTCAGCAGTATCAGCCCTCCTTTCTGTGTCTCAGGCTCTCTCTCATTAGCTCTCCTTTTCAGGCTCATATCTACAGATGAACATTTACCCAAATGGCGCAGATTAGAATTAAGAAGGGTGGCTTTGACCCCGGGGCAGCATGCAACCACCTGCAGTGCATCTAGAAGCTGTTCTCCTGCCTCCCAAGCCTGTCATACGTGCCCCCTGCAGGTACACCACCTGCATCGCGGCCAGCCTCAGCATCAGGAAGCTCCACCTCCATCTTCATGCCGCTCTGATGAAGGTCAGCTGCGATTTCTCCCACCAGAGAGGATATCAGTTTCTTGGAGGAAGACAAAGCATAAAATCTGAAAGCCAAGCATTAATATGAAGCTCTTTTGGGTTGGAGTAACAGGGTTATATGTCTTCTCCATATAACACTTTCATACAAAGCCACCCATAAAAGTTGAAAACATCTCAAAGCAATTCAGATTAAGTTCTTCTTATAAGATTCCTCTCAGTACTATAACAGCTAACCTTCTAGTTTTGAGTGCAAGTACTTATCTGCTGTGGTACCGGCTGTCTGTGTCAAAAGGCTGGCCACGAAGATCAGCATTGATCCAGAATGTTCTCTGGACGCCCTGGTGTAAGGAACAGGCAGGGAAGGCATTCTCACCATGGAGCCCTGGTTGTGCAGGTCGGGGTTGTTCTCGTAGACGAACCTCTCCACCCGCTGCTGCCGCATCTTGAACATCCTGGAGCCCTTGTTGTTCAGCAGAGAAAGCTCCTCCAGCATCACCTCCTTGGGGGCTTTGATCTTCTTCCCCAGGTCAAGCTCTGCCGGCTCCAGGTGCATGTCCGGGTCTGAGCCACAAAGCACGGACAAGTAAAGCAAACAACCAGAATCATCATGCATTCTTTAACATGACCGTATATGGCAACATTCGGTATTGCAGTCAGACTGTATACAGCTCAGAGTGGTCCTGTTCTTTCATAGAACATCATGTTCTACAGAAATTAATATGGAGAAGTTGAGCAGATTTTCTTAAGGTTTACAAAGCCTCCAGAAGCTTCCAGATAAACATACATATTCATTTTCCAGTTACAATGAAAGGAGAGGGTCTGTTCTGCAGGACTGGGACCCCAATCTCGAACCCTCATCTCATCTCGAGCTGATGTTCTCCCGTAAATGCGAGGCAGCCTCTAGTCCAGAGAGCAGCCGGCGTTTCGGCCGTGCAGTAGAGCGTAAATCACAGTAAGAGGTCTGGTAAGAGCCGCTTGGATTGCCGTGGCCCAGAAGTGGAATTCGGAAAGGGTGAGGGCTAAGCCTAGGTCCATTACTGATCAGTCACATGACCCGTGTCTGCCTGGGAGCTCCGTGGGAGCAACTGAAAATCATCCCATTGGCTGCCTAATGGGGGGAAGGATACGAGATCCCTGAGCTAAAGCCCTCGTCTCCTGGGTTTCTCACACGTTACAGTCTTCTGGATTTTACAGAGTATGGTGTGAGGAACAAGAATCATGCAGCCAGGGGCATTTCTGTGGGCAAAAATACCTGGTTAATGAGGGGACAGCGGAGGACAGCCAGGCTCATTAAAGCTAATGGGAGGCCACAAGTGCAACAATAACAGCGTAGTACAGCAGTGGTGCTCAGAATGGGTTCACCGAATGCACAAGTCACCAACCCTTGAAGTACTTCTGGAAGCAGAACTGGGTTCTACTTGGTACAAAGTAAATAACTAAAGAGATTGTGGTTACAGAAAAAATCCTTATGCTGCAAATGGCAGTGATCAGCATGAATCCCACAACAGATTATGACGTTTTCATTCCCAGATAGTCCAGGGCATCAAAACGAGCTGAGGTTTTGCATGGCTTGCGGACGACAGCAAGGCTACGAAGACACACACGCGTGCGGGGACGGACAGAGTCCGCAGGTGACCTGCCAAGTCAGATGCTGTGTTTCTCATGCGTGCCTCACAGGTGACGTTTCAGCTACTGACACAGTCAGGTCCCCGCGGATCTCCGGGGCAGCGACTTTACATCTAAATCCGTATGTGCAGGCAGGGCATCAATAAAAGCCGGGCTCCATCTTCTCTTATGGTTAATTTTTTATGCTTTGAAAAACAATAGTTTCAGGAAAAAAATGTGTCTTATTTCTTCATTCTTTCATTTTTCTTAAAGCTCTTAGAGGAATTAATCGGATGGACAGATACAAAACATGCTGAACAAAAATGAAACAGACAATTAAATATCAATTGGAAATGCTTCGTTTTCCATTTGAAATGTGAACCAGTAAGACGGGACCAGACCAGACTATCTTCCAGTTACAAACCTAGTACCGCAAACTTAAACCATAGCCTCAGAACCACAGAATACCCTCTACAATCAATACCACATATAATTGTGCTAAAGAGGCGAGTGTGTAAAGAGCGAAGTGCATGCTGGGTATTTGGACTGCATTTCAGGGGAAGGGTTATCAGTACTCTTTCAGGAATACAAACTTAGCCCTGGGGAGGGACAGCCAGGGGTTCTAACAGGTGTTTTGCAGTGATACTTAGGCTGGCCACGCATGTTTCCAGGTACGTTTTCCAGGCATAGCTGCTAACTACATTAGCAACTTACATAGTTGGAATCAAACAGCTGAATAGGTCCGACTATGTAAGGTGATAATGGGTGTTTTTGGGAAACACCCCAGGATAAGCGCCTGGCTGAAAGGCCCATCAAGCACCCCCTAGGTACCAGTCTGTACACTGAACCACTGTGACCTGTATCCCCAACTGCTGTGACCTGTATCCCCAACCACTGTGACCTGTATCCCAAACCGCAGTGACTTGTATCCCAAACTGTTGTGACCTGTATCCTCAACCGCTATGATCTGTATCCCCAACCACTGTGACTTGTGTCCCAAACCGGTGTGACCTGTATCCCAAACCCACTGTGACCTGTATCCCCAACCGCTGTGACCTGTATCCCAAACCACTGTGACCTGTATCCCCAACCGCTGTATCTCTGTGTGTCTATGCTTTACAAACATAAATACATCCATGTGCTTCTGCGATGTTTAGCCACTGGGTGAGGAGATGTCTTACCGTCCTGCATGATGTTGGAGAAGTCTGTGATGAGCTTGGCCGGCTTCTTCCACTCCGGTGCGACTGACAGCGGCATGGCGGGAGGCTAGGGGAACAGGGGATGAGTGGAAGCGGGACCAGCATGCAGCGCTGACGCTCGTATGGTCAGCACTCTACCAGCGGGGGGTTAGGGTAGGGGTCCTCGCTTCTGTGAGATGTATTGCTCATGACCAGCAGTGGGAGGGGGGTTAAAGTCATTTTTTAAACCACACACTCTGGGACCCACTGAAACTAGTCCCGTGACCCACCAGTTGAGAAACATATATATTTAAACCATATATGGTCTATTATGCCCCTAGTGGCCCTTTACAGAGCATGACTTGTCCTAAATAAGCAATCTCTCTAGGAACCAAATTTATGGTGGTATGAGGACAGTGCTCAGTGGTGTTAGTAACAGAACTGACCCAGACCTGGGTCACATGATGTCACATATTACTGTGGGTAAGTGTGTGAGAGCATGTGGGATTTGAGGGGACATTTATGGCTGAACACATGACACATTACATACTATATCACTGTATGGATCAGAAGGTTAGGATTCAGAAGGTTGCTAGTTCAAGTCCCATGCTTGACACAGCCGTGTTAATGGTGGGGGGGGGGGGGGCGGGGGGGGGGGGGGCGGGGGGGGGGGGGGGGGGCGGGCCGCGGGGGGCGGCGGCGGGG
>JAODLD010000047.1:2089187-2105095 GCA_026781065.1 Mormyrops boulengeri | reverse complement strand
CCGCCCCCCCCCCCCCCCCCCCCCCCCCCCCCGCCCCCCCCCCCCCCCCCCCCCCCCCGCCCCGGGGCGGCCCCCCCCCCCCCCCCACAGCGTCACAGCCTGTGTCCCCAGGCCCTCAATAAATAGGCCATTTTCTTAGTATTTCTACTGCGTGTATTTTTACACGGGCCCATCAGAGCTTAAAACAGGGGCTTAAATTAACGCGTATGTGACCCGCACATGTTGCACCGCCACCTTGTGGCCTGGAGGCCCATCTCATGCTGGCAGACGGCTGATCCAGATGTATAAATAGATGACAGAACATGGCAGAAACAAAGTGGAGCCGTGTCTTTGACGGAAAGGGTGTGAATGCTCAGTGAACCTCACGTGCCTTTTGATGGGCTGATATTTAAGGTCCTTTTACTGACCACTGATTTCCAATGAATTTTAATCCAAATTTAAAGCAGCAGGGATGCTGACTGTACACTGGGTGTACACTGAGTACGTCATGCTGCAGAAACAGCACCCCCTACTGGCTCAAACTCAGCAGTCTGTCTTTCAATGAGACCTTTTCACTAGGGCACAGCCCCCCCCCCCCAAACCAGCAGTAGCACCCATGCTCAGGCATGCCAGGAATGTGCCACACACCACAAACGGACCCGAAATAACCCCCACACTTCAGAAGGATCAGGTAGCAATTTGTTGTAAATGAATATTAAAAAGCCCTGATTAAAATTGTGGGGGCCCCATTGACCCCCGCCTACCAGCCAAGAGTGATCAAAAGAGAGCAAATCACAGACAGAGAACATCAGAGTACATGACAGCACGGGTTTGAGACATTTGAGCATTAGGATGCCCGACGCTGGCATGGATACCACACCCAAGGGTTAGCAGGGGGCGTGTGTGACGGCGGGCATCGGGGGCGGTCATTTAAGGGAACCGCTTGGCAAAGCGGCAGGGAAAAAAAACACAGGAGCTGAAACAAAGTCCAGAGGTGACCTTGTTGTTACAGAGAGGGGTGGACAAGATGGGAGTCAGTCAGATTTAACCAGCGCTGGGGCGACTCAAATCCCAAACCGCCTCACAGCACAGGACAGAGAACTGAAAAATAGGCCAACGGGCAAACATGAGCCGGTCAGAACGGCTGTCTGATCAGAGCAAAAACAAACCAATGACGCTCTCACTCTCAATGCCAGTGCACACGACTATTAATAGAAAGCTTGGGTTTGCAGACTGTCCGACAGACATTTTACCTTTGAATGGTGTCTATTCTGGTTAACCGTGCCCTATGAATAACAATGCCCATGTACTACGAAGGTTATGGAATTCTGAGATCAGTGTCGTGGGAAATATCTTGGAATTACAGGGAAGTCAAACAAGTGGCAGAGTCATTGGGCTTAAGATAGCAGCCCTAGGAAGCCTTTATTTGGAAGCGCAAGCTCTGGGAATTACTGAAGAGCTTTCCCAAACTAGCTCATAATTTTTTTGTTCTGTTTTTTTGAAGGAAATCTACAAGGTTTTCTGACATCAACGTGAAACATTCAGCAATATGTGATCAAGAAATATGAACTGATTAATAATTTTATGTACCGTACATTTATACGAGTCCTTTAAACACTTGATAAAATCATAATTGTTCCACTAACGCTTAACAATCCTACAAACTTTAAACGAGCCTTGCTGTACATAGAAATCGCACCATGTGCCCATAACTGCAAATTATTCTATAATAATTCATCTAAAAATACATGTTTCAGAAACAAGCAAACTTGTAGCGGATGATGACACAGAAAAAGCTCCCAGTTATTCTGAAGCAGCATAAATTCAAAACCAAGGTCTGTGTGCGACCCTCTCCAACATAAGGCCTTAAGCAGATGTCAGTGCAGAACTACACACCACCTTCTCATATGAAAATCTACACATATTTCCTCTGATGATCCTACATAAAATGTGTGCCCTACCTTTTGACATCTACGACACATGACTGAATTGATCGTTTGAGGAAGGTCTGAGAACTACAAATCCCAAGATGCCAAAGCAAATGAAAAATGCCAAGCGCCCATGGCAGCTATTCAGATGGATCTGAAGCTCCCGGGCCAACAGGTTGCTCGCCGGCTACGATGGGCAGAGCGTGACCCTGGACCGAGCTGCACTCAGCAATGGAAAAACAGCACAAAATTCACAGCAGCATTAGGGATGCTTCATCTACGCCACTTTCTGCTCCTCTTCCTCCTCCTCTTCCTCAGCACTCCGCTTACCTTCGACACCTCCAGCGGCTTCTGGTGCTCGGCGCCACCCTGGAGACGGAAGCCCCACGGAGCGCCACCGGACAGCGTGATCACCGCCTCCTCCGCAACCATGGCTCTGCCTCCCGTAGCTCGTCCCTTAGCTTGCCTGTCTGTGCTGGGGGGCCTCAGTGGTCCCCAGACTGTCAGAGAGGGGGGCTTCCCTGACGGCTGAGCTTACCCTGTGGCTGGGGTAAAGTCCCAGCTCCTCCTGGAGGCGGGTGAGGACACGTGGGTGAACCCCACACGCACACACACACACACGCGCACACAGGCACACACAAACCCAGCAAAGGGGAGAAAGAGAGATAAACAGGTGGGCAGAGAAAGGAATCAGGAGGGCTACTGGGCAGAACTACCGCTGCACATGCCATGGAATGCCATACTGACTTGTAGGGGGGAGGAAGGCCTTCCTGTCCACCACAGTTGTCCTGTCAATCGGGCCCCTTAGGCAGTCAAAGAGGGGAATGCCGATAGCCTTTCCCAAAATAAACCCATGATTGGAGAGCTTTGTCTCCAAGTGGTTCCAAAAGCCTCTGCAGGGGCTATTTTAAGAAGATAACAGAGTCACTGGAAGCCCAAAAAAAGGCATTTTAAGAGAGAAGGAGGGCTGAAAACCTAGTAAGTGTCAGATAGGATCAGCACATTAACACCAACGTATGCCTGTAAATTCACATGCATGTGAATATACTAAATCAAAGGATGATCCAGTTCTTATTTTGGAGTGAGTATTAGGAGCTAGACAGCGTCATGAAGGGAAAGCAAAGTTAATGTTTATCTATTAAAGGCATGGCAAAGCAAAACAATCTGGACCTAAAGAGCTCACGCAATCATCATGACAACTAACACCACAACTTACGCGGCAAGTTGATTTCAGGAATCTTCCGTTTTCAGGCAAAACCTACATTTTCATTCACACTGCTGGTTTAGTGGAATGAAAGCGCTTCACAAACGGTACTATTAACAGGTGCTTAAATGAACAACATATTTGCAAGCCAGTCAACAGCACTAAGTAGTGATAGTCATTTTTCAGACTCCAGCACCATGATAAGAGGCAAAGTGCAGAGAGAAGCTGCCACAGAGGGTGACAGTCAAGGGGAGGTCACCTCTCCGCTGTCCCTGTAGCACTGGAGGCATGGATGCAATTTTGCCCTAAAATAAGATCATTTAATTTGGCAAAGAGCAGTAGGTGTAGTAAGAGCACAGGGCAGGATCTGCGTTACCATGGTGACTGACCACCATCCCTGTGCATAGGCACCTCAGGCAACAAAACCAGGTGGAGAGTGATTGCAAAGAGACACTCCTGAAGGTGTAGATGATGCTGGCTTGGTGGATTTGGGGGTCTGAGGCTTGTGACCAAGGAGCAGCTTGGCATGGTCATGTCTTGTAGAACTGAGTTTTTTAAGTTTTATTAATGAATTAAATATTGTTCAGGATTGCTAAAATGGTCTGTCTTATGTCACTTTTTGCGTTTTGGTTATGACCCAACCTATTGCCCTGTGCGTCAGTCTCATGCTTGCAAAACATTTTCACCCTCAACCTGATATGAAACAATGAAAGATATTTATATATCACTTTTCCAAGCACTCAAAGTGCTTTACAGAGCCAATGGGGAGCCACTTCAACCACCACCACCGTGCAGCACCCGTCTGGATTATGACGCCAGCCATTCTGCACTACACTCTGCAATACACTCACCACACAGTAGCTAGAGTGGTGAAGGGGCAGGAGAGAATTGACCAGTTAGATTAGGAGATGATTATGAGGCCAGAATTGAAAGGGCCATCATGGGCAATTTAGCCAGGACATCGGGGTACCACCCCTACTCTTCCAAAAGGGATCTTTTATAACCTCAGCAAGTCAGGACCTCGGTTTTCCACCTCATATAAAGCACGGCACCATTTTCACAGTGCAGTGTCCCCATCACTGCACGGGGGCATTAGGATCCACAGAGACCACAGGATGGGCTCCCCTGTCAGCCACACCAACACCTCTTCCAATAGCTACCCAGTTTTTCTAGTTGGTCTCCCATCTAAGTACTGATAAGGCCCAAACCTGCTTAGTTTCAGGCAGATTACCTAGTCTGAACTGCGGGTGGTACGGCTGCTGACAGTGAATTAACTAGGAGAGATCCATAAATTAAATATTACCTATGAAATCAATTGAATAAAAATACTTTAACGGAACTGGTGTAAGAGAGTATAAACTCTGCTAGACTGGTATCCATGGTATCCTCAAAAATTTCCTTAAAATTGAATTAGATAAAAGTTATGTCATACAAATATGTATTTCAGTGACTCCATTATTATTCTGCAAATAAAAATTAAGATTCGTATTCTAGACGTAATACTCTGCGTTATGCCACTGTTACCGTATTGCGCAACGGGCCCGGCGTCGTGCTGACGCAGTTGACGTAGCTTCCGTCTGCGGACGTGGCATACACCGGCTGTGCTTCCGGTTTGTGCGTCCGCGGAAAGCGACTCGGGGGAAGCGATTGGCGGAGAAACTCGCTCCGGAACAGGAGACTCTGACCTGCGGTTCTAACCCAAGATAGGCGCCTTACCAACACCTCAGCAGAGCCACGGCGGCAGACAACCGTGCGCTGGTCTGGGACTTAAACCGTACCGTATCGCTCTGAGGGTGAGTACGAGGGGTTGCCGGGGCTAGGCTAACTGCATCGCCGCGCGTCAGCTAGCTGGCTTCCCGGTGGGTTCCGGTGTCATCCGGTGAGCAGGCCCTGACCGAAACTGGCAGCTTTACGCAGCGGTTATCGACAGCCTGGCGTCTGGGTAATCAATATCCCGGCCAAAATGTCCTGAAATGCGGCGACACATGCGGGCCGTTGGCCCTGCGCGAGCCGCGCGCGCCGCCTCGGCTAGGTGGGTCTGCTCGCTTAGCTACGGGGGGCTAGCATGTTAGCTCAGCTCCCGGGATGTGTCGGCCGGCTTTCATTTTAAACTCACAGAAACACGGACACTTGGTTTTATACACAGCGTGTCGGTCTTTCATTAGGTCTGTATTTTCACACCGAGACCCCGCTTCCGTCACGCTTTAATAGCTGTGGCGACGGGCCAGTGGTTGACATTAGGTCACGCTCTGTGCGTTAGGATATATAACCGTATGATTGTTAGCGTATCGGATTTCGCAGCATCCATCTTTTCTGCCGGGCAACTAACGAATTATAAAGGGTCGGTGGTGGACGGGCACCGGCTCCAGAGCCTTTGTGGAAAGTGGTAGGCTGTGTTTGGATGGTGTCGCTCGTATGGCCGTGGCGTGGGTGTGTCATTCACACACACATTATTTGCATTTCCCTGCGTAGGCCTATCGAGTTTAGAAAGGGATCACTTTACTGAGTACAAATAGGGCCCCAGCACACAAACTCGGATTTAGTACTCAGCTAGTAAAGTTGTTGTCCTAACAACCGTGTAGTGTTTCTTTTTAGACTGGCGAATTTGCATTTTTGCAAAAATTTGCAAAATCTGCAGAGATTAAACAGTTCTACTGTTTTATTCTGGGGTGTGGCTGAGGAGACAAAACAGCATTCTGTGACTGCATGTCAGGACACTGCCTCAGTGGTCTGTTAATGCTGGTGTTAACGTCTTGATTTGAATGCTGAGAGCATTACACACTCTCCATCCAGCGTTATCCCAGTAGGTTATGTACTTGTCTTATATTATCCAGAAGAAGGCTTTGCTGTTTGCAACCTGGATAGTTCACGGGTTTTATGTTATATGGTTCGGGTTGGTATGACACACAAAGGAGATGGTTGAGCAGATGTTTTAGCCCTTGGCATCAGTGGCAGGATTCCACCCCTGTTCTGAGAGGCACTGATATAAACAAACAGAAGTGTGTACAGCATGTGTATCTGCAGGTCAGAGTACATGCACAGAATAAATGCAATTTGATTAAAATCCTTCCCATCAATGCATCCTCCTGCCCTGCTTAACAGTCCTAATGAACTCTCCTTTATTTATATGGATTTTGGTCTGAATGGTCTATGGATTAAGCATTGCTGGTTAGCTTGGTTAAGATGTGTATGTTTGGTCGATATCCAGGTCGATATATGCATTTACTTGGGTTGTGCTTGTACTGAATAACACAAACGTGTTGCTTTGTCATGTCATAGGTTCAGGGATGAACTAAGAATGAATGTCAACCAGCAGCCACACATCGCCACTCCGTATGGGCAGCCTCCGCTTCAGGGCTATCAGGTGTACGGCCAGCCGGGGTATGGGGGCCCCCACGCCGCCCCTTATGGGCCTTACAATGGCCACAATGCAGCGTACCAGCAGGACGCACCCCCGCAGCCCCCAGGTAAGAGCCTGCCTCTGTCACATGGTCAGCAAGGGATGTTGGGTTCAGAGAAAATGAATCATTGTTAGTATTAATCTCAAGAAATATATATATTTTATGTTATTTAGAAAAACAAATCAACTGAAACAAAAACTTGCTAGTAGGGGAGGGCAGATTGAAGTGAAGGTTATTGAAATTCATTTGAAAGTCTGGCGGCCTGTCCTGGGCACATCACCCTTGTTGTTTTTACTTTGCATTACTGTGTTTGGGACACCTGGGATAATATAGACCTCAGGTTTCCCCTTGGAACTGAGAGAGCCAGGCTTGCTACTCCCCCACCACCTCTCGCCTCCCTTCCTGAAGCCAGGAATGCAGATGATTCTCTCCAACCTTCCATCTTCAGAAAGCTACTTGCCTTCCTCTGGCCACTCATCTCTCTTCTCTTATTTCAGGTCATTCTCCCTATTCCAGCTTTCCCTCTAAGACCTTTGCTGCCGGCTTTTCCTCTGACCTGTCTTCTTCTTCCTCCTTTGGCCTAGGTAACTCGCTCAGCTTTGCATGGCTCACTTAACCTGTGCCTTCTGCCCTATGGTGTTGAAACGCTGTCACTCTTGTCTTTGTGTTGGGTTGCACTGTCCAGTCCCTCTCCTTAGCAACCTTGTTAGTGAATTGTTAGGTAGCTTGAGTTTCCTATCTCAGTTATCACATTCAATTAGTAATTATTTAACATCATAAAAAATTTAAGCCTTGACCCTTTCTTGAACTATCAGTCTGATGAGCAGATAGTTGTTCTCCCAGATCTGGCAGGACATAGACTACTTAGATGCAGTAGACAGTTGATGGAGAAGTAATTTGCCATGTAATTAAGCTGCTTGGTCAGTTTTGTTCTTTTGCTGCGTAAGAAACTTCATGGCAAACATCAGACATGGTACTGAAATGGTGGTAACTTTGTGTGCCCCACCCTTCCCAGGTCCCGGCCGAGTGCCCCCCAGTTCAGGGACTTCTCCAGTTTCAGCTGCTGGCTATGGCCAGTACCCCCAGGGGGAGGTGCAGAACGGGCCTGCCCTAATGACCAGCCAGCCACCCAGGTGAGTGCCAGCCAGCGCCAGCTTTTCCATGATCACCTTATGTTTACCGCTTTATCAAGTTTGGTTTTGAGCCTTTAAAAGTAAAGCACGCTGCCACAGCTTATCTATAAAAATGTGGTTTGTTAGGGGCACAGAATGCGTTGTGTGTGTGGCTTTGTTCTTGATGCCTTCTGCCTTTTTTGGGACAGGCCCCCAGCCTCGCAGGCCTATGGCCAAGTCCCTGTCACTCTACCCTCGGCCCAGCCTCTGTATCATCAGCAGTATCAGGCTCCACCCTCAAGCACCCAGCAAGTCACCAATCAGATGGCTGGCATGCAGATCGGTGCTGCTCCATCCCAAGCTGGTCCTTATGGTGATTAGCCTGAATTCGACATTTTGATTCATTATACTTATTTTTTTTATTGATCGTGATCATTTTAGATTACAGACACTCCTCTACTTACGAACGTTCAACTTACGAACTTTTAGACATACAAACGAAGAGGATCTTTAAGTCCAAATTGTCTTCACTGGGCTCCCGTTTCTTGTCTGCAACATCAATTATTTTTTCTGTGCTCCAGTTCCGCCTAGTATGACTTCTGGCCGCTACTCCTGCAGCGCAGCAGCGTAGTGTGCATATTCCCGGCATCCTAGTCCTTTGTACTTGCGTATGCCCTTAAAATGATGGTGAATAACGATTTACGAACATTTCAAGTTGCGAACAGCCATTCGGAACGTATCTCATTTGTGAGTAGAGGAGCGTCTGTATATTTATAGTGCTTTTGCTGTTTCATTTTTTTCCTGATTGTTAGAAGACGTGCTTTTTTCCAAAGAGCAAACTGGTCATCATTTTCTATGTGATTCCTGTTATTGGCTACTCAGGTTGCCTGTCTTTCTTTCAGCTCCACCTACTTCCTCTCACCTGCCATCGTCTGCTACTTTTCCGACACCTGGCAACCCTTCTTACACTTCTCAAGCGGTCCCTCCATCTCAGCCTCCCCCGAACGTCGGCGTTCCCCAAGGGCCCCATCCTCCTGCATATGGAGGCCCCCCCCATGTCCCTCAGCAGCCTTTCCCCGGCTCTGCCCCTCCACCTGTCTCACAGCAGTCATTCCCCACGGCTCCCACCCCTTCCACACAGGCCTCGCTGGGAGGCCCACCACTGCCGCAGCCCTACGTTGGAGGTCCCCCTGTCTCTGCTCACTCTCAGTTCCCTGGATCTTTGCCCCCCCACCAAGCTTCAGTTTCTCAGCCCTCGCCCTACCGCTCGGCCGCCCCTCCCACTGGCTTTCCTCCTTCTGGAGGTGCCCCTGCCCCACCTAGACCCACCCCAGGCATGCAAGGACCTCCATTCGCTCCTCAATCCGTATCGGCCCCCCAGGCACCCCAGCCGAACCACATCGGTGCACCACCTATGCAACCGGGGGTGCCCGCTGGCCCTCCAACAGGACCCCTGCCTCAGCAGAATGGTGAGTCCTCCTCGGCCTCAGCCTGTTACTGACAGCATAAATAGTTGCAGCCTGCTAATGCGTCATGCCTTAAATGACGGATGTGCTGCTTTTATGCTGCAGTTCTCTGGGTATGCAGCCATGTGCTCTTAAGAGTAAGTGAGCTTGGTTAATGTGGAAGAGTGACACTCTACCAAAACTGTTTTCTGGGCACTGTCTCTCCCAAAACCTCATTATCTCATCATGCATCCAGTGTACATAGCATTATACACTGTTATTTTAAACAGTGGAGACTAATGTCGATTCTAAATGCCTTAGGTGCTTTTGGGCAGATGAGGGGCCCCCAGCCGGGTTACGGGGCACCCTATCCTGGGCAGCCGAATTTTGGTTCTCAGCCCCAAGCACCTGCCCCGGCACCACCAGCCCAGAAACGACTGGACCCCAACTCGATTCCCAGCCCGGTATGTACACCCTCATGTGTGCACACACAGCTATAGGTCTCTTAAGCGTAAGCTAGTAAGGGGGCCGAGTGTTGGCCTCAGAGGCACTCCTCTTCAGTTTACTGCTGCCTTTAGTCCTTTTCCAGTTTGTAGACTTTTGTCATTGACGTTTTGATGTGGCAGATTAAAGACAGTGTTCCTTGTTGAAATGATAGATTTTGCTAGATTGTGGTCATATTTTCTAAATCCCTTAAGACCATGAGTTGATAATAGCAATTTGAAATATGAGGTTGTATGTTGCCCTGTTTGTCAGTGTTGTGTTCCTGATTGGTTCATTTGTGGTTGGCCAAGCCCTCCCCATCCGCCTTGTCAGGCGTCCTAGCGAGCAACGTTTGCCGCTTTATTTTCTGCATACATCATGAAGAATTATGGGACATTTAATGATTAAGGCGTCTGTTCCTGGAAAGTGGATGCGACTTCAGAGGAATCGTTCCGACAGGATGGAGGATTTGTACAAATGCATAATTAGTTTCACTTCCCACCCTTAGTAGTACGAAGTCAAATGTGTCAGTATTGTGAGAAGAAAACCAGTCTGGAGATCTGGTTTGTTTCGATGAACCCTGGAGCATCTGTTCAAGATGTGGGGGGGGGGTAGTTACTCATCTGCCTTTTTTCTGTCTGTTTGCTTCTTTGTTTTTCTTTTAAAAAATTATGGGATGGCAATTTGTTGTATTTCTTTCCTCTCTTAACTCTTAAAGAAAGCCTCAGAAACGCAACCGGTGCAGAAAACAAGACATAGAATAGACCCAGATGCTATCCCTAGCCCAGTAAGTGCACTGTGCCCTTGTGACTCGAGGCCCCGCCCCCTGGGCTGATCCTGGGTGTTCATTTGCCTGCATGCTGTCCCTCCCCTTCCATCCTGCCTCCACCCATTGTCACCTCAGTACTGTGACTGAAAAACCGTCACCAGGCAGAGTCTGTCCAGTATATGAGGGGCGTATCTCTACAGCTGCCACCTTATTCGCTTGTGAGGATGCTGTTTGAAACGTGTCCTGCTGTTCATTAATGGGGAAACCCAATAAAAGTGTCCTATGCTAACTAAGAGCTTTTATATATAAAGTCAGCTTTATTTTCAAAAGAAGAACTTGTAAAGTGTAGGTCTTTTAATTCATAGGGTTTGTTTTTTGGTTGTTCAATAGTATTCAGAATTTCAAATTAGAAATTAACATAAATAAACATTTGATGCAGTGGCATCATAATCTTTAATTATAATGAATAAAATGAATGTGTCAGCTGTGTACTTGGAGATGTTGGAACTGCATCTTGGCGGGGGTGGGGGGGGATGTAGTTAAAATTTCCCCATTCTCCTGGATGGAGCCAGAGATCCTCAGGGACACACTCCCATAAACTGGTGTCTTTACCTCCCTCGCTGAATGAGGCGGCTGTTTCTGGACACAGGTGGCTGTTCAGTGTTTGCAAAGTGCTGCAAATGGGCTTTTATAAAGCAAAGTCGTGTCTGATGAATGGTTCAGAAGAAGGGTGTCTCAAGGCAGTCAGTCAGATTTTATGTCATGAAAGAAACTGCATTTCCACTGCATTTTTTTTTTTTTTTGCCAGGTGTTTTATTGCGTGCGTCCTCTAGGAAATCAGGGAATGAAATGTGCCACGCGTGTTTTCATAGCTGCTTTCTTCCTTAATGGAAATGAGAAGGCAGCTGTTTATCTTGTTTTATTTACATGTACAGTGTTGGTTGCCCTTGCCTTTTCAGTACAGTTTGCTGTTTTTCCGTCACAGTCCTGCCCACCCTCACTGTCCTGTGGACATTCTAGGTCGTTGTCATTGTGCACCTCCTTTGTGTGATTCCTAAGTGGCTGCATCACCTTCTGTAAGAAGCTTTAATAGTGCGGTCTTTCTCTGGCCGTGCCTCGCCTCTCCCTCTCTTTTCTGGGTTTAGGGCTATCATGGACAGATGGGATGTTGTCCATGTCTGGTTAATATGTGGAGGAGGTCCCAACTAGCTGTGCGCATGTGTGTACATGCATATTTGCGTACGTGTATGTGTGTGTGTGTATTTATCTAAATGTCCCCACAATGTGGTAAATCCTGTTACTTTACAGCTTGTGGGGAGATTTTTGGGGACCCCACAATATAAACCTCAATTTTATGAAAATCTTTGACTGCAATCAAAAAACTAAAAATGCCAAAAGTCTTGTATTTTGTCTGGTTACTTAAGGATTGTGTTGGGGATATCTTAGTAATTATTATGCTTATGTCCATAGAAATATGAGCTCTGTGTGTGTACATGTGTGTTCACAAGAAAGAAACACAAGCTTCTGTGTGTCTGCTCACATGGTGACTTAGCATCTCGCATTGATCTGTCCTCCTGCTTTAGATTCAGGTCATCGAGGACGACAAAGCCAGCAAAAGTGGCGAGGTCTTTATGACTGGGGTTAGGGGTCAAGCCCCGCCCCTCGTCACAACCCCCTTCCAGGTCAAAGATCAAGGTGAGAGGAAATACCCAGTCAGTTGCTGTTGTGTCTTTGCAGCCCCACCTCATTGACTTGACTTGCTTGCGTTTCCCTCCCCCCACGATGACCCAGGGAACGCTAGCCCCCACTTCATCCGGTGTACGGCCTACAACATGCCCTGCACCTCTGACATGGCCAAGCAGTCCCAGGTGCCGCTAGCCGCCATCATCAAGCCGCTGGCCACGCTGCCTGAAAATGAGGTGAGCGTGGTGAAGTCCCACAGGCCAAGTGCATGCTTTGTTTACCAGAAGCTTTTATCCAAAGCAAAAAACATTTTTGTGAGAAAGCAGGGTCAGGCGGAAATTTTTGTCAAGGCTGGGATTCCAAACGGCGACCTTCTGATTCCAAGCTCTTCATCCTAACCCTCTGGGCCACTGCATGTCCATGCTGGACCTTCCTTTCCGTTTAAGTCCTAACAGTCACATGGGTCCTGGGCTGTCTGTGTCCACGCCGGCATGTAACCTGGCTCTGCATATCTCCTGCAGGGGCCGCTGCCCATCGTGGACCACGGAGAAGGTGGCCCCATCCGCTGCAACCGCTGCAAGGCCTACATGTGCCCCTACATGCAATTCATCGAGGGTGGCCGGCGCTTCCAGTGCGCCTTCTGCAGCTGCGTCACTGAGGGTGAGTGGCGCCCTCTTCTGGCTGAATTGTCAGTCCCATGGCAGAGAGGTTTAAATCTAGATTGTTCTTATGCTAACATTGATTGGTTTGCTTAATGCTAAAAATGGGGAAGTGTGTTTTTATTATCTGTGTTTGATATGTGTATCTGTGGATGCAGAATGTATTGTATTAATATCTCTAATTGTGACTACCCCATGCCAGTTCCCCCCTATTACTTCCAGCATCTGGACCACACAGGGAAGCGCGTGGACTGCTACGAGCGACCGGAGCTGTCCCTGGGCAGCTACGAGTTCCTGGCCACCGTGGAGTACTGCAAGGTGATCAGAGCCGCCTGGCCCGGAGCCCGAATCAGAGCCGGTGTGCCAGCCCTGGCCTGTCACTCCTGCCGTGTTGGAACCGGTGTACCAGCCCGGCCCAGAGCCCGAGTGAGTCGGTGTGTCGGTTTGGCCCGTCACTCACGACATGCCCGTTTCCTCTGGTCCCCCCCTCCAGAACAACCAGCTCCCCCAGCCACCCGCCTTCATCTTCCTCATCGACGTGTCGTACAACGCCGTGCGGAGCGGCATGGTTGCCGTGGTGTGCGAAGAGCTCCGCACGCTGCTCGACTCTCTGCCCAGGTACCTGCTAAGGTCTGCTGCCAGCCAGGGTTATAATTAGAGCCTAAAGTGGAGCTCTCTGTCACCCTAGAGGCTCATGCTCAGGCCTTTTTCGGTAATTACATTGTAGTATACATTCTCACAGCGTCAGTTATATATTTTTCCCTTTTAATACTTCATCTGGTGATAGAAGCACTGAATGCACAAAAGTCACAGAAATTCTGTGTGCTCTGGCTGGTTAGTGGCTGTTTTGCCAGGCTACACCCAGGTAGTGAGTCCAACTTGCCTGACTATCACTGGGTGTCCCCTCAGCGAGCCTGGCACAGACTCCCCCATCAGAGTGGGCTTCGTCACCTACAACAAGGTGCTACATTTCTACAACGTGAAGAGCTCGTTGGCCCAGCCGCAGATGCTGGTGGTGTCTGACGTGGCCGACATGTTCGTCCCCTTGCTGGACGGCTTCCTGGTCACAGTGGGCGAGTCCCGCGCCGTCATTGACAGGTGGGGGCGCCACGCTGTCCTCTTTTTGTTTTTGTGGCTTTGCTGAAGGTCCCGTTTGAAGCTTTATGAGCTCAGATTGCTGTTGCCGGTTAACTCCGTTCCCTCACTGAAGAGTTTGTTTTATTTAGTCTTTAATAAAGGAGCCCAAAGAATCAAGGCTGTCCAATCACTAACTAGCTGTCAGGTTAATTGCTGTTTCCTGCTGCTTTCGGTGGGTGGGGCTGCCCCAGACCATGTGATAATTTTTTCCTGTTCAGTTTGCTGCAGCAGATCCCGGAGATGTTCGCTGACACGAGGGAGACAGAGACTGTTTTCGGGCCGGTTATCCAGGCAGGGCTTGAGGCCCTGAAGGTAAGGGGAGCTATGTCCGCCGCAAGCGAGCTGGGATCCTCTCCGCCCGCCGCAAGCGAGCTGGGATCCTCTCCCCCCGCCGCGAGCGAACTGGGAGCGCTAAACCACATGCGGTCACCCCTCTGCAGGCGGCAGACTGTGCCGGGAGGCTCTTCATCTTCCACTCCACCCTGCCCATTGCTGAGGCCCCCGGCAAGCTGAAGAACAGGGAGGACAAGAAGCTTGTGGGAACCGACAAGGAGAAGGTGCATCCACAGTTGGAGCTAGGGGCGTGGGGTGAAGGTCACCGATGTTCAGGGGATGGAGCCTGGTGGTCATGTGCTCCGTGTCAGGGGGTTTGGGTAGTTTTGAAGCCCTGTCAGTTGGAAGTGGATTGTGATTACTGGGACATTGGTTTAATTTTTTTCATTCCCCCCCTCAGTCCCTGTTTCAGCCACAAGTGAGTTTCTATGGAAACCTGGCAAAGGAGTGTGTGGCACAGGGCTGCTGTGTGGACCTCTTCCTCTTCCCCAACCAGTACGTGGATGTGGCCACTCTGGGGGCGGTGCCCTGCTCCACCGGGGGCTCCGTGTATAAGTACACCCACTTCCAGGTAACACACCCACGTCCCGCTTATGGGCCCGTCTGAATGGCCACCCCCCAGTAGGGCGTGGCAGAGCTGAGCACCCATGCATGTGGTCAGCAGGCGCAGACGGACCACGACCGCTTCCTCAACGACCTGCGGCGGGATGTCAAAAAGCAGATGGGCTTCGACGCCATCATGAGGGTGCGCACGAGTACAGGTGAGTCAGCACCTGATCTCGAGAGCACATGGCCATGATAGTGAACCGTGGGATTGCCCTCACGTGACCCCCCCACCCCCCCCAGGAATCCGAGCCACCGACTTCTTCGGCTCCTTCTACATGAGCAACACCACGGATGTGGAGCTGGCCGGCCTGGACTGTGACAAGACTATCACAGTGGAGTTCCGGCATGACGACAAGCTGTGCGAGGACACTGGGGCCCTACTGCAGGTAAGACTCTGTGGGGTGGGGGGGGGGCAGCAGCTCTGTGTCTCTTCACTCAATCTCTCTGTCTCTCTTCCTATCTCCCTCTTTCTGCCTCTCCGTCTCTTTTCCTGTCTCTCTCTTTCTGCTTCTGTGTCTCTTCCTGTCTCACTCTTTCTGCCTCTCCATCACTCTCTACCCATCTCTCTCTTCCTGTCTCCCTCTTTCTGCCTCTCTATCACTCTCTGCCTCTCTCCATGTCTCCTCTCCCAGCACGTCATGCTTGTTGGCTCTGGGTTGGATTCCACATTCAGCTGGCAGTAATTTCACACTCTGACCTGTTACCTTTGCTTAGTCCACGGCTCCTTCCTGAGGCGGTGCTGCTCTTGGCACGTTCACTGGGATTGTTGCTGGTTCTCCCCCAAATCCCTGTGGATCTAGGCAGACAGTTCAGGTTCTGCCCCGCCCATGTCTTTCCCTCTTTAGATGAGGTGATTCCCCACCTGGCTTCGGCCTGTGGGAGCGATGTGCCGTTTGGACGCTGTTCCAAAAGCTGGCTGACGGGGCCTGTGGGGGCAGGTGTGTCCTCCAGTCCGTGTTTAAGTAGCTGGCTTAACCCCACTGCCTCGCCGTCAGGGAACGGGACTGTGCACCGGATAAGCTGCATGTTCACATCCTGGGATGTCTGGCTGGGGGGGGCGGCCCCCGCCGCCCCCCCCGCCCGCGCGGGGGGCGGCGCCCGGGCCGCCCCCCCGCGCGGGCGGCGCGGCCGCCGCCCGGGCGCCGCGCGCGCCGGCCCCCCGCGCGCCC
>JAODLD010000047.1:2027402-2043080 GCA_026781065.1 Mormyrops boulengeri | reverse complement strand
CACACGCGCAGGCACATTTGCAGACTTGATGTTCCCTCACTTCCATTTTTCTGTCACTCGATTTCTTCCCTTTGATCTCATGATCGTTTAGTGCCTCAGTTGATCAGCACCCCACTCACCCCACACAGACCCCGGTGAGAATCAGACCCTGCCCCCCGTACCCCTTCATACACATTGAACAGAGATGAGGAATCATTAAGAATTCAGCTCCTAAGCTGACCTCCATGGCCTGGCTTTTTCTGAAGACTTTTTATTTGTCCCATTTTAATTCTGACAAATTGTTTTATGTCGGTTTTTAAAAAAATATTTTAATTTCATTATTTTTTACCAAGAGCCACTACATTTTCCTCCCTCACAATAATAAAAAATCTCCTTCGTTTTTGACTCCAGCCAAGAATTGCTTGCAATAACAAAGCAAATATTAGTGCAAGAATAGAGTCCTGATGACCGGTGTGTGAAGCATTACCAGCGCCCCCTAGTGGGCCGAGATGGATATGCATGGGCTGAAGTTGCTGTGTCCTGGGCAGATACAGGGGGCGCTTTGGTGCCTGACACGGGAGCAGAGGAAAGTGTTCAGGAGGAGCTTCTCAATAGGGTTGTGTCCTGAAAGCATATGTATGCACCTCTATTCACATGCTGTTCGGCAGGCAGCTGGTGGAGAGCACATGTCAGAGGGATGTGGCTCCAGGCTCTTGCTGCCGGCGGCGATTAAAAAGACCGGGGCTGGCACGCGCCGCACTTCCTGTCTGGATTTTGCTAAATAAATAGGGCCTAAAGGAGCGGGACGCGCCGCCCCCCCCCTCTTTAAAGGCTGCAGATAGACTGACTCCGGGCCTCTCTGGCTTAGATAACGTGACGCTGCCCCCTGGTGGGTGGCCCGTGGCACCTTCCTGAGCTCCTCTGCTGTAAACATGGCTAACTCCTTACATCTTTATTTATAGCACTATTCAGCTCAAAGTGCTTTACATATGAGGCTGAATTAAAACCAAAGACAGAGAAGCAACTAACAGGTCATTGAAATTCTAGAAGGATGGAATATCTATGTAGAACAGTATAACATGTGAAGGTGCTGGGCAGCTGTCATTCATTGTGGCTGATAAGTACATACAATGCTATAAGGGTTAAAAAGCACTGCAAAAATCTCGGTTATGGTCATACATTACTTATTACTATTTCAGTAATATATGGTTTATGGCTTTTAGCTCCTTAACAATTAATACATTCATTTCAGCTCAAAATTACTGAAGAATGATGTCTTCAGACAATATGCCTGATTTATTATAAATATAAATTAAATGAACTAGCAACTAATCTGAGCAAATGAAAAGGTCAGCTAGAACAGCGGCAGCGGTGCCCCCCCCCCGCCCGAGGCACGACGCCGTTCGCCTCCCCAGCAGCACTGCAGGCTGCCCTCGGCCGTTTAGCTTAGCCGCCTTTGAATTTACTGAATTTCCTGGAGGAACCATCCCGAGGGATAAATAAAAGTTTACCTACCTACCTACCTACCTTTGGCAGCTCAGGGTGCCTTGGCATCCTAAACTTTGCCCTAACCCTTGTCATTTTTTTCTTCTTCTAACTCTTTTAGATTTTGTCACATTGTCATCTTGCATGGCTAATGTACCAGAGTCCCAGAGTGTCAACAATTCAGCAGAAATCAAATCAAATTAAACAGTAGTGTTTTTTGCAAGAGTTCTACCTTGTGGCCAATTAAAATATGGTTTATAACCCCCCGGGTGTGGGAGCTGTTTCTGGCACGCTGTGTCACTAGGTGATACTCGTTTCTTTCTTCTTTCATTCTTTCCTGTGCTTTAATATGTCTCCTGTCCCAGAGTGCTAAATTTAGGAGTTCTGTCCCACAGTAGTATTCAGTAGTAATTCAGTAGAATTTAAAGTACATGGGATTCTTTTCTATGTGAAATTAGTTGTTACGGAGGCCTACAGTCCACGCAAGTAAGAAATTACGGCATCTTTAAGAAACGTTCGTACTTGTGAAACAGCTTTAAAATGTGTTCATTTTATTACAGTATCTAACATTATACATACATCTTTTAGAATACGTAACGCGAGGTTTAGATTAGAACTTCATATCTGTCTCTGCCTCCCACACACACACAGACAGACAGACAGACAGAGCATTCCTGTGCCTGAGTCAAAGTTAAAGTCTGGCTGAGGAGGCGCTGAGGTCCACAGCTGCCGTCGGGATCTCTGTGTGGGGGTCACCTCCGCCTGCCGCGCAGATCTGTGTGGGGGTCACCTCCGCCTGCCGCGCAGATCTGTGTGGGGGTCACCTCCGCCTGCCGTGCAGACGCCGTAGAGATTTTCCAAAGGGAATGCGAGCGTCACCGAGGAGCTGGAGAACACTAGAACTGGGTTCTCGGGAAACCGATTTTTAGAACGAGGGCTCTGAGGATCCTTGCCATCACGGTCTGTCGTGGGCGTGTGAAGGTCCAGGTTCAAGCCTTGGTCTGCATTGTATTCTAAAAGTGAAATCATTCTCTGCTTTCTGTTCTTCTGTTTCATCCAGCCGCAATCAAACAACAACAAAAACAATGTAGTGGGCGGCAACAAAGACAGCAGCTCTTCATCTGTCCCAATGGTACCCCTCTGAACTTGCTTTCGTTCATTGCACCTGTCCATCGCCATTGTGGCTTTGCTTTGGGTTTGAATTGTCCTTTTGCCTTTCCACTCTGTTCTGTTTGGCCCAACCTGCTTTCCGTGTCTCTTCAGTCATATTACCCACATTTCACCTTTTATGTGCTGTCAGCTTCACCACGATGTTAAATTGTGCATCAAAGCCATGGAGGCGTCGAACTAAAGCGGATGCATCCACATCCGGCTCCTGTTTTACACAGAACCCCTCCGAAATGTTTCTGTGTGCCCCTTTTGTTTTTTTGGTTTGTTTTTTAAATAAACATCTTGTTAGACCTTGTGAGGGTAGCCATGTGCTTGGTCTGCCCCCAGATATTGATGGGTTATGGAGTCACCTGAGATGTTCTTTCTCATGACTTGCCTAATTCACATATTAATTCTGGGATTATTGGCCTTTTTTTAAAGGGTGTGACCATATTGGACCTCCTTGGTCATTTGATGAAAAAATGAGGATATGAAGATCACAGGTAGTGGGTTAATTAAATATTAACCCATTAATTCCTTTAGGATTAAATTTCTCATTGGCTAACACAACATGGTAGTCTGAGGAAATGTAAGATGGGAGCCAGAATTATTAGGAAACGTGTGTGAAGATGCAGCCTCCTTGTAAATGAGAAGTAATGCAGCTTCTGAGAAATCCTCTGGGATGTCCAGGCAGAGCAGTTCACGTGCCCGTGATCTTGGCCATTAATGATAAGTAAGAGGTTTCGTGAGACAGGGAGACCGGCCTGCATGGGCTTGCTGAGTCTGCATCTTTGGGTCCGGTCCTGTCTGAGCCCTGTTGCTGTAGTATGGCTGTGGTTGGCTGCGAAGTCCCTGAGAAGGGGGCACCGCTGGCTTGATAGCGATATGATCCCTTTTTGAGTGGGGGGTGGACAAAGGTGCCGGCCTGGACCCTGCCCCCCCCCAGCCATCCTTGCCTTTTATTTCCACCTTTCGTTTTTGATTTTTGTCTCACCATGCTCACATGCCTTAGCCGTTTAGTCCCCATAACTTTCTGTGCCCGTCCATTTGCACTGGCTGAATCCTCCATTGTTAACTGACTTGTTACCATCTCCCCCTGTACTTGCCATCTTGTTTTGGGCCCTACAGTGTTCAGCTTTCCACTGCACACTCATGGGCTCAGTGCTGGGGTATCAGGAGGAAGTATTACCCACATCCTAAACACTAGTGATTGACAAAATGATGCCTCATGAGCCATTTGCTATATTTTTTGGCTCCACAAGATGGTGCTGTTGGTTTGTTTTCGGGCATGCTTTTTTACCCTTTTTTTCAACAGAGAGCACCATCGAGTAGCGTCAAAAAATACAGCAAATTATTAATGAGGCGTCATTTCGTCCATCGCCACTAAACTCTCTCTCCTACCTCCTCCAGGAGCCTCAAACCACTGTTGTTCACAACCCTGCTGATAGTGTCAAGGTAGGCCCTCACATCCCGCTCCCCCATTCCCTTGGCTGTATTTGCTCCTTTTCCTCTCGCAAATGAGATGTTCTGGTTGGCCCAGATGCCCAGGGCTGAAAGGGCTGATACTTTCATTGACACTTGTAAAGATGCTTCTCGCAGAACTTGGTGGCCTGCTTTGTGAGTATTGCTGATGCACTCTCTTTGTGTGTGTGTCCCTCTTTGGCTGTCCTGTCTTTATGTTCCCTCTCTCTGTATTTTCTTGCTTTTCGTTTTTGTTCCCTCTTTCTCAGGGCTCCACCGAGAGCTCCAACACCACAGAAGAGGAGGAGATGAAAGCTAGTAAAGGTACTTTCTTGTGATGCTGGGCCTGCTCTGCATGTCTCTGGGCCTGCCATCAATGAGGTTTTGATCCCTGTGCTGTTAGCCTGGTCCTGGGCCTGCTGGTCGGGCTGGGAACACTGATGTGGCACTACCCCGTTCTCCCTCGGCTCGAGATGCTGACGCTGCCTTGATGGTCTTCCTGTAGTCAGGGTCTGGTCTTATAGCAAAGGGCATTCAGGCTATGTGGGCCGAAAAGAAACAAAGAAAAGACAGTCAGTCAGCACATAACAGGAGATAAGAGGAAAAGAAAATGCATGTGCCAACACATGACTCCATCATTTTGAAATATATCTTGTGTATCAAGTATGTACTTTAATATTTTGAATGTTAATTTTGACTCTGTTAGTTTCGTACAGATGTGTTCTTGCATCCACATTTTGATGTAATGTTTCACTTGTAACTATAACCATTAAGATCAAAGGGGAGTTAAAGGGGAAACGGCTCCAGTGTGCCTGTCCCGCCTCCCAGCTGCACTTTCTCTCTCCTGATTGGGTGGCTGCAGTGTCGGGGCACGGGGCCAGCTGCGACAGTGCCGTGATGAGCCAGTGCAGCGCCACTGAAGAGCCGCCAATGCAGCGTCTGCTGGCCAGTAAGCCCCGCCCACCGGTCACTCCTTACCCTCCTGTGATTGGCCATCTCCTGGATGATGTTCTGCCCCTTCCTGCTTTTCTGCTTCTTCACATTGGGGCTCCCAGTTCTTGTCGTCCCTTTGGATCCTTGGGCTGTGCTCCCTGTTAACCCATGTACTGGATGTTCTCCTGCTGCCCTGCCGTTCATCTCTACCTCGTGGCTTTTCATTTTCTCCGTATTATCCGGAGAATTGGAGCATATTCCTCCTGCATACCCCGGCCAGTGACAGCACTACTCTACACCTTCCCCTCCTGTAGATACCTCCTTACACAGTCTCTTCTCAGTCTCTTCTCAGTGCATGTGTTACTCGGCACTGGACTGAAATCTGACCCTTCTCCTCTGGATAGACATATCACTTGGGAAGAGGTTCTTCTCTTCACCATGTCCTCAGTTTTCCTCCTCTTCCTCGTCCCCCAGCTTAGTCTAAGGTGCTGCTCACCTGCAGATGCTTTCCCTGCTTTCTGTGTCACCATGGCGGTTGGCCTCATCCTTATCATACCTCCACGCCCGCTACATTTAGTGGGGTATGGTTACTGCCATGCGTCCCGCTCCCCACTTCCTGTTTTTCTCTGGTATCCGCTTCTCATAAAGCACTCTTGCCCTCAGTGGATTTCCGTGTGTGTTTGTGGGACAGTCAGGACAGAAAAAGGTAAATCTGTGGCGACGCCTCTGGTTATTTAAGGAGAGAAATGGCCCTGTGATTTCCTCACCGACTCTTCCTGCCAAGGTTGCTGTGGGTCTCCCTGCACACACAGACGTTCTGCCACGTCAGGCTCCCCTGGCAGCCACTGTGACCGCTTTGTTTGCCTGCCCCTCGTGAACCTGAAGCATGTCTAATGTAGCCGTTTTGATGCCTGTTATCTGTTAATTGGCTGTTTTATGTGGGATTCCGTGAATGACTAGCTTGGGTAACGTCTGTCCTGTGGCTTGTGGTCTTGTGTGTCCTTGTTCATTACTTACAACTGACCCTTTGCATGATGTACAGGGCAGTCATCCACAGTTGAAGCATGTCCCTGCAGTCTGCTGGCTGGGGACAGTACTGCCCGTCAGTGTGAACGCCGTGCACTTTCTGCACCTTTCACTTTGTTGTGTACTCATAACCCTCGTAATCACATACTCAGCCTCTCATAGGTACTTTCCACATGCTATAAAAGACAGTAAAGGGAAACAAGTGAACATTTAAGAAGGTGGAAGCCTAGAACATGTGAGCATTCCACCGACACTGGGATAGTAGAACATGTGAACGTTGCACCGACACTGGGATAGTAGAACGTGTGAGCATTGCACCGACACTGGGATAGTAGAACGTGTGAGCATTCCACCGACACCGGGATAGTAGAACGTGTGAGCATTGCACCGACACTGGGATAGTAGAACGTGTGAGCATTCCATCGACACTGGGATAGTAGAACATGTGAACATTGCACCGACACTGGGATAGTAGAACATGTGAACATTCCACCAACAGTTTGACATTGGAAATTGGAAACTTGTCAATGATAGTGAAGGGAAGTATGTTTTGATATTAAGAGGTATGGATTGGTTTGCTTTAACTGATTGAGTTTGGCGCTATATACCTATTCCTTGATCCATCTCTTTCTCCTCCCTCGCAGGAAAAAATTCACTGTTAAAAATTCACAGTATAACTGTAAACTTGTTTGCCAATTTTGTGAATTGGTACACTTTTCTACTGTGAAATCTACGGTTAAACTGTAAGCTTTCTGACTGTGAAGTTTACCAGTTTACAGTTAAGCTGTGGACAGTTCAGGGTTCTACTGTGAACTACTCTACAGTCAAACTGTTAACTTCACAGTCAAAATTCATGGTTTGGCTGTGAACTTTACAGTTAAACTCACTATCAATTTAACAATCCCTGTAGTGTCTCCTACACCATGAATTAAAACTTACTGGACAACATTACCATTAACTCTTGCATGGTGGAAATGAATGAAGTTCATAGTACATAGAAATGTTCATAGTTGAACTGTAAATTTCATTGTCAGAATTATTAAATGCCAGAAGAGGTGAACATGAACTTCAAAGTAAAACAAGAATTTGCACTTGTAATATGACACATTCATGATCAGACTGTGAACTTTGTAGTAGAACTATGAATGATTAAGGTTTAACTCTAAACTTCACAGTTTTACTGTGAACTTTCACAGCATTTTTTCCTGGGTTTCCACCCGCTCTTGCTAATTTCCTTCTTCTTCCTTTCTCTGACTTCTACCAATTCCTCCCCCTGTATTTTCAGCTCGGAAGCAGGAGATCATCAAGATCACAGAACAGCTGATCGAGGCCATCAACAATGGAGACTTTGAAGCTTACACGTAAGCTGCACCCCGTACCCCAATTCCCAGAATCTGTGGGGATCAGTTACTGATGTCTTGTGCGTCCTTCCACCTTCAGGAGAATATGTGATCCTGGCCTTACCTCCTTTGAACCGGAAGCACTTGGGAACCTTGTGGAGGGAATGGACTTCCACAAGTTCTACTTTGAGAATTGTAAGAAGCTCTTCTATTCCGGCTTTTTTTGTGCGCCGTTAAGACAGTATGCGTAATTCCTCATGATGTTATTTCCGCTTTTCACATAGGAGTAATTTCTAGCTGCATGTATACGTGAGTTTGTGTGTGTGTGTGTGTTCTCAGTGTTGAGTAAGAACAGCAAGCCAGTGCACACCACCATCCTGAACCCACATGTGCACCTGATCGGCGAGGACGCTGCCTGCATCGCCTATATCCGCCTCACGCAGTACATCGACAGCCAGGGCCGGCCTCGCAGTTGCCAGTCGGAGGAGACGCGTGTCTGGCGTCGCCGCGACTCCAAGTGGCTCAACGTGCACTTCCACTGCTCTGGAGCACCAGCTGCACCCCTACAGTGAACTCCAACAGGCAGAGGTGTGTGCTGTTTGAAATTTGTTGGTAGATGCGCCAGTACCTGCACATAGGCACACGCATGCATGGACACCCACTGAAACACAGGGGGACAAGTTCAGGTTTATACCACTGAAGGTGCATACACGGGTGTATTTGGTATATGCTGTCAAGTGTGCATGTGTGCACACGTCTAATTCCGTATACATGTACACAAGTAGGCGTGTTTGAGTGAGGACGACTATGCAGGCTGCCGAAGTGAGGCCTGCCTGCAGGAAGTTGCTTGGTGGTAAATCCAGCAGTGGTATTTACCTCCAGTAAAACCATGCATTGACATGGGCCCCCAAACTTTTTTTAAGTGGGGGCCCAGATACAAGAAGCCCATTCCTGGGTAACCGGGAGGAAGTATGGCGTGTGGTTACCGGCACTCGGTCAGAATTGTGTTGTGTATCTCACTTACTGGGATTTAATTCCTAAAATGACTCCTCCCTCCCCTTTCCCTGCTTCCCGCCCTCTGTCTGGGGCAGCTTGCCTGATTTCTTAGGGTGGCTGGAGCATTTCGTCTCCAAAGTTGGATCGGCGCCCAAGGCTGGTTGGAGATGACGTCTCAGCGTTAAACAAAAAAATTGAGGGAAATAAAGTAAAAAAAAAAATATATATACAAATGTAGAAACCACCTGAGAGCTGCACCACTAATCCAGTGTAATCCTAGGCTAGTCAGACGGTGGGGGCCAGTTGCCGTGGCAGCTCGGCCTTGGGGGTCAGTGCATGCACCTGCTGCCCACAAGGGGGTGCCGAGTCGCCCCTTTTCCACGGATCCAGCTTCCTTGCCCGTTTACAATGTCCAGAAGGTGTGTTAAAATATATCTTAAATTACGTTTATATATATGCATAAAATTACTATAATAATGATAATGAGTTGTGTAAGACAAACATTTGTGTAAGTAAACATAGGAGATGCAGAAAGTGAAGTTCAGACTGAAAGAGGAAAAAATGCACACAAACCTGAAATTTTTGAATGTACATTTCAGGCTTTGGACGCAACTCTTCACATGTGATAGGGTGTGTATTCTTAGACAAAATAAGTGAGTCTCAGAATTTAAAGCACCAAAGTCTAGACTTTAGGCATTTAAAACATTTTAATGTTAGTTTTTTTCTTTGGAAGAGTGGGACAGATTTTTTCGTACCTGGCTGTGTGTTTCTCAAACTCTTGAGTTATTGTATTTCGGGGTTTCTTGTGTTTCCAGCAAAATAATTTTTAAAAGGGGGATATTTTTAATTTAAACTACATATTATGTATTTATGTATGTAGGCATGTGTATGTATGTGTATATACACACATGCAAGTATAGATGTTATGTAAATATAAGAGCGAAAAGTGAAATTTAAGAGTTCACTTTCAGGGTTTGAGAAAAGAGTTTTGTGTCTTTGTACCGTCTGTATGCTCTGAAAAATCATCCCTTCTGCTGCTTACTAGGCAAAAAAATATATATGTACACAAATATGTGTGTGTGTGTGTATATATACATATATATTTTAAAAAAAAGGCACAAAGACAGAACTCTAAACCTCCGCTGGGTTAGGGTGTCTCACTGCACCAGCTCCCTTCCCGGCCAAACTTGAAGTTGCAGAATGTGCACTGTGCTCCGTGCTTAGGACGGCGATTGCAGCCCTTAGGGAGGTCAGGGGTCATTCAGGCCATCACTCGAGCTGTTTCTGTTCAGGCAGAGCTGCACACAGCTCTCGCGCCCTTCCGCGCAGACCTTCATTTCCGAACCCCAAACTGATGCCATTTTGGGCAATTTAAAGGTAGAGATGTTCCTTTTGTTTATTTTTTTTAATGGCGCGAACTGTTTAGCACGCTCACTTTGAGACTCGATACTGTTACGTTCACTGTAGGTGGACCTTCTGCAATTTCAGGTTGGCCTTTCCCTGCGGGAGACTCGGGGAATGGGGGACTCCAGACCATTGATTTTCACCCCACCTCTCCGTCCGTCAGTCTGCCCCTTTGGGTGGTGTTGCTTTTGTTGTCCTGTGACATTTGTTTTGCCCAGTGTCTTCTATCGCTGACCCTGTCAGGCCGGTTAAGGACCGTACACTGTTCCTGCTCGGGTGGGGAATGTGCTTGTGGTTACTTGTCACATGATCTGAGGTTTCACAGGGTGATTATTCAAGTGTATGTTTCAAGCAAGGGTTTAGTCCGTTGATTTTTATTGTTCCTGTTTGTGGTGGTTGTGGCAGTGGTGTTCTCGTGATGTCTCGTATATTTTTTTTCCTAAAAATAGTTGTGGAATTGGATAAGAAAGTTTAGGCCCAGGGTATTTTGTAGGGAGGGAGTCAAACACACACACACATGCACACACAGACAGAGATACGGACAGAGACAGATACACACACATAGACAGAGATACGGAAGTTTGGGGAGTACGGTTACAAGTATCAAACGGCACAGTATACTGCCATGTGGTCTGAGTGGGAGAATGAGAGAGAGAGACACACACACATACACACAGAAATTTGCACAGACTGCAAGCGGGGCTGTATATAGATGCCACAGCCAGCCAGTTAGTCCACATCTCCCAGCAGGGTCTGCTGATTGGAGGAGCAGTATGTTTTTAATGTAGGCCTATGGGAGAGGATTTACAAACAGAGGTGGCTGGTGAGGGGACAATTCCCCAAAACAAAGAACTTCTGCAACATAATTTTTTATAGATGTATAAATTGTGACACTGTGCCCCCCCCCCCCCCCGCCTTGTTCTGCATTCTCGCGTCCCTGTGTAACTCGCTGTCCAGCTCGTCATATCACTGCCGTATCGCGACCCACGTGACCTACTCTAAAATGTCAGTATATCCCCTCCTGGACTTGATGTATGCTGTAAGAGCTGGCTGCCTCGTTCAGCCACGTGGGGTTCATTGTATGTATGTAGGCGTGCAAGGCCAAGGATTCTGTGTGTGGATGACAATTAGCTGTTGCAGTTCACTGCAGAGCCAATAGGGGGAACAAGAGACACTAATCGAGGGTAATAAAGTACACAACTGGCAGTGCAGTGCCAGTGCTCAGCTTGTTTGCAGTGTACTCAATCTTGATTACTATAAGCCACACGGATTATTAAGAAAAAAAAAATTATATATGCAGTTTTACAAAAAGGAAGATATATGCATGTGTACTTTCTGGTTAAAACACTTAAAATAAATCTATGTTAGTTGCATCTGAGGTAAATGAGCTGGTCCATCTTAATTGAGGAATCACCTTTTAAGAGAAATGGTGAAAACAAGAGGCCTCCGCTTGGTATACTCCATCCTTATTAGCCAATCTGCTGCATTGTGACAGTGTATTATGGGCCAATTTCAATATATGCTGAGTTTTAAATTTGGATGCTGGATTTTGCATGATGACCATTTAAAAACATGAAGTAACAAAACTCAAGTGTTTGAATGTTAAGTCTTCATCATAAGTTTGTTATTACTGACTTGATCTGAAAAGTATTTAATAAAAATAACCTTTAATGCTCCTGTCTGCTTGAGTACTTCGTGGTCGGCCGTGATCCTGCAAACTGAAAGCTGATCTTCAAACTGCAGCAACTGGCAGACAGACTTCTGACAGACCAGTTGTTGCATTCAATCGATGCACCTATGCCACTAAACTCTGCCTATTTGTTATGTTAGGTTCTAGGCTGTTCTGTTACGCAATGCCAGAGAACGGGCAATTTCCCCTTGTTCTCCAAAAATCATTATCATCCATAACTTCTTATCTCAGTAGGTTTCATGTGATTACCTAGTGGTTGACAAAATGACACCTCATGAACCATTTGTTGTATTTTTGACCCCACTAGACGGTGTTCTCTGTTCAAAAAAGGGCACAAAGATGCCCAAAAGCAAAGCAAAAGCACCATCTAGTGGGGTCAAAAAAACCACAAATGGTTCATGAGACATCATTTTGTCTATCATTAAAAATCAGACAAATATGGAGAGATTAGGTTGGCTAAAATCAAACTCTCATTGCAGCCTGGCAAGTAAAGAACAAGCCCCCCACCACACAGAATCTATGGGTACATCCAGCTTCAGAAATGAGTGACACCAAACCATTTACTGTGATTATGGGTTCCCCAAATCGGATGAGTCAGTTGTGGCTGATTTAAAGGTTGAAAACTCACTGGCTACAAACTCGATCCTTTGCTGCATTCTTGTACAAAAAACAGTTCAGACAGACAGAAACCACCGCCTCATCTAGGAGAGGAGTTTTCAAAACATTTTATGTCACCTGTAGAGCTCAGGTCACATGACCATTCTAACAACAAAGCCACACCCCTCCAGCCTTTCTATGCATTTATTGCAGACAATATTGCCGTCGCAATATAAGTTACAAAAGGAAGAAAAGAAATACAGATAACAGGTTCTGTAAGGTGGATGACAGCTTTGGGCTGTTGCAGCTCGAATAATTTTCCCAGTCCTCAAATCCAAACCTGTGTGACTGAGAAGGACTGTGCGTTAGACCTGGCAATTGCTCTAGATACGCAAATGCCCCTCAAATGTAATTCTGTAATTTGATGCACTGTCATAGAGGGTGCCTTGACTAGGTGCCTGAAGATCCCACTGTATGACAACAGGGATGACTACCTCCACTTTAGGATCTGCTAAATGTACAATAACACCACGTACTTCTCACGCCTCTCCTTCAGAAGTGAAAAGGTCAGGGCCTTGCTTCTTCCAATTGGCTGACCTTCCTAGGCAAGTGGGGACAAAAGTCTACTGAGATCATCCAGCAGCATCCAGTTAAAAGAGGCAGAATAACCAAGGTCTGTTGGCCCTTGGTCACCGTCTGAGTCCACGGAAAGCCAGTCCTCATCATAGGTCCCAGTACCAGGCAGCCACGGGCGGCTTTGCTGCCTGCGACACAAGGCAGCCCTACTGCAGAAAAACCAAACACTCAACGCCAACCACTGCTCTGAAGCTCCTCCCTCAACCAGGTAGGCGCCATCTGCCCCATGCGGCCCAGCAACCTCAGCAGGTCGAAGTTGTGCTCACGGTAGTACTCTGACAGAAAGACGCGGGTCTGCAACACAGGGAAGTATCCAATCAGCAAGAGCCACATAATCAAACACAGTTACCTTCACCTTATATTCAACTTCATTAAGAAAGGCTTAATATTATTGTACCATAAACACTTTGTACCGAACGGAACAAATAGAACACGATGGCACATTTTTTGGTATAAAATGTTCTCGAGTGTTGCTATGTCCATTGGGATACACAAAAGCACGTGTGGTGAGCTCCCAGGGGGCACCTCTGATGCCATCGCTGGGTACTTCCTGCCTTTGCCCTTGCCCAGGCACTTGGTTCGGCCCCCATCCAATCTCTGGCACCAGAACCCTTTATTCTTGTCAAACCTGCAAGAGATACCAGAGATGGACTGGTTTCACAGAGTGATACTGGAATGTTTTGTAGGAGATAATGAAGGCAAATAATGGGCCTTTGGCAGACAGGGACCAAGAGGAACTCACGTCAGAACCTCTGTGTAATTGTAGTACGGTGTGACCCCCAGGAACTTCTGGATACCGGCCATCATTAGAACTGGGTTTGAGCGGAACAGGGAGCCATCCACTATCATGATCTGGACAAGAGGCAGTAATCCAGCTCATCAGACTGGGTCCGTTGCATATGAGACAGAACACGGACATAGCAGGAGCGGGGAAGGAACACAAAGCATGGTACTGTGTGATCTGACGTTCCGGATGTGTGCAGAATGGTGTATCTTTGCCTTGAAGGTGAAGCAGACAAAGTTCAGGGTAACATGCTCCGGAGCACTAGGCACTGCCTGACTGGTAGGTGCGGATGACGGTGGGGGTGTTTCGGTACCTGGCCAGCCTGGTAGTGGCGTAGCCAACGCTCCAGGTGAGAAGCATAAGCACCTGGGTCCAGGCTGCTTCGCTGAAGGGCCAGGAGCTCTGGGGATGAGGACAGGCCTGCTGTTGCAACCTGATGGAAGGTATAGTTCAGGGCAGTGGGGTTGCGGTGTGCCCTCTGGTGCTGCAGACAGGAAGTGCAGAAAAACAAACAAAATGGTGCATACATAAAAAGACTGTCAAAGAAATTAAAGAAAAAACATAAAGAAAAATTTAAATAATGTCCATTTAATAGGATCCCTAATCCTGGTTCTGATATATTTGGGTTCTCATTCCCCATAAGCATTTACTAAATAATTCCCTAAATTTACCAGGTTAGCCTGCCAGTTTAATGGTGCTTTTCCACTGCCACCAAGATCTGAACAGTTCTCTATTGTAAAGTATGCGAGCCATACCCGTGCCATACCCATGCCATACCTACACCATGACCGAGCCATGACCGAGCCATACCCGCGCCATGACCGAGCCATACCCGCGCCATGACCGAGCCATGACCGAGCCATACCCGAGCCATATCCGCGCCATACCCGCGCCATGACCGAGCCATGACCGCGCCATACCCGCGCCATGACCGCGCCATACCCGCGCCATGACCGAGCCATACCCGCGCCATGACCGAGCCATACCCGCGACATGACCGAGCCACACCCGCGCCATGACCGAGCCATACCCGCGCCATACCCGAGCCATGACTGCGCCATACCCGCGCCATACCCGAGCCATGACTGCGCCATGACCGAGCCAAACCCGAGCCATACCCGTGCGGACATGGCCCTGCTTACTAGCAAGGCCGAGAGAGTGACCAAACCAAGTTGGTCGCATCACCACTATCTGATTGGTCGAAATCCACAGAGATACCACTGTTCTGCGCATGGATGATCTGAAGGAAAAAGCATATATTTTGTATATTATACAGTATTAGTAGAATCGTGATGTTCTGATGGATTCCTGATAACTTGGAACATGAAAATATCCAACCTCCTAATTGAAAAAGTCCTACAGTACAGCTGACGCAAATTTACACAAGTTAATGCTAATCCTGCTAGCGTTTGATGCTAACATAACACGGTGATTGTAACTGATATCCTAGCAGAAAACAACACATAGTAAATTATGATGTATGTCGTGTGAACAGTAAACAAGCACCTCTTCAGTTTAATGTTGCTGTCGCTCTCCAAACCTGCCAGCACCTTTACCGAGCCGACCCTTCTGCAGTGGAAAACCGAAGTGAGCTGGAACCATGCTGTAATTAGTGTCTCTTCGTGATGTGGCACGGTTACGGCTTGATTCCTGTATGCCAGTGGAAAAGTGCCATAACAGTACAGTAGTGGTTTGACTTAAAAGAAAAACCTACATATTCTTCATGCAGAGGCAGGACCAGTTGCCTGCATAAGGGGTTAGAGTGAGTGGAGGACGTACCTGGTACCAGGAGTACGCTCGCTCAGAGGGGTTGGTGAGCAGGGCCAGGATCTTAGCTTGGGGCAGCAGGGCAGCTGCTCGCCGTGGTGTCACACTCGAGTCAAAATAGCCAGCGCTCTTCTCAAACACGAAGTCTGTGCTCGCGTTGGATGGCAGTGGGAAAAAGTCCATGTACCTGCAAGAAGATGTGAGTCAGGGTAGAGAGCTCCAGCATCAGAGAAGATGGAGAAGCAGCTGCATTACATAACCCCGCTCCTTCCATCTGTCCTCAGGCGTCAAGCCATCAGCCCATTCAGAGCTTGTTAGTACCTAAGCCAGGGGTGGCCAATCTTATCCACAAAGGGCCGATGTGTATGCAGGTTTTTGGGATAACCTTTAGGTCAGCTGTTCAAACCCAGGTGTGAGGACTCTTCAGCCAA
>JAODLD010000047.1:2005217-2027302 GCA_026781065.1 Mormyrops boulengeri | reverse complement strand
AGCCAATCAGTCCTCTAATTAGTGACCTAATTAGGGAGTTGCAGCGAAAACCTGCATACACACTGGCCCTTTGCGGACAAGATTGGCCACCCCTGATCTAAGCGATCCGTGTCATCAATGCCTGCTGAACCGGCAGAGATCTTTCAGTTCTGCTGCTGCATCCATGACACCTGCTCTGTTACATTATCATACTGTCTCGCTTGCACACTGTCTTGTATGTTTTGCTCCGTCTTTGGTTTGTTCGTAAGCAAGTGTGGCTGAACGAGCCACACTACTGTGGAGGCCTACTTGTCGCCAATAAATCTTGAATTATGAGTCTCGTTAGCAGTTTAACAAAAAGATACATGTTAATAACAGGAAGACTTAAGGTAACTGCACACTGTCTCTTAAGCACTGTTACCAATCGATGCCATGGTGGTAGTTGGGCCCACTGAAGAACTGGACCTCCTCGAACGTGACTGGGCTGGGGAAGCTGCTCACGATACCAGGGTGGAGGCTCAGGAAGCTGTGCAGGGCCGTGGTGCCTGGAAAGGGCGGAGCGAGGCTCGGTCCTGTCTTCCCATTGCTCAATTGGCAGGTAGATGCTAAATCGCTTCCATTATATAAAAGGTGCAACTACTGGAGCAAAAAGCACTACTTGCATATTAATGTTTCCTCATAACAGACATCTGGAATAATGTTACTGCAGACTTTATATTTATTCCTAACCCCTGGAGTTTCACAAACTGGAATGTTGTTTACTGGCTTGTGTGTGTGAGAGATGTATATATTAAAATCACCACAGATCCGTAAACTGGATCTGGTCTGGTGTCTTTATGCACAGTGAACCAATACTGATCCGGATCCGCTTTCTGGATTTGAAACAGATAAGGACCATATATGGCCAGTGCCGGCGTCAAGGTGGGGCATTCGAAGGCATTGCCCCCCCTAGTGAGTCGCCACGCCCCCCCCTACACACGCTCCAGCACCCACCACCACAGGCTCCAAAATATTCATTTTTATATCCAATTATTTTTCAGATATGAAACGTGTAAACACTCACGAAATTAATAAAGAGCGGTTTCAAATATTTTTGTCATATTATAAATTCACTTGAAAGAATGTAGGCTAGTTGGTGCTGATTGCTTGTTGCTTTGGTGCGGCATTTGACTTTCGCGCGGAAAATATGATAAAATAGAATTTTCAACCGCCAGCGGTCACATTAGGGTAGCGATTCATTCAACTGAGCAGCCTCTTTTCATAAGGGTGTGTAATTCAAGAGAAGGATTCATTCAACGGTAATGGTTATTTGTGACTGAGAATTAATGAGACTAAGTGGTGGAGGTTCATCTAGGCCTCCGCCAGCAGGTCGACAGGATGATGTTGTTATTTCTTCAACTGTCAGCACCGACTCCACTGAAGGAACTGATAGCAACAACAACGACCTTAGCTGTGAAAGACAGCCTAGTAACATCAGTACAACTGTGGACGACCTAGGGAACTGACAAACTAAACAAAATTGTTCTGAAACAGTATCCCGCCAGCATTTTCTGTGGTAAGAAGCGGTCATTTGTTTCCACTTGGTATGACACCAGAGACTGGCTGGAATACAGTGTCAGAGCCGAAGCAGCATTTTGTTTTTATTGTCGGATGGTCAGCTCATCTCGGAGGTGGGGTACAGTGGATGCATTTGGGAGCGTGGGCTATCGAAACTGGAAAAATGCTACGGTAAAGGATCGAGGCTTTCACAAACATGAATCGTCAAAGGATCATATATCATGCTACACAATGTGGAAGGAGAGAGAGAGACGTCTCCAGTCTGACAGCATGTGGTGAAATCCTCAATAATTTATATACAGTCTTATAAAGTCTAATACAGAGGGGAAATTGGTGAATAAGTTGCAGTCTTGGGAATTACAAAAAAATATATATATATCGAAGTTGAGAACCTGATGGAGTTTGAGCTGTGTCACTCATGGGAAGCCTAATCAACGGTAAGCTGTTCCTGCGTTCAACCTGAACAAAACATTGCGCTGTGTTTGCGTTTTATGCATCACAAGGGATGATATGAAAGGTGCTTGTTTACTTTTCATTAGTCCCGTGATCGTAGGGTTTGTATGACAGTGTATGGGGCTGTTATGATGACTGACCGCTTGTCTGGGTCTCCTTTTGTTGTTGATGGCAGCAAACGTTAACATCGCTGGGAATCCCATGACCCACGGGAGTCACGAAAAATTGTCAACCTCTAGTGTCGCTCATATGAATACAGTTCACGATCGATAGTGCCGCCCCATAGTCAGTTAGATGCCAGCCCGGTAGATCCACTCTAACGCCGACCCTGTATATGGGTCGGATTTATATTGAATGGGCTATATCTGCACCAGAGTCAAAGGTTAAATTCAGATGTGGCCTATGTAGGGGCAGTGAGTGGCTTGGTGGGCTGAGTCTCTGTACCTGTGATTTGATGGGTCCTGGTTTGAGCCTTAGTAGAGGATGCTGCCCATTGGTTGACCCTGCACTGTGACCTCCAATGGAGAGTAAGATGGGGTCAGTGAAGAGAAGCACTCTGTACTTGTGCAAAAAAAAGCATGTTTGTTTGTTAAATGTGGCTCAGACCTTTTTGTTTTTTTCCCAGACTGACTGCTGACCAGTTCTGCTCCAGAATCCTTTCTGAGCCTATGTGGCTGGTGAATGGCTCAGTGGGCTAAGTCGCTGTACTTCCGAGCCAGTGGTTGCTGGTTCAATCCCCAGCCGCAGTGGATTGATTACAGGTCTGTGGGTCCTTCAACGAGGCCTTTAACCCCCAGCTTGGGGGGGGAGGTGGTGGCCAGACAGTCTGTCTGACTTCCAAGATAGAGTAGGTGTGTAAGGTATTCTAGTGTAAATAAAAGTTTAAATTCTGTGCCAGCATCCTGGAGCAGATGCCATAATAAATGCTTTTATTTGCACAGCTACACAGAGTACAGGGTCAGTCAGCACCCCCAGAGCTGGGGGTTAAAGGCCTTGTTTAGGGCCCCACAGACATGTAACCAATCCAGTGGGGCCAAGGCTCAAACCAGTGACCTCCTGCTGACAAGCATAGAGACTTAGCCCACTGAGCCATTCACCAGCCACATAGACTCAGGGAGGATTCTGGAACAGAACGAGTCTGCAGTCAGTCTGGAAAAAATGAATCTGAGGCAGATTAAACAAACAAACATGCTTTATTTGCACGAGTACATTGGGAGGCTTCTCTTCACTGACCCCATCTTACTCATAGCTTGGGGGTCACAGTGCAGGGACAGCTAATGAGCGGCACTCTCTGCTGAGGCTCAAACCAGCAACCTTCAAATCACAGACAGAGACTTAGCCCACTGAACCACTCACTGACCCCATTTAAACCCAATCTGAATTTACTTTTGACTCTGGTGCAGCTACAGGTCAACTTGGGTAACATTCAATGTAACTCTAGCCCAAGCGAACCAGTATTGGTCCGTTGTGCAAAAAGACCCCAGGCCAGATCCGGTTTATGGATCTGTGGCAATTTCTAAATAACATTTGGGCCGGATCTGGATTAGACTCATCTTGCTATGTTGGTCCATTATATTAAATTCTGTGGCTGCAATCAAACATCTAAAAATATCAAAAGTCTTGTATTTTGTTTGGTTACTTATGGTTACGGTTAAGATCGTCATTGTTGGCATTAGAGTTTTTCCCATAGAAATGAATGGATGGTCCCCACAAAGATATGAGTACAGATCTGTGTGTGCGTGCGTGACTGTGCTGCGTGTGTGTTCTGGTCTTACCGGTTTTTTGTGGACCAATTATGAGGAACTTGGGAAGTCGGTCGCAGGTCTTCTCCTTTGACCAGATGTCTTTGTGACGCTTATCGTGACAGGGGTTCTAAGGGTGGGGGAGACGGACAGGTCCCCAGTGACTACGGCTCTACATACATACATCTATACATACATACATACATACATATATACATCTATAAATACATACATACATACTCTTTACAAGCTTTACTTAAAAAAAAGGTGAGCAGGATCACAATCACAATCATCACTGCACCTGGACTGCTACTAACTCGACAAATGAGAAATTCTACTGCGAGAGCTTTTCCTCTCACCTGCCACAAGGGGTCCTTCTCTTCGGGAAACACCTGGAAGTACTTCTCAGCCAACGCCACCGGAGGCAGTGTGTGAAGCTGCAGGTTGGTCCAGCACTGCACAAACTTCAGCAGGGACTCAAAGGTGAAAAGGCCCAGCCGGTCATTTCCATAGTTGGACAGGTGAGTCATGAAGACATTGACCTGCAGTTAAGGGAGGCAAGGAAGGAAACGCGACCTGTAGAAACAGGCAAGAAATATACCTGGCGAAAGGCAGAGAGACCCATACAGAACGACAACGCCTCTGCGTATTCTGTGGGTGACGCTCTGTTAGAGCAGAAACAGCTGCCAGACCAGGCAAATGCATCAGAGTAGAAACAGAGGTAGCATAGAATAGTGAGAGGACTGGTGTAAACGTGAGCAGCAGGCCAGGAGTAGGGATGTGCAGTAACAGGGCCACGCTCCAATACTCACAGGGCTGAGTAAGAGAGTCTGAAAGAGCTCCCCGCCCTGGATGCTGCGGTCCAGCTCCTGGGGGCCCCCAGGGTACTCGCTGTAGAAGATGGTGTGAGTGAAGAGGCCACACGTCTGTCTAGGCAGCACCTGTCATGCGTGACACACGGCTGTCACACACGTGAATCACGCCAATTTCACAGTTACTCTGTTCACTGCATCATGCATGATATCAAACTCAAAAAGGTTGTTTATTTGCCATTCGCAAAAGCACACAGGGATTCTTTCATTTTCACAAATCCAGCCTCACTCTTCTTTGAGACACGCACATACAGGTGAAGGCTGGGGTCTGAGTGCAGGTCAGCCATTTATCCATCACTGCCAGAGCATTTTTGGAGGGGGGGTTAAGGGCCATACTGAAGGCCCCGACAGCGTCATGACCATTGTGAGAACCACCGACGTCCCGGTCGCAGGCACAGAGGCCCACCACAGCAAACCACAAGCTGAGGGGGTGCGCACCTTAATGCCGGCGTGTACGAAGCCACGGCGATAGTGTGCAGGCCGCAGGTGGGGGTACTCCTCCGTGCTGGTCACGCGGATGCCCCATACCGCCCTCCAGGCCTCGTACAGCTGTCCGTGCACAGGATAGACGCCGGAGTGGTGTGGGCTCACGGCGTATCCCATGTCTATGGGGATCCCATGCTCCTGCCATTGAATATGGTCCTTTATTGTTTATGACCTAAAACATCTCATACCAGGTTTACATAACGTTTCATGGAAACGTTGGATTCATTTGCCATTTGTACAAGAACAAGGTATTTTGCAATGTCTTCGCTCTCTTGTCCTCCTATAAAGGCAAGAGCTAAGCTTGGGATACAACACCCCAGAAGAACTTTCTCAGAGTGGGGGTGTCAAGGGCCCAACCAAACCAGCAACCTTCCAATCCAAGGCATAGAGGCCTAGCCCAATGAGCCACACGCTGCTACCCTCCCACCCCGAAACGTCGAGCTATGGTCCTGAGCACACAACTGGGGTGGGGTTACCTGCGCGAAAAGCTTGTTGAGGAGCATCTGTTCAGCCAAAACACTGACATTGTGGAAGAGATGCGGCTGCATGTGGCTCCACATGTGGGGAAACCACCAGAACTCCTGCCTGTGCCTCAGGAGCATGTCGTCCCCCCAGTCCTCCTCCTCTGTTCCTGTAGGAGGTCAGAGGTCAAGCTCACACTCCGTCCTCCAATCAGAGGACATGCCCTCCAGTGTTAACGGGCCAATGGGAGTAACGCAAAAGGCCCGGCTCACTAAGGTACTGAAACAGCCAGTGAAATTAGCACAAAGGCGTAGTAGCTAAGCACCTCAGTGTGAATGTGTGCACTGTGCATCATGGCCACCCAGGCAGAAGAACACCTTCCTTTATGATCCAGAGCTTACCAGTATGGTAGAACTTTCCAGAGAAGCCCAGATTGAAGGTGAAATTGGGGACCAAGTTGCGTAGCTTGTTTTGGGTGTTGAGCAGGGCCTGGGAATCAGGTTGCAAAAGAAATACCCACTGTGAATTGTTACCACCTGTGTGTGTGTGTGTGTGTGTGTGTGTGTGTGTGTGTGTGTGTGTGACAGGGACAGCACTTGGGACAGTCATCAGATTAATCACTGAGGTGCTGTGATGGGTATTAACAGCTCCTCAGTTAAAAGTGAGCCCGTTCTGAGATCTTGCAAGAGATTGACATGATAAAACCTAAGATGGACTGAAACTGGTGGATTGTTACAGTGGTTGGGGGCCGGGGGGTGGGGGGCAGGCTTTAGGGAGGTTGGGGGTGTTGAGAAAATAGTAAAATAACTGAGTGTTCATGTTCTGCTGCAGAGAGCTCGACAATTTCACAACAATAACTTGGGTCCAGTCTGTTGACAGATGAGAGAAAGACTTTTTAGAACTCACCTCAACATCCGACACCTTCATGCGGGTTCCTTCCTTTCCAACGAAGATATCGTCCACGTCAACCAGCAGGTAGCGCTCCAGCGGCATACCAAGCCGGCCTCCGGTCAGGTAGGCGATGGCATCCACCAGGATGAGCTTGTGCAGCCAGAAGGAGAGGCCGTTGCCGAAGACAACTCTCTGGATGCCGTCATAAAGGCCCAAGTCCTGAAGCACCGTGGCCTGTGATGTAGCCTGGGAGAGGGAGCCAGGCAGGCTGGCCTGAGCTAGTAGCACTGGCTGATACGTGCTGTGATTGGAGCGGAAGACGATCCAGCCGTCCCCAGGCAGAGGGCCTGACTGCAGGGCGCCAGGCCGGGTAATGCGGAGCAGGGGAGCGGTGGGGCTGACAAAGCAGTCCCTCAGGCCCCGGCCCGAAAGCAGGACAAGAGGAAAGCCTCGGAGCTGGGAATCAGGCAGCAAGCTTCCTGCAGTGCGGAGGAAGCCCACAACACCAACACCGAATTGAGCACAGTACCTGTCCAGCAGCCCCCGGTTCCAGGCATTGAGGCCAACATACTGGAAGAGGTTCTCGAAGATTATGAGGGTGTAGCGGCCCCGGTCCCGACTTGCCAACACGGGCATGGCGCCCTTCCCAGGAGCCGCCTCCACGTGGTGCCGGAAGCGGCCGGACTCTAAAATAGCCACGATCTCCTGGCCGAGCTGGGAGTAGGCGCTGTCTACAAAAAGCAGCACCACAGGGTCGGTACGTGGCTCAGCTGGGAAGCTGAGCCCACTGCGGCGGATGGCAGGATCCTGCTGTGAGGTGTGCGGGAGACCTGCAGGGAAGGCGGTCATCCGGCACTCAACCGCGGGCAAGGGGGGTGGGGCCTCCTTGATTCTGGGCCCGCTGCTGACATAGTACGCCAGAAAGGCCACGGAGAGCAAGCAGAAGACTAAGAGCGCCAGGATGAGGAGACGCAGCTCTGGACACCTGGGGCGACGCGCCGATTTCCACACGCCTGCCATGTCCGCCAGAAGGGAGCGGCAGATGCAGCGATGGCTGAGGAATGGACCGCGGAGCTGGACCTGAAGGGGATGGTGGCGGACAGCGGCACAGAGTTTTCCTGGTGGGCAGCCATGGACACTATGTCACCATGACTGAAACAGCCTGCAGAGCGCGTGGCTGCTCCTCTCGCTCTCCATCCAGCTGTCGTCCTGCTTCCGGTATATATTTCCCTGTCTGTCCCTCCCTCCCCCGCGTGTGTTAGTCCTCTCCCACTCCCCAGTGTTAAGTGGATTCCCACCTGTCCTCCACCACTCCACCGTCTTCCTGAGTCACTTCTCTCCGTGCCTCCTTGGCTCTCTCTCTCTCTCTCACTCACACTCCATCAACTCCAACATTGAAATGTTAGTTTTAGTGAGTAGCCTTCGAAATTCCGCCCTCTCTCCATCCTCAGCTCTCCACCCTTGGGGGAACTTCTGGAGTCGCCATCAATGATAACTCTTATACCTAAGGAACATGGTGGGGTGGAAATTGATGGTTACCGCGCTGTAGGTCATCCATTTGCTACAGTTATAACCCACTAGCAGTACATTACAATGTCATGCAAATTCAGCAGGGAATCACCAAATTCAAATTAAAAAGAAGGAGGGACAGTAGCCAAATTACAACACTCATCAGCAGAACCTTCCAGCAGGTTTGGGAATATTGGAGTCCATTCCATGTGACTGGTCACTTGTTACTCGACTGTGCCGTTGTGAATATTGGTTACTCTTAAATCTCTGAAATTCAGCACCCTGGTGAGAGACAGACCAGCGACGCTCGCTCTTTGTTCTTAGGTGGTGAGCAGTGAACCGATATCACAGTGGATGTTAAATTATTCAAAAGTCACAAGGGTACTGGGATCTCTCTGTCGTCTGTGAGCACGCGCTCATGTGGAAGGTATTGTAATTATTGCAGAGTCTCAAGCCACCTTCAGCCTTTTCAGCAGAGGACAGGAAGTCGATGAAAGATGGGTCACAGTTCTTGTGGAACTCGTGCTGCCAAGTGATGACATAAGGACCAGTACAGAACCAGCCTTTAATGGTGTCCTTCTGATTTTCCCCATCAGGTCCCCCACCCCCCCAAGCCTCTCTATCTTGTGAATCCTGCTAACTCTTTCCCAGAGGTCCTAAAATAGCCCCCAACCTCCCCTTCCTCCTTTAGGATAACCTTACAGGTATGACTGGAAAAAGCCAGGCTAGCGTCCTGTTTTTCAGGGCACAGTTACTTTGGATGACTTGACAAGTCAAAGTAAATCATCAAATTTTTTCAGTGGCTCCAGTCCATCTGATGAGACACATTGGCAGAGTTGTTTGCTCTCTCACCACCCTGCCAGCTGGGGTTATGCCGCATGCAGTGCAGCTTTGGGTAAAGCAGTGATAGTGGGCCTGGCCCAGCCTGGAGGTGCTGATCACATTTATTTACCCGACCGTGACCCACTAAGCGGAGGGAGGAGCTCGGCATCGAGGTCAGCATACAGGCAGTAAAAATAGCTGCGTGTTATGAGAAAGGGCAGGTCCCATAATGCCATGCGGGAGTAACTCAGCAGATGCCTGCTGCTTGGACATCAGTGCATAAAAACATCCACACCCACATACACAACGGCACGCCTGAGACCACAGAATTCCCAACCAACTTTAACGTACAAGAATTAATAGTTGGGATGATTCCAGGCCTGGCCTCTGCCGGCTGTTTCGAGGAACATAAAGGCACTCCCACTGTGCCTGTCACTTGCCAGGCAGCCAGATCGAATGAAAGTATTGTGAATATTTTTAACACAAGGCTGCTGTTTTACCCGTGAACAGCTGGACAAACAAGTACAAAACCATGAAGTATTCTCGTCCCTCAGGATGCGGATATGCTCTACTTTCTGTTTGTTAGAAGCACACTGCATTTTATGGAGTGTTTAAAGGGCTGGTTCTCCCTAAAGCACAACAGGGCTATTTATATCCAGCAAAGGATCCCAAATCCAGGTCATTAACGCCTACTGACACCTGCAGGCACAGATAAGCCAGGAGCAGGTCAGTATCAGTCAAACGTCAAACTCCTGTATTTCCTGCTGACTGCAAACGGAGGCTCCAGAAACTTATACAAGCATGTAAGAAATATAAACCAGATTTATGCACGAGATATCCATTTAAAATTAGAAGTAATATAATCATGTGCAAAAACCTAACTACAATAACAAAAGAAAACTGACAGAGACAGAGACATAGAGACAGACAAAGGCACGGAGACAGAAGCATGGACAGAGACGGACAGAGATACAGACAGTGCATAAAGACACGGACAGAGACATGGACAGAGACAGACAGATGTGGACAGAGACACAGAGACAGAAATATGGACATTGACGGACAGAGATATAGGCAGTATATAGAGACATGGACAGAGACACAGAGACACAGACAGCGACAGACAGAGATGTGGACAGAGACAGAGACATGGACAGAGACACAGAGACAGAGACAGACAAAGACACGGACAGAGACGGACAGAGACAAGGACAGAGACATTGACAGAGACACAGAGACAGAGACACGGACAGACAGACAGAGACAGAGACATGGACAGAGATGTGGACAGAGACACAGAGACATGGACAGAGACAAGGACAGAGACACAGAGACAGAAACATGGACAGAGACAGAGACGTGGACAGAGACGTGGACAGAGACACAGAGACAGAGACAGACTCACTCCCAAAGCTGTCGTATTTTTCAAACTGACCAGAGTAAAAACAAAATGCATAGTACAACTACAGTACTACCAAATATTATGAATAATTTGCTTGGAGAATTTTACTGAAATATGGCAGATATCTGAAGAAGTGCCATGTGCAATACTTTGATTCTGACATCTGGTGGTACCACATAGCCAGAAATGCAACATCATGGCACACTGTCAGTCAGCTAGTGCAGTCTGTACAAGCAGACCTGCACAGATATCAAGGACACCGTAATAACCTGTAAAATTTACCTCTATCACAGCCACCAGGATAACACGTAAAATTAACCTCTAAGTCTTAATTCTTATGCCTCAAATGAAAGAAAAGTTAGCACTGCCAAAACTGTAGCAAAAAAGGATAAACAGCAAAAAAAAAAAATTCTCATAGTGTTTAGGCATTTGAGTATAAGAATTTGAAGGGTTTCTTGGAAATAAATCATTTATTCTTGTTAGAACAGAACTAATCCAGTGTGTCGGTTCTACAAGTTCTCATATTTTAGATGGTGACCTTATTCCCATTCATTTCAGCGTGATCAAATCTGTCAAAAACATCAAATACCGTCTTAAAGTGCACTGAGATTTCCTCCTCTGCAAGTCTGCTTTTAAATGAAAGGGAATCGGCTTATGAAGTTCACAGCTACATAGCGTTTGATGTACAGTACAGGGACAGCTCCCAGAGACCTCTGATAAACTGCACAAGGTTACTTATTGAAGTTGGTCATACATCGGAAGCAAAATGAGCAAGATGTCAAAACATGACAGCAAAGAAAATTTAAACACACTAAGTTTCTAACAGCAGCTGCTTGGCACTGACACGGCCTTTGAAGCTGGAAATTACTAAAATACATGCGTACGTCCCCTCATTGAAATAAAAAAAACATTTAATACTTTGAAATCAGTGCACTGTTATCAGGTCATCTGGTTCTGGCATGAAGAGAGGGCAAGCATGTTCCAAAGACTGCGCCTAAGTGAGTTTTGGGGTCTTCAGGTAAATGGCCTAAATGGTATGCAGATGTACTATGAATCTTCTGTTTGCATTCACCACATAAATGAGACTCTGGTGGTGTGTCCCCTCTATTTCAAAATGCAATTTGTACAATTTTTGTTAAATTGCACTTATCTTTCATGCGATTTGAGGCACTACCTGCCTGTCAGTGATGTTACACAGCTGCTGCCAAAAGATAAATCTCCTTAATCAGGTCCAGAGCCGGACCAATCAAACAGGTACATATCTGGATTGTACAATAATGAGGAGCTAAAATATACTGGCTCTTATTCAGTTACATCTTGAGACGTTCAGCAGCCGTTATAATGAATAATGTGTTTGACAGGTTGTTGACTTGTGAGGGACTTAAACAGGCGATGGCCTGCTCTATTGGCTACGTTTTGTCCCCACTTTGTGAAGTCCGGTGCTCTGTCCCAAAATTACATACGCAACCAACTCTCCCCTATAAACATTCCTCCCCCAGGAGAATCACAGACAGCCGATTCAAATTCTAGAAGCCCCTGCACCCCACAGGCTTGTGTCAGCAAAGAAAAACGAGACCAACATGAGTTCCTCGTTTTCGGAGACGCCGAGGCGCTGGCTGTGAGGCAGGATGCTGAGCTACATCAGCAAATACCTTTAATGACCATGAAATTATATAAATATGCTGCCGTATCCCAGGTTTGAGAGGCCTGCCCAGGCTGAGCTCTCACTCCCCCATGTAAGATTTAGACTGTGGAGAGTTTGAGGCCCCGTCATTAACACAACAGACTGGTCAAAGTTGCCCAGCAGACACCCTGAATGAGTGTCCTGGATAAGACACAGAACGTGAAGGTATACGGCAAACAAGGCCTGGGTCCCTGACGCGCTGAGGCTCCCTGACGCGCAGAGGCTCCCGAGGCACCCTGACGCGCAGAGGCTCCCTGACGCGCCGAGGCTCCCTGACGCGCAGAGGCGCCCTGACACGCCGAGGCTCCTGAAGCGCCGAGGCTCCCTGACGAGCCGAGGGTCCTGACGCGCCAAGGCTCCCTGATGCGCAGAGGCTCCCTGACGCGCCGAGGCTCCCTGATGCACAGAGGCGCCCTGATGCGCCGAGGCTCCTGAAGCGCCGAGGCTCCCTGGCGCGCCGAGGCTCCCTGATGAGCCGAGGCTCCCTGACCTGTTAGCACTTAGCCCACAGAAGTCAGTCTGGTCTATGTTTGCCAGTCTGGAGAGCAGTGATGTCATCCACCAGTCTGTGGCCAACATATACTCGTGTCCAGCAATACTGAGGAATTCTGTACACAAAGCATCAACCATGCTTACATTTAGCTGACATTTCCAGTATTAGAGGGAAGTGGAGCCTTGTTTGGTTTTGTTTCACATACTGTGTATGCAGACAGCAGCAGGGACCTTCAGGGGCTTCTTACATTCTGGAAATACCTACAAGATTTCCTAGAAAAAAAACAGAACTTCCCTGTTACCACACAGTAACACAATACCTGTAATCATTCTTAGACACATCAAGATACAAAAGGACTGCACTCAAATATTAAACATTCATGCTTCCTTGAACCATTATAGGGCACAGTGATGCCGTGATTAGCACTGATGTCTCACACCTCTAGGAGCAAGATTTGGGTCTCCACCCCAGCTCTAGGTGTGCAGAGCATTGATGTTCTCCCCATGTCGTCGTTGGGTTTCCTCTGGGTTCTCCAGTTTCCCCCCACAGTGTGTGTGGGCGTATGCCTTGTGGGGGTGCTGCAGCATCACACTGACCAGTGGATGAGTATATTCAATCATGCAGCAATGAATCAGCTTTTTTCAAAAAGCAGAAGACAAAAGCAAGAGAAAAACTGACTAAGATTGAAGAAGTGGACTCCTTCAGAACTGAATGTAAAACATTTTTTATATATAAATGCAAAAGCAGTTTTATGTATTAAATATTGTGACTGGGTTTAAGATGCAGAACTGGAGCTGAGAGGTGCCTTCTGGATACTTGTAAATGTGAGCGTGTGTGTGTGTGTGTGTGCATGCATGCATGTGTGTGTGTGTATGCATGCATGTGCTTGTGTGTGTGTGCATGTGTGCACGCGCGTGTGCATGCATATGTGTGTGCGCGCGCATGTGTGTGTGCATGCATGTGCATGTGTGTGCGTGCACTTGTGTGTGCATGCATGTGTGTGCGTGCATGTGTGTGTGCGTGCATGTGTGTGTGCGTGCATGTGTGTGTGCATGTGTGTGCATGTGTGTGTGTGCGCAGATGTTTATGTGCATATATGTGTGTGGTTTATGTGCTCACATCAGTCCCTGTCTCTGTGTGTCCCCTGCACTCCAGGAGATAAAGTGCGACGAGCACCTTCAAACCGAGTCGGTCGGAAACGCTCCCTGGGTGAATTATAAATTTATAAGTATGGGGGGGTTGCACTTGTTTTTAGAATTGAGTGCAATGACGCAGTGTTCACAGAAAGCTTACCTAATCCTGTAATAATGTTGCAAATTTATTGGTTTCCTAACAAAAGTCCATTGACAAGCAATGTTTAATGTATGTGCAAATATCTTCCACACACACATGTTCTTTTTAATTGCAATATTTTTTTGACTGACTCATTCAGTTCTGTTCTTGCCATTTTGCTATTAATTGCAATTATAGTCACTGGCTCCCAAAGGGACAATAAACACAAATGTCTGACATTTGATGTAATTGCGAAGCGGTTCCTAATTACAAAGCACCCAGTGATGCTGTCTGTCAATGAACCTTTTGTCTCAGAACAGCTCTTTCAGAACTATAATTTGGGTTTCAGTTCCCTAATACTAGAAATGAATGCTAACTTCCAGTTCTTTCTAATGTGATACATTTTTTGTAAATGAATGAAGTAATGATTTTTGTTTTAAAACCAATAAATTACCAATACATTTACTGAATGAGCTAACTACAGGAATGAGGTGAACCAAATGGCCATGTGGTGCAGCAACAACAAGGAGATCGTCACTGACTGCAGGAGGTCACACATCCAACACCCCCCGCTGACCATAAATGGTACTACCGTGGAGAAGGTGAGCAGTACCAAATTCTTGGGGGTGCACATCACAGAAGACCTCTACTCATCAAAGAACACTGCATCACTGGTGGACAAAGTCCAACAACGCCTCTACTTCCTATTAAAGAGAGCTAGTGCCCCGGTAACGATCATGGCCTCCTTCTATCGAGGCACCACTAAAAGTATCCTGACAAATTGCATCACTGTGTGGTTTGGTAGCTGCACCACCAACAATCGAAAAACCCTGCAGCACATAGTGAACACAGCAGGAGAGATCATTGGAGCCCCAATTCCCCTCCCTCCTGGACATCTACAACACCCGCCTTACCCGCCTTAAGTAGTCAGCACTGTGGGAGACCCCACCCAGCCCTCTTACACCCGCCTAACCCACAAAGCAGTCAGCATTGCGGCACTGCGGGAGACCCCACCAACCCCTCTTACAGCCTCGTCAGCCAATCCTGGATGTGTCCTGTACGAATTGACAGTAAAGACTTTGACTTGAATTTAGGAAACATCTGTGAGCCCTGCTCTGGGGGAGTCTGATCCTCTGAAATGGGTTTAGGGTGCAGCACCTCCTCAAACTCCCAGCACACCGTCAGACAGCTGAGGAAGCCACCAGTACTCCATTCTCACTGTCATGGAGGCACAACACAAGCCCAAACATGCTGGCGGCGGAAAAATTATTGGGAAAATAACTGCGGGAAAGCAGTTTAGGGGCTCGAGCTGAGAGGTTTTCCATCACCTGCAGGGCAGCAATCAGCCATCTGAGCGGGAGGTCTGGCTCACTCTGCATCCTGACATCACAGCTGCCCCAAAACGTTGGCCCAAGAAGACGCAGACACAGTACACTAACATCCGCGGGGGGGACTCATCGCAAAGAAATGTATGCTGAAACAAGGGTATCACAGAATGCTGACCAATGACTGCAGGACCCTGGGAAGTGGGGTACAGAGCTGGGAACTGATCAGGCAAGTGTCTGCATACACTGCACCATTAGCCCTGTCTGCACGCAGTGCACCGATAGCCCTGTCCCAAATGTAGGACTAAGTCTGGCTTAAAAGAATAAGGACAGGAAACTGGAACATATAGAGAGAGAAAATAAAGAGACAAGCTTTTGTTGAGAAACAGACTCTTAAGGAGGCCATTGAAACCGCAGAGAACCTATTCCAGGTAAACGGAGGGTTAAGGAGTGTGGAGAAAGGGCCCAGAGAGGCCTCCTGGTCTGAGAAGCCTGGTGGTGGTGGTGATGGTGTGTGTGTGTGTGTGGTCAGGTGCCACACAATCACAACAGTCTTAACTCTACATGTAGGGTTGAATGACTTTGATTAGTCTGCCATCTTCAAAAGTGACTGACCCGCAATGGCGTTTCTGCACTGGCTCAGGGTTCGATTCCATGCCTGATGAATCACATATTTCTGACACAAAGCCCTTAACAGGACTGTGACAATCACCACAATACCTGAACAACATACAAGAACATCCATGACCACTTTTAGCTGCAAGAAAGGGGGGGGGAGGGTCACTGTACGAACAATGGGAACTACACATGGTGGGTAACTTATACATAGTCAAACACACGTGGATAAAGCTCAAACTTAAGCAGGGCACCAGTACAGAACACACAATGCATGAAACCTGGAACATTAACTACATGCATGACATAGACAGCTGCCATTCTCAGCACAACAGTGCGGCATGCTGGGACACATGCAAAGTGTAAGACAAATAAACATGAATTAGGCTAATCATTATCATGTTACAGATTACACCAGTAACTGAAGCACAAAAATTAATTCATGTTACAACTAAAATCGTATTAAATAAAGATAAATGTTATACTTAGAAATATTTTATATATTTTAAAAAGTATTTTTTAAAATACTTACAGTATAATATATTTACAGTATATTCCCGTTATCATTTAAGGTATTTTACAGTATTTTTTACTGCGTTTTAAAAAATTGTACAGTCAAACAATGTATTAAATACAGAAATATTTTGTATTTACATTTACTGTTCTTTTTCTTTATTTGAAACGGTATTTTACCTGATTGTTTTTTATCGTATTTTTCTATCGCCATTTAAGGTATTTTTACTGTATTTTTTACGGGCATTTTTTACAGTGTGGCCTCTGCAACGCTGGAAGGCCGCACAGGTCAACAAAGCCTTTCCGGAGAGAGAATGCCTTCAAACACACATGAATGTAGGGTGTTTTCGGTCCACGTAAATCTGCCCTTTCCTCTGACCACACAGCACCCCGGACTCCGCCCATGCTCCGTAACTCGTCTCTCACCCTGCTCCTCATGCCTCTATTAAGCTGAGAAATATTGAGGGAGCATTTTGACTGCCGGTGGGACTGCACATTCCTCAATGCTCAAAGTCACCCAATTAACAGCTACCGAAATGGAAGTTACCCAAGCCTCAACTTCTGACTCAGAAATACACTCAAAGTTTAAAATGAAATGCACAGTCACTAAATTCATGAAATGCATGTGACAGCATTTGGGGATTATTCTGCCTTTTTAATAAAGCTTATGATTAAATGCTGTTAATCCATTTCTTAAATTGCTTGTGTCACGTGGCAGCTTTCCAGCAAAACATAAACCAATAAAACAATTAACAAAATAAAAAAAAAACAAAAAAAAAACAGGTATAACACTGCCTCAGACATCTCGTTATCTCAGGAATGTGGTGTGTAACGAAGAGTAATAGGAGCAAAGTGACGCCGGTGTGGTTCGTCCCAAGCCCTGGCACCCCTCCACCTCCCCATCAGACACTACATCTCAGTGGAATAGTGCCACCGCTTAATCCGGTTCCACCCAAGATAAGAGGAGGGAAGGGCAGTTGAACAGCCAAAAGGAATCAAATTATCACACACCCCTCCCACCTTGCACTTTAATGGAACTACATACCAGAGCAGAACCAACTCAGAAGCAGCACCCTGTCAATGTGCATCCAGCCCTCACAGGCACAGGCAGCTACACCCCATTGCGTTACAGCACCTACACAAGCTACACCAGGCATTTTAGGCTCTTCGAAATAAGTATCAGTTTAACTGGGTTTCGTCACTCTGCTTTGCAGCCTCTCCCACTAGACACAAGACACATCAAATGAACAAAGTAATTTCTGCTTAATTTATTTCAGTCATTTTTAGTTTGACACAAATGGCAAAGCGCAATTTTAAAAATGCATAGAATAGAACAAAGACTTATTCTGTGTCCACATAGCAGGTAAGCAGAGTGAAGGAGCCCAGAGTGATGAGAATGTCCGTCAGAGTGAGAAATCAGCCCTGGAATCAGGAGGTAAACAGATCAAGTCATTGCCAGGAGCAGGAAAAATATAAAGGTAGAAAATGGCAGAAGTGCGTATTGTCTCAGGGTGACAGCAGCGTCACACAGCGGATGTCAGGAGGACAATCCTACAGCCTTAAAAACAAAAGCCAATCAACCTCAGTGGCACACGAGCATCAGAAGCATATTATAAGAAATTCTGTGTGTGGTTATTAGATATTTTACTAATGCATGTTTCATTCATTGATCATTTTGTACATTTTAATACTCAATACGCTTATTGCTTGACATCCTATCATTTTTTTCTTATCCACTTTAAATGTGATTTCTAAGTAAATACCCCATCTGTGAATGGTGTGCCGTTATTTTGGGCTTTTGCTATCTAATTCCAGGTGCTAGCAAATTGGAAATTATAATTACTGATGCGTTTGCTAGTAATCAGATCAAACCTTTTTCTTTATAACCCTTTAATAATGAATGTCGTCAACCACAGGAACCCCTTACAAATCCATTCGCTCCAAACTCCAAATGTACAGACCACCGAGGGAGAGAGAATGCCCCCAAATGTACTGACCACCGAGGGAGAGAGAATGCCCCCAAATGTACAGACCACCGAGGGAGAGAGAATGCCCCCAAATGTACTGACCACCGAGGGAGAGAGAACGCCCCCAAATGTACTGACCACCGAGGGAGAGAGAATGCCCCCAAATGTACTGACCACCGAGGGAGAGAGAACGCCCCCAAATGGCCCTGAATGGCACCTGGGCCCTGTTTGGGGGTTTTCACAGTCCCCCGATCATAATGAGTCCTTCTGCTGCCTAGGGAGACCCCCCCCCCCCAATCAGCGTGAACAACAAAAAAAACATGTACAATAACAGTGCACTCACTTCCTGAGACAGGAAGTCCAACACTGCATATGTGGAGTTTGCATGTTCATCTCTTGATCTGTTTGATCTGTTAAAAACATTATTTTATAATATATTTTATTAGTTGCACATTGGATATTTTCATGTGTTTACAAATACTGTACAATGCAAGCTGTTGTCAGTTAATAACCTTCTCTTTCTCTTACAAGTTACTTTACAGAACACTGAATACACACATTTTATAATATTGTATCTCTCAATCATCAGCTATTACAGCCCTATTAGTTTGATTACCAATATATTAGGTCCTTTGTATAAATGTACATTTTTTTGTTTTGGGCAATTGTCGCTGGTTTTGGTCCACTTCAAGCCTTCATTGGGGCAGAAGAGGGAGTGGCTCTGACGGATGTCGATGGCAAATACTGGAGCCCGATTGATCGGAAGGGAGCATATCCTATTGAGTGCTGCAAGGAGACAAAAGACCCTTTGTGCAAGTTCATCTTAGAGAGGGGTATACCTCAGTCGAGTTCACAGAGGCGGTATCGACTTTATTGAGGCAGCTAAGAATCCCCCTGACATATGTTGTGAATTTGAAGTTTTCACGAAAGATGACAAGGTTTTGTTTAAAGCTGACAATGGTAAATTTCTGAGTCTCATTGCCCGTGGACGCCTCAACATCGAAGCTGCCAAGGAAGGGCCGGACAAGTATTGTGAATTTACCTCAACTATCGGACATCTAGTCAGTCCTAAGTTTTAGATCATCTTTGTGGACTTCAAGATTATCCCTGCATTGACTCAAAAACCAACTAGGATGAAGAAAGAAAGCTGAACAATGAAGACGTGCAAGAAGTGAAAGAAAACATCCCGTCCCGCACCTGCCCGGTAGGTGTCACCACGCCCTTACATTTGCCTCGCAATACATCATTAATTATTCATCGTAACCCTCCCCATGTCACGGTTGTTGTATGTTGCACTTTAGTTCTGAGGACAACCTCAACCGTATACCTGTATATGGATGGTATGACAATGAAGCTCACTTGACTTGGGGTTTACTGAGTTAAACTGCAGTATATATGGGTAATTCATCCACTGCGGCTGTCAAATAAAAGGCAGGGCTGCCAACTTTGGTCAGCTGGCTGGAGTAAGATTCGAGACGAGTCTGCACACACATTTACATCTATGTAACAGTTTTATTACCTTGTAAATGATTTTTAGGCTTTGCAAACTACCCCGATGCATCTAAATCTTGGTTTATAATGGAATAATACAGATTTGCCGTAAGATTTCTTGCGTGAAAGTGTGAGTGTCGCGCCAGAGGCGTGATCAGAGTTGGAAGCCCTGAAAACGTACGTGTTTTGTTTCACCTGAGTTGATTTGTATAAAAACAACTTTATACTGTTGTTAAATAACGTAAACTTTTAAGTCACAAATAAACTACGTCTATTTGTCCAACATTTAATAAAATTCCTTGCATGAAGGCTGCGGCGCATATTATATATATGCTGATTTAGCGATGATGTTTTATTTTATTTTTTTATTTACTACAATATTTCTGTAACCGGGTTGTTTTTGTTTAATGTCTATAAATACACAAAATCTGTTCATTTTAAATTTGTTAATTTGCTATCGCCACACCCCGTCAGAGTGTAATAGAAAAATCACACAACGCACATAAACCGGTTACATATAGGCTATTATATAAGGATAAGTATTCAAATTACAATTGAAGCTTTGAAGAAAATTTAAAAAATGTTTCTTATAAACAGGGTGTTGTATAATTAGGCTGTATAGACTTCTGACGGTGTTATCGGTATAGTCGCACCGGTAATGACTGTGACACCGCTGTAGCGCCCACCCCTACGTCAAAGCAACGCAAATATGCAGACAGAAAGTAACCTGACTGTAGAAAACAAATGTCAACATGAAATAAAGCGAAACTCCGGGCATTTCAGGCAATTTAGGTACCAAAAAAGAGGTCAAGTCCATGAAAAAGGGCGTATGGTCACCATACAAACATCTCCCCACATCGCTTATCTTCCCTGGAGTCTGTATCGCGAAGCGAGATTTGTTAGTAAGATAACTTGTCGGGTTTACGGTATAGTCTGGTCTAAATGTAAGTGAAGGAAGACAAAGTCAATTTACACTGGAGTACCTTAAATCCGACAAGTTATTCGGCCAAGAAAGACATCTGGCTGCGTGATGAAGGTCCTTGGAAGAGCATGTGAGAATGTCATACTCAAAATCCCCCTTAAAGACATAATCAGTAATTCCGAAATGTACAGTAACATAAAGTGAATTTTCAAAAAATTGATATAAAAAAAAAAAGATGTTTATAATTTCAAAATGTACCCGACTTCCACTTTGCACTGTACCCAGTAAAGCCAGAGAATCCGCCCGGGTGAGCCGCCGAAGGAGCCGCATCCAGCCGGCCAGTGACTCCGCTTTCCACCCCTTATGAGCGCTGCTTGGCGTTCAGTATAAAGGGAAACTAGCCACCGGCTATAGGCTTAATAACTAATAAACCACATTTACTCGCGGTGTCCAGCCGCCAGTCCACGGAGCGGCAGCATCCCTGCCGGGCTGCGAGTCTTGCGGCGACGGCTGCGCGGTCCCTGCTGCCGCCGCTTTCCGCCTTGAAGTCACCGCAGCCAGGAATAAGCATTAAAACGTGAAAAGGCAGCACTCACCCAGCACACAGGCGGTAGACGCGTCTCCCCGGCACCGGGACTCCCGTTCAGGGGACAGTAAGCGAGCCAGCCGGTATCCCGAGCGGCTCCGCCGTCTTCGACCGGCAGGCGGACGCGCTGCTTTTCTGCCGGGGGGAGTGACCGAAACCCGGCGGAGCGGGGGCAGAGCGCCGCCCGTGCCCTACAATTCCTGCCTTAGCCGATGCTGTAATAATAACATTAAATATCAATGATCCAATGATCTCACACCACCATTCACAGTGTAATGAACACAGTTTACTGATCTTTGGCATGTTTAGGCATCAATTGCTGCACTTAAGATCTGTTTATAAAGGGGAATTCCAAAATATTTCCTGTAATACCTTATGGAATCGCATGGTATTCCTGTAGTTATAGGCAAGGTTTTCTATATGTAAATATTTAACACATTTTACCTATCGGCCTAATTGAAAACCTGGATCACCGGCCAGCCAATTTATTATGTACTACTTTAGACGGTTTCACTTTCGAATAAGATTTGTTCCTTGAACATTTGACCATTATATTGAACATTTTGATCTGACAGAATTTATTTGACGCCCTACCTACAGTGATACAGTACATAACACTGCAGGTACCTACAGTGATACAGTGCTCCTTACCTCTCTACCTATGAACACTTGTTACTCGGTTACTAACAAACTGCTTGAAGGGAGAATAATTTAAACAGATATTAGGTGTCATCCAGCGGTCAGTTTAAAACAGTCACTTGAAGATGCACCCAGTTGCTCTGTTTCTCTGTGAAGAGGTACACTCAAGTAAGGACGTCAAGCTAGTAACTGATGTTTGTTATGAAACTTTTGAATAAAATTTTAGAGAAATAAATCACATGCAAATGTGTCAATAGTACAAGTCTTAAGACGTGTGACACTGTGTCTTCCGTTAATCTGTGCATTTTTAATTTCTATTTTTTTTACACAGTGCTCTTTGAAGTGTTCCCCTATATGTCTTGCAATTTTTGTCCTGTACTTCATGCTTGGCACTGGACCACAA
>JAODLD010000047.1:1980787-1998695 GCA_026781065.1 Mormyrops boulengeri | reverse complement strand
GTCATCCATACCCCAGAGGAACGATGCGGCCGTCAGCCACGTTACCAGCTAATACTCACCTACCAGCTAGTACTCACCTATCAGCTAATACTCACCTACCAGCTCATACTCACCTACCAGCTAATACTCACCTACCAGCTAATACTCACCTATCCCTCTTCTTAGCCTAAGCAAAAAAATGCAGTTCTTCCTTCTAATGTTCTCCTTTCATCTCAAATTCCTCCTTCTCCATAGCAACAGCAGCATCCCAGCATACCCACCCATCCCCCCACCCAGCTTGACAACAAACCCCATTTCAATCCCATTTCAAGCTTGAAAAATTCATCGCACATATAAAAAATTGAGAATCCCATATCTACTGCATCAAACCAGGCAGATCCTCAGGGGTGGTCATGTCACATCTGCAAATCGGCGTGAGTGTCTGTCTGGTGTGAATCCTCAACCCAAACTTACCTATGCCAACCCCCCACTGGGCCTGAACTCAGCAGCACCATAAATGCTGGATTTATAAATTCACTGAACTTCATGCAGCATCATGTCCCATGAAAGATCAGCTATGTAATAAATTCAAAAGACATGATACATTGGCTGACATCAGTATCGCTACCATGTGTCAATCTCAGTCAATATTGCTGTCCAATATTTAGACCAGGATTCCCCATTTCCGGTCCTGGAGGGCCGGTCCACAACACAGTTTGCAGGCTTCCCTGCTCAAACACACCTTATTCGGGTCACCAGCCAATTACCAGGTTTAGTAGGTGTGTTTGAGTAGGGAAATCTGCAAACTGTGTTGCGGACCGGCCCTCCCGGACCATAATTGGGACACCCTGATTTAGACTATAGTCAATACTCAAAGTTAACAGCACCAGAGATAAAGACATAACTACTAGAATAATGGAAATGATTGCATTACACAAACAGCCATTTTCCATAATGGAGGATAAGGGATTCTGTCGGTTCAGTGACCCCCTAGACCCTAGCTAAAGTCTGCCAAATCTGCATTACTTCGCTAATGTCTTATTGGCTGCATTATATGACGTGGTCGCTACAGACATTCACAGGGTCTTAAGAAGTAATGTCACCAACATCAATTTCAATCTACAGATCTGTGGTGCACTGGTGTTTAGCCTCTTTTCTGTATTGGCATCAGTACTGGTATCGGTATCAGTCAAAATGTTCACATAGGGGCACCACTACAATAAACAGAACACAGCGAATTACATATAATATATGAACATTACACAACTGAAAGCTGGAGTTTGCTATCTGACCCAAGAATAATGATCTGGTTACCCCCCCTGGCTCCTGCATCCTCTCTCCTGCATCTACAGCGCCCTCCCCTGGACCATGAGGTGAACTCATGGGCTTGTAGGGTCACACTCACCCAAACCCCAGCTGCCGGCAGATGACCTGTGCGGTGCGGTCACTCCAGCCATCTTCACACACAACGCCCCACTGACCGTCCACTAGTACCTCCACACGACCCTCCTTCCGGCTCCTTCCGCCTACCAGGCGGATCGGAGGGCCTGTGACAAATGAGACCCATCTTAGGTGATTAGGTGTTCTCTAAGGAACTTTCTGGAACACCTGCCACACTTCACGCTCTCATGGCCGGATTGGAGCACCAGACCAAACCTTCCATCCAATGCCAGACCTATGCAGAATAGCACCCCCCCACTCCCCCAGACAGTCACTCACTGTCACACGCCACGTACCTGAGATTGGTGGGCCAGCCGGGATATGATTGGTCTCTGCTCCGTCTTCACAGTGCACCCCTACATCCTGGGCATGCTCGCAGTCGTGCCGGCCCCACACACCGTGCTCGCAGTCCAGCAAGGAGAGCTCGGTGCCCGTGCAGCGCACACCGTCCAGCAGGATCAGGCCCGCACCCGCGCCGAATGTGCCATCTGGGGCCACTTCAGCTTGCCCTCTATAGGAGCACAGCAGTATTACAACAACAGAAGAGCGAAAGGATTCACATCATCCATAAAAAGTACATTTACTTTCACAAATGCATGTCAATTAAAAGAACCCAGTACATGACCTTCCATGAGCTTCAAGAAGTGAATCAACTTAAAATGAATAAAAATGATCAAAAAAGAGCTCTCTCACCAGCACATAAATATTTCAACCAATCAAGACTGATGATTGGAATCACATGGTCTGGTGTTAAGGATCAAACATGGAGGGAATGATTGAAGATACTTGGGAAGAGGTTTACAACCCCCCAACCTAGTGGATACTAAAATCCGAGGCATTTAGAATGACAAAAATCCTAATGAAGCCCTTTGAAATTTGGCAGTAATAAATATAATTGGATTGCTGTGATACAGCCCTTTCTGGCATGGGACCCCTAAGCTGTTTACATTGCTTTGGTGGGGCAGCTTTGCGCAGCAAGCAGAGAGTGATGCCCCCCTGGGTCATGTCTGGCACCAAGTAACAGCTTCTCCGGGTGTTTTGGAATAATACAGAGCAATTAACATACAATGCTATGCTTACATGGTGAAATTTCTCCCAGGCAAATGAGTTTAACAGCTAATGCCGTGGGACCTTTAATAATCGCAGGAGAACGTAAGCTTAACTTCCCATCGAAATGATAACATCTTCAGAAGTACAGGCACTCAGGAATTGGTTTGTTATTTGGTGAATAAGGAAGAGTCAACCTCTTTGGCCAGCCAGCGCTGTCTCAGAAATCCATCCATCCATCCATCCATCCATCCATCCATCCATCCATCTACTTAGGGCTTATCTTGGTCAGTGTCATGGATACACCCCAGACGGGATGCCAGCACCAGTCATAAATTTTGAGATCCGCAGACTAAGTGGCCAAGCGTCATCATTATGATCTGGCTCACAGGAGACCTCATGTCTACAGAGGCTGTTGAGCTGACAGGTGAGAGGTGAAAGGTCGCCAGCATCCCACCTGAAGCCCAGCTGCCGGCACACGACCTGGGCCTGGAGGTGGGTCCAGTTGCGGCTGCAGACGGTGCCCCAGTCGCCGGCGTGGAACACCTCGAGGCGGCCCTCCCAGGGGCTGTCAGCCCCTACCAGCCGCACCACCCCATCTGCAAGCCAAGCAGCACGACAGAGGGCAGATGAAGGAGAGAGCGCAGTGGCACCCATTATCAGATGTGTGTGTGCGTGCGTCTCTGTGTGTGTGTCAGTCTGCTTGCCTTCCCATAAGGCGCCAATGTGATAAAAACCTGTCATTTTGACATAGTAGGGACCATTTTTTTTGGGCCCATAGGGAGAAACTCAATTTTATAAAATTGAGCCCTGCTCCTGCTCCTGCTCCTGCCCCTGCTCTTGCCCCTGCCCCTGCTCTTGCCCCTGCTCCTGCCCCTGCTCTTGCCCCAGCCCCTGCCCCTGCTCTTGCCCCTGCCCGCGCGCCACTGCTCACCGGTGTAGGGGCTGCAGGACACCCCGGCGTCCTCCATGTGGTCGCAGTTGTGCTGCTCCCAGCCGCCGTGGGCACACTCATCCAGGGAAAGCTCATTCCCGGAGCACTGTACCGCATCCAGCAGGATGGGGCCTGAACCCTGGCCAAAGTGGGCCCAGGACCAGGCCCTCGGGATGCCCCTGGGTCACACGCAGAGATAAATACATGACCATAAAAGTCAGAGCGCCCCCTAACCACGCAACCTAGACACTGCACCTGCTCAAGTCCATGTTAGGCTTCTTTTCATAGATAATATACAGCACACAGAAATATCTACACAGCACACCTATTTCTGTACAGGCACACACAGCGCCCTTTGGAGACCTGTATGCGTACATTACTGGGTGGTCCTGTACTGGGGAGGAGCAGCTGGAGAGCCACAGATGGTCCAGAATTGCTGCATTGGCAATGAGCGCACTCTCCACTTACCCCAGACCGAGCTGCCTGCACACCACCTCTGCGTCGACGTCGTCCCACTTGTCATCGCAGACAGTGCCCCACCTGCCATTGTAGTATACCTCCACGCGGCCCTCGAACTCCTCCAGACCTCCCACCAGCCTCAGGGGGGCGCCGTTACCTAAGGCACAATAAAACCACACCCGCAGTTTAGCCCGACGAACATCAAAAAAGAAACAGATTCACTATATCTGACTAATATCTCATGAGTCATTTATTTATTTAAATTTTGGACTAAAATGATTTTTTAATGTTGGACTAATTCATTAGAATTAGAATTTTGACATGAGTATTAAATAATTAATGTACCACTTAATGTAACATAATTGACAGTGTGAATGGTCTGAGGCAGGCCAGCAGATCCCAGCCTGGGGTCTCTGGGAGGCCGACTTCCTGCTCACACAGGCTGTTTCAGCTAAAGACACTTGCAATTGCACATTAAATGATGCCCAAGCTCTGGACACAGAGGGTCAGCACAGCAGAAGGTGAGGAGACAACAGGAGTTGAAACATTAAGTAGGGACATGTCCCATTCTCCGTATCCCATTCCTCAAGTCCCATTCTCCATATTAGATTGCCTGTATCCCATTCCCCGAGTCCCATTCTCCATATTCCATTGCCTGTATCCCATTCCCCATGTCCCATTCCCCGAGTCCCATTCCCCGAGTCCCATCCCCCGAGTCCCATCCCCCGAGTCCCATTCCCCATGTCCCATTCCCCGAGTCCCATTCCCCATGTCCCATTCCCTGTGTCCCATCCCCCGTGCCCTGTTCTCTGAGTCCTATCCCCCGTGATTGCTGTGACTGCCACTATCCTCCGCACCTCACCATGTGACCTCCACACCTCACTGCATGACTTCCACACCTTATGTGTGACCTACACACCTCATCATGTAACCTTTGCACCTCACCGCGTGATCTCCATACCTCACCGCGTGACCTCTCTCAGTTTCAGTCAGGCATGCGTGCTGAACTATAGAAGCCAAATAATTTGGGTGCCTGCAGTCACAATGCAGCTCCACCCATCTTCACCTTCAGGCGGGGCGCACACCACGCTGGCCTCATTCCCATGGTTACAGTCTCCCGTGACAAACTTCCTGCTCCGGCAATCCAGCAGAGAGTTCTCGTTACCACGGCAGCCCAGTCGCTCATAGTGGAAGAGACCAGTGCCAGGCCCGAAATAGGAGTGCTGGAGCGCCGTGCCGATGTCTCTGCGTGGACAGACGGAGGGAGAGCGCACTTACTGCGCGAGCACAGCACTGCTGCCAACTGTCAGCACTGGGGCTCCATCGACACACATACGGACACACACCAGGCTGACACACACACCAGGCTGACACACACCAGGCTGACACACACACCAGGCTGACACACACCAGGCTGACACACACACCAGGCTGACACACACAGATACACACATCAGGCTGACACACACCAGGCTGACACACACAGACACACACACCAGGATGACACACACAGACACACACACCAAGCTGCCACACACAGACATACACACCAGGCTGGCACACACCGACACACACACCAGGCTGACACACACCAGGCTGACTCACACCGACACACACACCAGGCTGCCACACACACCAGGCTGCCACACACAGACACACACACCAGGCTGACACACACTGACACACACACAGACACACACACAAGACAGCCTTAACCCCTACCCAGCCCTAACCTTACCCATAAGTAACCAAACAAAATACAGGACTTTTGACATTTTTCATTTTTTGACTGCAGTGACAGATTTTTATAAAATTCAGGCTTCCTTGTGGGGACTGAAAAAAGAGGTTTTACGACATTGTGGGGACACTGGGTCACACTCACACTGTATGAATCAGGTCCCTCCCCCTTAAGAATATAACATAAGACATGGTTTTTCTCACCCCAAGCCCAGCTGGCTGCAGATGACACTGGCATCGCGGTCCGTCAGGTGGGTGTCGCACACTGCCCCCCACTGGCCATTCAGGTACACCTCCAGACGCCCACTCCTGGGGGAAGAGCTGCCTACCAGCCGGGCTGCACCTGAAATAAGGAGGGGTGGCCTGGTCAAAGGCACGCGGGAATGTCACAGCAGGAGAGCCGTCGGTAGGTGGGAACCCAGTCAAACAGCCATTCCCATAATGAACTCCAGCCTGGGGGGAGATTTTAGCTGCGTAGCAATGAAAAATGTGCACCCTGTGCCAGAAGCCAACAGAGTCTGGGATCACAGCGGCAGAGAAAACACCAAGAGAGACTGACTTACTGTGAAATGCAGTACAGAAATGAACGCAAGATGGCGCTTAGTCACACACGGGGTGGATGGGTGCAGGCAGGACGAACGGGGGGGCCATGCGGTGGGGGTGGGAGGAGAACAATCAGCCGTCGGGCCCTGACCCTGGTGGCAGTCACAGTAAGCCCAGCCGATGGCGCCCGAGCTCTGCCGGAAAAAGCACCAGGGGTTGGACTCGCGGTCCGGGTTCCGGCAGTAGCTGTGGTCGCCCAGCCCCCGGCCTGGGTACTGCTGCACGTAGTCCGGGAACTCGGTCCAGCGCAGGCAGGGCAGCCCGGAGTCCGTCTGTGACACCGAGCCATTGTAGTAGCCGAGCTCAGTGAAGCCCTCGGAGCAGGACAGCGGGGCTAGGGGCGGAACACAGTTGCACACGGACAGACAGACAGACACGCGGTTCACACGTGCTCCCGCACAGGCCGGACTCGTCTCCATAAAGCCCCCCCCCCCCTTCCCGGGGGGGGGGCATTGCGGAAAATCTGAGAAGTAAAGTCGTCTCAGTTGTGGGAAATAATCCGTAATTGGAAAAGAATCCGTAAAATTGATGATTAGACTGAAACAAGAACACTGGATGGCACTGTCAGGAAACAGTGGGTATAGCTTTAATGAGCGAGACCCCCAGGAGCAACGACACACATTCAGGGACACACGCCGGGTGTGCAGCCCACAGGAGTGAGATGGGAGTGATCTCCACACACACCCCCCTTTCTGTGTGTGTACGTGCATGCGCACACACAGATAGGATGTGCTTCCGGACTGGATTTGAGGAGATCAGGCCCCATTGTCCTCTCATCTAAAGACTTGCAGCAAAAACATCCACACATGGACTGAACTGGAGCCCAGCTTCACTGAGCTGACCCACTTCTGCAGTGACCAGGCTAGACCAGAAGAGGAAGCCATTTGACACATGCAACATTTCTGCGCAATGTTTTATTGTGGATCTTACAGTGAACTTCTGCAGCAAAGGTGGCCAGTCTTATCCAGAAAGCGCCTAACTAGGGACTAATTAGAGGACTGATTGTCTGAAGAGTCCTCACACCTGGGTTTGAACAGCTGACCTAAAAGTTACCCCAAAAACCTGCATACACACCGGCCCTTTGCAGATAAGATCGGCCACCCCTGGCCTACAGTCAGGCTTTATTCACTTGCTAAATGTGGAACCAAGATTGAATCAGAATTTTTGCTATGCACAAGGATACTTTTTATAAAGCAGAAATGATATCTATAGTTATATACGAGTAGCGACATACAGATGTGGACAAATTTGTTGGTACCCTTCCAGAAAGAAACAAAAATTTCTGAATTAACTTTGTAACTAACAACAAAAATTTAATGGCATCCCTTATTATATATTCCATATTTAACACAAATCAGATTTTGCTTTTGATCGATTCAGTTTTTTATTATATTATATAATTAAACAAATGAAAATGGCACAGACAAAAAAGATGGTACCTTAATTTAATATTTTGTGGCACCACCTTTTGCAGCAATAACTGCCAACCAGCGATCCCTGTACTTCACAATGAGATGTCTGCATTTGCCAACAGGTAGTTTGGCCCACTCTTCCTGAGCGAGCTGCTCAAGCTGTCTCAGGTTTGAAGGGTGGCATCTCCACACAGCAATTTTCAGATCTTTCCTTGATGTTCAATAGAATTAAGATCTGAACTCATGGAGGGCCATTTAAGAATAGTCCAATATTTTGTCTCAGCCATTCTTGAGTGCTTTTAGGTGTACATTTTGGGTCATTATCCTGTTGGAGGACCCATGACCTGCAACAGACTCAGCTTGAATGGTTTTGGATGGTTTCCTTGGCTCTTTTTCTACCATCCGCACTATCCTTCTGACTAACCTGGGGTTGCATTTCCTCTTGCATCCACGTCCTGGGAGGTTGGCTACAGTCCCATGAATCTTATATTTTTTAATAATACTGGCAACTGTGGTCACAGGAACATGAAGCTGCTTGGAGATGGTCTTATACCTTTAACATGGCCTTTACCTTTAACATGGTTATCTATAATCTTCTTTCTGAGCTCCTCAGACAGCTCTCTCCTTTGCTTTCTCTGGTCCATGTTCAGTGTGATGCACACAATGATACCAAACAACACAGTAGCATGTTCTTTTCCTTAAAATACGCTGAATGGCTGATGAATAGCTTGAAGGCAACTGTGATACTAATTAAGGTTCAACACTTAGTTTGAAACATGACTATAATGAAAGGATAAATAGTGTGTTTAGGGGTACCAACAAATCTGTCCGTACTATTTCAGCATGTCTTTGTAAAATAAACAACAAATCATTTCTTTTCACAATTGTATTGGTTTACTCTATCACATACTAAAGCAGTGATTCCCAACCCAGTCCTCAGGGACGCCAGACAGTCCATATTTTTGCTCCCTCCCAGCTCCCAGCCAATCAAGAACACCAAATACCTGGTACAGGTGTTAGGAGCTGGGAGGGAGCCCTGAGGACTGGGTTGGGAACCACTGTACTAAAGGCATGCAGGTATACATTAAATAATTGCTTTTAATTGAATCACATTTCAGGAGAAATGTAGCATTGTTTCAATGAGCTGTAAGGGTGCCAACAAATTTGTCCATGTCTGTATATTAGTCACCATAACACAAACATTAAGTAAGTGTCAAGTGTTTCACTTCAATACTAAAAATGTGTTAAATAAAGGTATTTAAATGCGTCAAGACAATGATCTATCATACATGTGCTTTGCTACACATTTTTTTTTTATTTTAAATAGTCCATATATAGAAAAGAAAGTATCAATATGTACAGTGTGTGTAAAAAAACAGGCTGGTGTAGCGAGTCTCCTTCACTGTCTGACAAAGGCTGCACCTCAGTCAGATATTTTATTTGTCTCTTATTCTCTGCTTAGTGGTAAGATCCCAATTGTCTCATTCCATCATCTCACTCCAGCCACTCAACCCATCGTTTCACTCCAGCATCTCACTTCAGCAACTCAACCCATCGTTTCACTCCATCCACTCAACCCATCATTTAATTCCAGCATCTCACTCCATCATCTCACTCCAGCATGCCACTCCATCATCCCACTCCAGCATACCACTCCATCATCCCACTCCAGCATGTTACTCCATCATCCCACTCCAGCATCTACTCCATCATCCCACTCCAGCATCTCACTCCATCATCCCACTCCAGCATTCCACTCCATCATCGCACTCCAGCCACCACTCCATCATCCCACTCCAGCATGCCACTCCATCATCCCACTCCAGCATGTCACTCCATCATCCCACTCCAGCAACACACTCCATCATCCCACTCCAGCATGTCACTCCATCATCCCACTCCAGCAACACACTCCACAGTCTCAACCCACCATCTCACTCTCACATCTCACTCCATCGTCCACTCCATCATCTCACGCAGGTCACTCCATTGTCTCCTTACTATTGCTGCTTCTCTCATTCATTTGTTCTGAACATCAACCTCTGGTGTTAAACATAAATCATAAAAAGGGCTTTTAAATTCACATCCACATTTGCCTCTTTGGCTCTGATCCCAGTTTGATATTCTTACCGAAAGCGGCGTGGACATTTACTCTAGTGTGGATGTACGGAAGGCAGGTGAGCGGATATATGTGCTGGGTGGCTCGCTGGTGGCCGGGATAAGGGGGCAGCGTTGGGGGCAGCGTGTGGAGCGTTACAGGATGAGGTAGCTCAGGACCATATTTACAGCTGAGCCGACAGGCTTCTCTTCTGTTCGGAATAAGCAGAGATCCACAGGGAAACTCTCCACTGCCTGTCTGGCTAATTGCGCCTATAGAAAGTGACTTAATCACCCAGCTGACTGTTTAGAAATTCTGGGCCCCATGAGAATCTGAAGCCTCTAAAGAGATGGTGGCTTCCAGGCGCCATTATACAAGGACAAAATGGAGCACGGTTAGAATTCAAGAGTGTGGCTAATTTAGCTTAACAAAGAGGCAGCTGCTCTGTAAAGGCAGAGCCACTGCCAGTTCCAGTTAAGGCCCCGTTGGTGGTTCAAATTCTGCTGGTATAAACGAGAAGCTACCACTCCCGTTCGTCCCCGTCGGTCTAAACGAGGAGCTGCAGCTCCAGTTCGAAACCCATCAGTCTAAACGAGGATCTGTCACTCCAGTTCAAAACCTGTCAGTGTAAATGCAGAGACGCTGTTCTGGTTCAAATACCGTCGGTATACGTAAAGAGGAGCTGTCACTCCAGTTTGAATCCCGTCGGTGTAGAAGAGGAGCTGTCAGTTCAATTCTCGGTGTAAATGTGGAGGTTCTGGTTTGAGTCTTGCTGGTGCACACAAGGAGCTGCCACTGCATTTCGAATCCCGTCTGTGTAAACGAGGAGATGCCACTCCACTTTGAATCCCGTCTGTGTAAATGAGGAGCTGCCTGCTCCGGTTCAGATTCCATCAGTATATATGTGGATTGAAAGAGTAACTGATACCTGGGGCTATCCTAGAATTTCACCCTCAGCCCCTTGAAGAAAAACAAGATTATTTTTTATGGGGGGCTGAAGCCTCCCTAAATTAGGCTGTAGAAGCCCCCATGACTGACATGCTGATGGTAATGAGCCACCCCGGCGTGAGCCATAATGGTGTGCAAATTTAGTCAGTGCAAATGACACAACTTCCACTTAACATAATTAAACACAGTAACGGGGGAAGGGGGACAGAGGATGTGGCCCCCCCATCTCAGATGATTCCTGTTCGGTTAACACTCCCATCTTGCAGAGAATGACTGAGCATGCATCGGCCTGGTTCTACGCCCAGCAGCTGGGTAGCATGTGGTCAAGCTGGTGAGGATCACTGCCCTTGTGGCTAAATGCTGCTAGTTTTGCTTCCTGAGAGGGGGATGGTTTTTGAGGCCATAAGTAAGGCTCAGTGAAGGCAGAACCAGTGTGTCTGTGGTGAAGTGTTTAACTAAAGAAGGACAAGCATATTTACAGTTTCTACACATCAGGTTACGCACAGGAACCAATACTTTTTATAATACACTTGATTTGATTTAGCATTAATTTTTCTATACCGTCCATTTATGCAGCTCAAAATACGGCTGTCATCTCAGCTGTGCTTTGTCTCATCATACTTTTAGTGTGTGCGTATATGTGCATATACATGTGTGTGGTTAAATGTGCGTGTATTTCTTTGCGTGTGAGCATACGTGTGTATATTTGTGTGTATGTGAATATATGTGTGTATGTTTGTATGTGTTTGTGTGTGTCTGTGTGTGTGTGTCTGTGTGCGTGCATGTGAGTGTGTCTGTGTGTGAGTGTGTGTGTGTATGTGTGCGCGTGCCTGAGTTACAAAGAAGAAAGTAGAGCAGAAACTCACATTTGCTGACCAGCCAAAGCACTGAACAGATTTATAGCCTTAAAAGCCAAACCATCTCCCCCCCCACTCACACACACACAGCTCCATTTACCTCAGCAGTGAGCTTCCCTGCTGGGCCCGACTGACTGGGACAATAAAAAACGATGTATAATGAACCATGATGGCGCCGTCAAAAACAGCCGTGTGAGCTGCGGCCTACATGACGCACCATTGGCTAGCCCGCATGAACGCCAGGGCCCCGCATCGCTGCACACAGCCAGTGTTCAGGGTCGGGGGGAGATGCCGGATCTCCCATAATGTCCTCTCATCTACACTGAAGCGTTCTGAGGCCCAGAACCAAAAGGAAATGAGGTCACATTTCGGGGAGCCGTGCCACTGCGCCGTACCGAGCCGTGTCGTCTCTAAGCGACGCTTTACACCCCTTTGTTGATGAGCCACAGGGGCCGCCCTACACCCCCCTTGGCTCCAGTGATGGAGGCGACACACCGTGACCCACCCACCTGTGCTCCGCAGTGTGTTTAAGTAGCTGTCTTCAGTGATCACCTGCGGAGAAACAAAAGAACGGTTTGAGATAGGCGTGGACGCAGACGATGTCCTCACACCCCCAGAGAGGAGCAGGGGCGAGCGGTGGGGGTCAGAGAGCCAGATGCGGACGTCAAGCATGCTTCAGATTGCAGGCCCAGGGGCGAGTTTCCTGAGGCCTTCTTAACGGTACGGCGTTCGTAACTTCTGTCTTTTAACATAAAACTTACGAACGACGAAGCGTTAAGGCTTTGGGAAACTCACCCCAGATCATTAATTTCCCCGGAGCAATGGAGAAAGAGATGAAAATGTCCCAGAAAGTTTTCACAAGATATCAGAGCATCACACATCAGAAAAACCAGGCACCACAACAGTCTAGACTCTAGACAAGTGAAGCAATGGAAGACACTTTCATTGCAGAAAAGTACAATATTTTAAGATCATCATGCCAAAAGTATCACAGTAACAAAATTGAAGGTTACAAACATTCGGACACCAAAACCAGGTTTCTACGGTGACGGCGGTCCACAGCAGAGACATTCCACAAAAAGATCAGGCCATTTTATTCCATGAACATCTGGGATCTCGGTCATTTGCTTGATGGAACTAATCAAGGTTTTCTGCTATAATCTGGGTAATTAAGGGTCTTGTTGTGTCTCCAGTCTGACAGGGAATGCCTTACTGGTTTAGGCACCCTCTGGAGTGGGCAGGTGGTAAAAATATAGCTACATATTAGCCAAGATGTCAGAGAAATGTCACGGAGCTCATTAATCGGCCATGAACTGCACCCGGATCAGCACTTCATCATGAGGCTAATTGAGTTTCGCATCAACAGTAAGCGGCACCTCGTCTGGCCGGGACAAAACTGCAGCCCATGATACTCAATGCGTGACACTTAATTACAGCCATCGGTCCTGCCCCCGTGGCGAGATCTGAGCCGGCTGCGCAGAGCTCTGCCAGTCTGCTTTAAGAAATCTAAGCGGCATCGTGATTTGATTGTCGTATTTGTGTCTTTAACCACGACTATACCCATGGGCGTCGTTAGGTCCCATCACTCGGGGCTATAGCCCTGAGGATTTTAGCCCCGATGCCAACTTTCCTTCAAAAAAAAAAAGGCGAAGTCCAGTTAAAGGTGACTCAGCCACCGATTTTTTTCAATTGCTGGAATCATCCGCCGACTATACGTACCATTCATTATTGCCATGAGCACAACCGAGTGAGGGGTTTAATTAACACGGTTCAGCTTCACATAGCAGTTAGTATTGCATGTACTGATATAAAATTGAAATATGTATGTAACTGGTATTCACGGCTTCTGGGCGTTATACCCATTTACTCTGATTAGTTCTGGTTATAGGATGGATGGATGATTGTATGGATGGATGGATGATTGCATGGATGGATGGATGATGTTATATTGTTGCCAAATTAATTTCTTCCCGTTTACGTTTACAAAATACGGACTTCCGCTTATATTCTTTCCCTGTATAGCTGTTTCTCGTAGAATATTATATTTGAAGAATATACTTTAGCCACCCATTTGCGTCGAAAGAACAGTCTGTAACTGATCAGCATCCGTCAGTAAGAAACGCCACCGCCTTCAGCCCGCACAGCGTTACCGTTACCGACAGCGAAAGCGTCTCCCTTCACTTTCCCCGCCTTCGGGATGTCGCTCTCTGTTTTGTTCCCGTACGACGCGCTCCGAGCGTGTTTGTGTGTGAAATTTTTGTAGCCCTATTTAAAATACTCACAGCTTACAGCGACATGTTCTTATTAATCATACAGATGTACATCATTAAATTTGTAATACGGAGACGCGATTGATTTTGATCTGTATATTTTAAAGAAAATTTTATAGAAGCATACATATACATAACAATGAAATATCAGTAAATATGTGAAAACTCCTATAGCTACCGTGTTTTGAATTAATGTCAGTTAAATAAAGTGTGCAATTTTTGCGTAACATCTCCGCGTTTCCATCCTGAATACACGAACTGTTCAGGTTTTCTATATCACCCCACACACACTCCTAATGAAACAGCAGAGACACGGGCGCAGTCAGAGAGACGCTGGGGAAGGTGTCCGTGAAATCCTCCGTCATCTCCTCACTGGAGACATGATCACTGGAGACCGTGAAGATCAATGTATCCTCACCACACCGTACGGCTCTACTTGTGCATTTTTAATAAAGCCGCTATCACAAATACTTTGGACATGAGGTGACAGAATAGCTTGCATTTAGCTTAATGTAATCTTAAATGCGTGACATTTCACACTTTACACCTCACAATGAAGCTTCGCTTTACATAGCATATAAACAGCTATTTAATTTATTATTTTCCATTTATTGGCTCACCGGTGTTTTTCTCAGATTTCTACCTGCAATCTGAGGTTTTAAGTCGCTTTTCTCATGCAAACCAGGCTTCTCGTTACAATGCCGTGCAAAAGCAGCTGATGGCGTTACCGGACGTGGCTTGCGGGGTGCGGATATCGGCGTTTCAGCTAATCACCATCATCAGTGAGGGACCGGGGGGCTGACACCCATTCAACGGGAAAATGTGGCGGAGCATCACTGAAATGCTGCAAATGCATGAAAGCGCGGCGTGCAGAAACCAGGCGGCCGAAGTGGAGAGTATCGGCAGGCACCCACCTCCGCTCGGACCCGCAGCCCGCAGCTGTACGCCAGGATCAGCGCGAAGAAGGTGCCCGGAACCATCGCGTCCGTCCGGCTGCACCTGTCACCGGCAGCTTAGGGGCAGGAAACCTTCTGCCATCGCTGATGGCCGGGAAACACCAACAGCAGCGGCAGCACAGGCGTATCTGTCCGTCTCCCGTTATACGTTTTTCTCCACCGGTATAAAAGAGCAAAGAGTGAAAAGGGTAAATGAAGGAAAGTCCGTGATGAAGTGGAAGCGCAGGCGTCGCCCCTCACTCACATCCTCTATAATCCTTTATAAACCTTTAAATGTGCGCCGTCATGTGCCGCCCCTTCACACGCTCCTGCACCCTGCATTTATACCCTGCTGCAGCAGCCCGACGGCATGGGCGTCGCCGCGGTGCGGCCACCCAGCGAAGTGTCCTTTCACAGCCGCACGGGCGAACGGAGGCGCGCGTCCGTCCGCCTCACCTCGGATTGCGCGCTGATTGCGGGACCCCAAGCCACCGAAGCGCTTACGGCCGGTGTGGGTGGAGTTTCATTTCTCTGAAAACCAGGCAAACATCATCGTTAAAAGTCTTTATCATACGGAGCACCAACCCCACTGCGCCATATACCCCTCACATTTATAACAAAGCGTCCTTAAAACGGCATGGCGGAGTGCGCGCCCGTTATAGGTGAAAGATTACACTACACGCCCCCTGCTCCACTTGCAGGTGGCGGGGATGAGGGCCACCCGAGCGCCGCGGCAAAGCACCAGATTCCGGTCTCTGCTGGTCAAAGCATCTGATCTGATAGCTCTCAATGAAAAAGATCCGGATTCGTTACAAAATGCGACCAACAACAAAATCAGGAGATACGCGCCATGTGTACAGCTAATATATACGGTATTGCATTGCAAATAATTGAAAATCTAAATAGAAAATTTGTGTATCGTGATACTTAATATTAAAATCGATGTATGAATAAAAATAGAAACGCAAACACACCCAGTAGTAACTCCTTTAGGTACCGCTAGCTGTAGGGGGAGGGGGGCTTTTGGGTGTTATTTTGGCCCCTGTCACCTCTCAGTTATCTTTAAGGGGTCTCTCCATCCCTTACTGACATGGGCAGGGCGCCCTCCTAAATGGGCCACTGGAGATATCTTTGCCCCGAAAATCAATAATAATCCAATCAATATTACGGGAATGCCATCAGTAAAATTCACTGATGGAGAGGGGGGTATCATGCCGGAGGATCAATAGGTCAAATTAAAGAAGTTTAATCATTCCGTCTTTTAATAAGGTTAGTCTTCAACTTTTGAATACGTTCGTTTGATTGTGTTCTCTGCATCCGTTTACAATCTGTCTAACACTTCAGTGAGACAGTGTCAGACAAGGGAGACATAATTAATGTCTTGTATCTTTGTGCCGTTTTCTTCTTGTTACTTTCTCCCACTATTCTTGCCAGTGAACAGCTGCCAGACTCCAGTGGTACAAGAAAGTTGTGTAGCTCAAATATCAAAGTAGAATAGCCCATTACAGCTGGGACATGGGCAACTTTATCTGTCCTGGAAACTGTCACAAAAAAAATGCAAATATCATACATGCTGCCATCATATAAATTATTATTATCATATATCCTGCAATGTTACATCTGGAAATTCTGTCTTCGCGGGGCCCCTAGTTTTCAGAGACCACAGGCGGCCCACCTACCCTGGCCTTATGGTAGGTCTGCCCCAGGCGGCCCACCTAACCTGGACTTATGGTAGGTCTGCCCCAGGCGGCCCACCTACCCTGGCCTTATGGTAAGTCTGCCCCAGGCGGCCCACCTACCCTGGCCTTATAGTAGGTCTGCCCCTGACTGCATGATCCTTGTTCCTCGCACCATACTCTGTAAACTCCATGTGCTGTAGCGAGTGAGAATCCCAGCAGGGCGGCTCTTCCTGAGATTCTGGAACCGCCACATATGGCACCAGCAACGAAGCTTTCTGAAGCTTAGCCAAACAGCTACTGAACCTCCATGCTGCCTGTGCTGGGGGGACTGGGGCGTTTGCATTAGCATATAGCTGTAGCTGGTAAAGTACTTAGTAAACATCTACATCGAAAGGAGCCAGTTGAGGTGGTTTGGGCATCTATCTAGGACGCATCCTGGTTGCGTGTTTCACGCATGTCCAACATGGAGGAGACTCTGGGGCAGACCCAGGACACACTGGAGAGATTATGTTTCTCGGCTGGCCTGGGAACACCTTGGTATTCCCCTGGAGGAGCTGGAGGAGCTGGCTGGTGAGAAGGTGGTCTGAGCATCCCTGCTTAGATGCTGCCATGATCCAACTCCGGAAAGGCAGCGCACAATTGATGGATGGATAGATGCTCTCAGTGTGGGTATCCTGTCCAAGGGAGCAGCCCCTTCTTCCAAGTAACCGGCCTCCCTGCATGGCTCTCATTGCCTGAAGTCACACTTACAGTCGACATTTAAGAATATAAAAACACAATGACCTTGGCTATGATCACACTACCAAGCCGAAAAGACTCAAATTGAATTTTTTGGCCGAATGTGACTCAGATCTGATTTTTTCAGGACTGTATGGACACAGATATTTCCAAACCGGATTTGAGTCACCTCCACATGTGGGCCTGGATCGGATACGTGTCCGATTCGCGGCCGTGTGACATGCATGTGAGCAGCCAGAATCCATGTGGTTCTTTGGCCTGTATCCATGCATTGAGCATTTCTTTGTCGTTGTTAGTGACTCGTGCAAAAACGTATGGATGTGCACATGTGAGCCGTTTGGAAGGACAGATGCTTTCACATTACAGTTATAATTATGAATGTGAATCCTCAAGATAGGCAAATCCGATCTGAGCAAAAAATCAGAATTTGACAATGAGGCTTGTAACGTGAGCATACCGAGAGTCTCCCTGAGAGGTGTGTTTAGCAGTTTTTAGTCAGACAGTGTCACTGGAACAATTGGGGGTTGGGGGCTCTTGCTCAAGGGCCCAACAGTGGAAATGCTCTGCCAGTCATGGGATTCAAACCACAGACTGGCTGATTATAGGAACAAGGCTTCAACCCACTGAGCCTGTAGCTGTATGGATAAAACTAGATGCTAATAATTCACATGGCCTAATTGTCGGAGTTTGTTATAGAGCACCTAATGTAGCTGCAGAGGAAAGCAGAATGTTGTATGACGATATCAGGATTATGAGTACTAAAAATGATGTG
>JAODLD010000047.1:1952654-1966056 GCA_026781065.1 Mormyrops boulengeri | reverse complement strand
CCCCCCCCCCCCCCCCCCCCCCCCCCCCCCCCCCCCCCGCCGCCCCCCGCCCCCCCCCCCCCCCCCCCCCCCCCCCCAAAACTGCAGTCGAGGACAACCTAGGGTCTCCCCCGCCCCTTCAAACACAAAAAAGGATCAAACCTATCACATAATGAACATGCCCACACAGGTCTCCTTACAATGCATGAGCTGGGCTTATAGAAGATGGAAGTATGTCATGGATCCCACTCCGGTTCGCTCCCCAACATATAAAAGGGTAGAGCGTGGAAGTTAGAAACTGCATAGAAGCTTAACAATAAACAATAAACACTAATTATGAATGCATGCGTATGTATGGGCATGTCTGATGTAATGTGTCAATCACTTTGTTGTGTTCTTTTGCATGAAACCCTGGGTTTAGAGGAACAAGCCTGAACAGCAGAGTTGAGACTTTCTTCATCTGCTAAACTGAGCTTTTGATTAACTCTTAAGAACTGCCCCAGGAGGATTTCCTGAACTTAAGGATACTCGTGACAGTACCAGGGTAGCTGGACCGGTGGCTTCCTGTCTTGCTCTATATCACATATGGGCAACTTCACTGGTTCTTCGCCCAAGTTGTGCTACCCTCTCGGAGCGTCGGTACGAAGTAGATTCACTAAACTCCTGCCCAGTGAATGTTAGCTGACAGCTTGTCATGCACAGAGCTCCCGCTGCCTGTAACCCTGACCAGCGGGGGCTGGAGGTTCTCCCGCAGAATCCTTGTTACTGAATCTGCTCCATAAATATGCAGTAAACATGTATTGACAATATCTAGACAATAAAACTTAGACTGGCACCCAAAGATAAAAGTCTCTTCGTCAGCAGTGTCAGCGTGTGGGCAAAACGATCAAGCCCATTACACCAGTGTTTCTCAAACCACTGTGGAGACACAGACGCATCAGGAGAAGTGACCATTGCTACCACTAGGGGGGCAGTTTCCACTTGCTAAATGACTCATTGTATTACATGCTGCTAAATACATGCACACAGAACATAGGTTAAATACCGCACACAATGAAAGTAACGGTAAAATAATATAAACAATCGAGTCCTTCCTGTTATCCAGTAACATTTTAGCTTCATCATTTTTTTGGTGTTTTTAGCATTCTGTCAGAATAGTCACAAGATGAACTATTAGGAATACATATTGGTCAAGCTCAGGGACCCAAAATGCAATAATTATGGGAAGGTTATTCAGACACTGGCTGTGAAAGTACTCCACCCTGTTAGGTATTCCACCTTGTTAGGGACATATGCACAGTTACTACAAAATGTTAACAATGTGAACATTAAACTATAAGGAGCTTTTCTTGGATAGTATATGTCCATTATGCTGTCATAGCATTTTTATTCTTGAAACAATAACAAAACAATTATTAATTAATAGAATATGCCTTGATTATTAAGAAGCGGTACTTTTTCGCACCTATTTTTACTGACAGGACGGTTAATACCACCAAACCTTTGCACAAATACATAGATATGCTGTTAATGCTCCTCACCTCCCAAAATGACACAAAAATGTGCCAAACGTTTCATGTTGCTACCAAATTATTGTTTAAAAATGACCTGTGGAACGCCAATATTCGCAGGTTCTAACAGGGGAGGAGTTTTCCCTTCCTTGTCCTGCATGCTTTGCCATCTATCTTGCGTCGAACTTCAACTACATAAAAATGCTTCAAAACAATCAAATGGTTTACAGATTTCCTTGCATCGCGCAAATTGAGAGTGGGGCACAACAAATAGCTTTGTGCGTTTGGTTCCTCATGACAATCAATCATGATGACAATGGGGCACAATTCCCTGTGTGGATGGCTAGAGAAAGAAGTACACATTAGAAGGGACAGACAGAAGAAACAGTGTTTAATTTCTATTTGATTAAAAATAAAGATGCTGTAATTCATCATGTAATTATAATTTACTGTTCAACATTTTGGCACAAAAACAAGCGTCGCATTTTCCAGTCAGAGCATCTGGCAGAGGTAGTGACAGATAGATACGAACCTTGATAAGTGTTGCCTGTAAAGTGATGAAGACAATACCTGCTAAGGGTCTATTGTCTATAAAAACCAACAAACTTGTGGGCCTAACAGACATGCATATTTCAGGTCAGTAATGAAAACTTACAAAACAAATAAACAAATAAACAAACACGTTGCTGCCACTCAGCTGTAATAAGTGGTGCCATTTCCTAACAAATATCATTTGCAATATACATAAAAAACAATTTATTCTATTTGAATTTTCACTCTGATATACTCACATTCAACCCTGTTAACTGAGTGGAAAATTTCGAGGTAAGTTTGCTGTAGCTCTTGATTAACATTTAGCTAGCTATCCTTCTACAGATAAACAGAACTTTTATAACTAAGTCAGATTTGCTTTAATTTCTTTTGACTGGACAAACTTTCTCCATAACAGTCTAGTAGGGTGGAACTTTAAGAGTGTGACAAGCAGGAAAACATTTCAAAAACTAAACAAAAACAGTATGGTAGTTGAAGTTTACCTCAGTTTGCGCAGCTGAATTCCCGCTGGAAAAAAGAAAAAGATGTGACCTCCTAAAAATGATCTTTTAGGAACTGTAGCCTTTTTTAGAAGGTGAGAAAATAGACACCGATAGGGTGGCAGATGACTTAAGGAACACACAGTTAATGAAGAAAATGGTCAAAAAATAGCTCTAGATTCAATTGAGTTGTATATATGATTAGATGACATGATAAAATTGAATACATATATCAATTTAAAAGGTGTGTAATATTTTTTAATTTCTGTATAAGTTCTGTATAAGTTTTTTAATGTCTGCTATCTCTAGCAAACTTAAATGTATCATTTTACCCGCTTGTTATTAATATTTTCTATAAAATTAGTCAGATATTTATAAGTAAATCATAGGGACAAAAAAGTCACTGTACAACAGGAATGACCAATGTGTTATTGATTTTCCACAATCATAAAGTAAAAATAGACCTATATATTTCAATATACATTTATATAGTTTAACTTCTGTGGAAGTGTGGCATCCCTTGACTTCTGGTCCTTAGTTAATGCACCATTCCCTTAGGTAATCTACCCAGTATGGTATCAGTTAGAATATGTTCTGCATTAGATTGGTCCTTTTCCTGAAGAATCAGGTGAGGATGGGGAGTTTTTGAATGCATCCTGGGGGGCATCCAGGGCTCCTCAAAGTGGGTAAGTACCTTGGGGCATATGGGGGAGAGAGCAACCTGGGGCAGTTGGGGGTGGACATTTAATTGCGTCACTGTAGGATGGAGGGGCACTTGGAAAAGACTGGGGTGAATGCTGACCCAATAAATCATAAGCTGGTGGTGCATCTGGACTAGAATAAGATAGAAATGTATAAGGTTCCCTTTGGGGAGGCTGATATGGAAATGCTCCTGGTGCAGTTAGGGATGGCGCAGCACCCGGGGCAGGTTGATTAGGAAATGCTCCTGGGGCAATTAGGGGTGGAGCAGCACCTGGGGCAGGTTGATAAGGAAATCCTCCTGGGGCAGTTAGGGGTGGAGCAGCACCCAGGGCAGGTTGATTAGGAAATCCTCCTGGGGCAATTATGGGTGGAGCAGCACCCGGGGCAAGTTGATAAAGAAATCCTCCTGGGGCATTTAGGGGTGGAGCAGCACCTGGGGCAGGGTGAGAAAGAAATCCTCCTGGGGCAATTATGGGTGGAGCAGCACCCGGGGCAGGTTCATTAGGAAATCCTCCTGGGGCAATTATGGGTGGAGCAGCACCCGGGGCAGGTTGATAAGGAAATGCTCCTGGGGCAGTTATGGGTGGAGCAACACCCGGGGCAGGTTGATAAGGAAATCCTCCTGGGGCAATTATGGGTGGAGCAGCACCTGGGGCAGGTTGATAAGAAAATTCCCCTGGGGCAGTTAGGGGTGCATCAGCACCTGGGAGGGGTTTATATGGAAATTCTCCTGGGGCAGTTGGAAATGGAGCAGCCCCAGGGGCAGTTTGGTATGGAAATCCTCCTGGGGCAGTTTGGTATAGAAATTCTCTTGTGCGTAGTTCAGCTGGAAGAATGACCAACGGTAACTTGACCTCTGGGTCTGAGGCAAAGGGAACATCCAAGTAAACCTACAATGAAACACAGAAAATAATGTCATAATAGTCATAATATCAAAAAAACTCACACAGCTGGCTGGCCTTGCTGTACTCTGATGAGGACCCTGCAATTTGTAGATACAAATGTTGCATCATCCCCATTGAAACTGAGAGGGCACATTCCCCCTCAAACTGAATTTCTATATATTACACACGCACACACACACATATATATACATATATAATTATTTTATTGTTTATTTATTATATATATTTATAATATGTATTTATAATCATTTTATAACTGGACTGTATTTTTCTAATTATGTCATAGAACATGCCTGAAAAATTCACACACCCCCTTCCCTGTGATGCTTTTCTCTTCCAATGTTCACAACAGCAGATACACACGCACACAGAACTCGATGTCGTGATGCTGTACATTGATGCAGCAAGACATTAACGGTGGGTTGTTTAAGCAGTTAGTAGAGCATCAGCATCAATCCCTTTTTCAAATGTGTGTGAAAATGAAGTGCAGTTGCATTTGAGAAATATAGGTATAGGCTACTTTGCAAGATAGCAGGACAGTATCAACTAAAGCTACCCATCCCTCAGTCTGATAATTTGGCCTTCTGGCTCGCTAGCTAGACAGCAGTGTAGAAGCGAGTGTCAAAAAAGATAGCAGAACAAATAACTGACATTAAAATCTGAAAATAAATATACAGTGCTTACCCTAATATAAAGTGGGAGATTACTTAGCTACAGAAATTGATCAGAAGTTTCAATAAGTCTTTGAATATACATATCAAATTACAGAAGATTTTGGCATTTTTTCTTTTTTTATTTGGGGGGGAGGCACTCCCACTCTATTCAAGACCCTTCAGAATGTTGACTTGTATGACACCCCTGACACACCTTGACGAAATACTCCACCCTGATGATTCCGCAGTTGTGCATGGAGGCCGGCAGATTTGGGGGGAGCTTCAGCACTAGAGTCAGCGTCTGCTGTGTGTTAGCAGGAATTGGCTCCCCCACATGCTTCAGGATGCGATTTGAAGAGATGTTTCTGCTTCCTTCAGCAAAAAAACTCTGAATTTGGTCCACAGCGACCTTGGGCGCAAGGTCACGAGAAGAGCTGTTCTGAATATCCACTGTGACCTTTGATCCTACAGCTGTAGGGGAATCAAAGGATGAAATGGATGGTTTCCAGGAAATGGAAAAATAAATGACCAGCTATTACAGAACAATTATCAATTCCTTGGTAAACCAGCTGTCTGTTTTCTGGGAAAATGTCACTATTGCCCCTGTGGTATTTCCAACAGTAACAGAAGAACATACCAGAATGAAACACAACAATCTTACCATTTCTAAAAAGACAGAAAAGCATACTTTGGTAAATAAGCAGTATTTAGGTTAGGTTAGGTTAGTCTTTATTGCCTCCCTTATGAGAAACTTGGACATTCGAGAGAACACATGCATCCCAGTCACATACATGTCACTTTCACTAAGAACATTACACGGAATATTACACAAATGCCCAATGCCCATACACCAAAACATTACACATTGCCTTCCACAGATTATTGCACAAATGCCCTGCATGTGATCACTACACCACTGCCCTCCCCACCGTACAGTGTACATTACACAGAATATTACACAATTTCTGAGGCCTCTCCAATATCTACCTGGCCAGTAAGCCATCTGCTCCATATTCATGTTGATGGTAACATTTCCAGAAGTGAAAACTTTCATCTTCTTTGTGACAGTGCCATGCTGGGGTGACTGTAAGGCCACAAAACAGTCTTTTACTTACATCTGCAAAACGTTAATTACATTTTCATTGACCGCCTTATAAAGAAATGGCTTAAGAAACAACCTGGATGTTTATCTCTTATCGGGTGATTGACTTTAATGTACACAAACACTAATATGGTTTTAAAATGCTGGGTTTTTTTTATTCAGTGTGTATACGAGGCTAGTTTGAAAGGGGTCATAATGACCTGGTGTACAGCATAACCTAGTGGACATTGTGAGTACTACACACCATCAGCTGAACCAGGCTCATCTCTGGCTTCGAAACAAAGGTGAACACGGATGCTGCATTACTTGGTAACCTCCAAGACCTGCTCAGCTTTGCCTCCAGCTTGTACTCCACTTTTCCATGAGCTCCTTTAAAGGAAGGTGGCATGTTCCTGTCAAGGAAAAAAAACTGAGATGTTTACAGAGAAGGTTCTTATCATAAACCCCAAATCCACAGCGTGGTTCTTACCCTTGGGGAATCTGAAATGTAAACGGGAAAACATGGCTCCCAGCAGCAAGGACAGTCTCTGAAAATAAAATGGCAAATATGTTCAAATTAAAAAAAAAAGTATTAAAATATTAAAACTGTAATTTTAATGCTCTAGAAGGCCCTGTCAGCCCCCCCAATAAAATCCCTACTCTATCCATCCCCTCAAACTCCATTTCCAGCCTCTTACTTGGGTAGCTGGCTTGGGTAGTATCTAATTTTCCATACTGTCATATATTCCATATATTATATTGCAGTATACAGTATTTTGATGGTATTTTCAAAAGCAATGATATTCTGATTTAAAAAAAAAATGCTATCACTATATGGAGATGCCTCAATTTTGATGTAATTTGTCTCAAAATCAGTTTCAGACCTTCACCCTTCCAATGTGTCTGAGAAGTTTGAAATAGATCTGTCAAATACTTTTTGAGTTACTGCAATTACAAAGTAAAATGTCTTCTCATGTCACCCTTGCCTTTGCTGCCACTAAGAAGCATTGCTTAACTTTTGGGGTAATTTGTCTCAAAATTTAAACAGTACCAGACCATAACCCATAAAATGCGTCTGCAAATTTTGGGGAAAAAAAAAGACAAATACTTTTTGTGTTATCACACTGACAAAATAACATTGTGAGGCTGCCTTTCTCTTTGCCATCACTGTGACATTGCTTCAGTGTTGGTGCAATTTGTTTCAATATTTAAACACTAATAGATCTTCACCAAAATCATGTGTCTGCAACTTTCCATGTAATACTTTAAAAGTTACTGTGTTTGCAAGATCAAATATCTTCGGCAGCTGCCCTTTCCTTCCTTTGTTGCCATATAACACTACTGTTTCAGTTTTGGGGCAATTTCTCTCAAAATGAAATCAGGTACCACCCATATAATAAATCTGTGATATAATAAGAACCATCAGATGCTATTTAATTTCTCACATTCACGAAGTAAAATGTAAAATGTTAATTTTTGCGTGATTGGTCTTAAAATTTGATCGATTCTAGTTCTTCCCCCATAAAACGTGTCTGCAATGTTCGTCAATACTTTTTGAGTTACCACACTAATGGAATCAAGTGTCAGAACTGCCCTTCTGTATGGCATCACTATGCGGCGCTGCTTCAATTTAAATCCAAGTCTCTAACCATACCATGCTACAATCAGTGTGAGTGATGATGCAGCGGCAAAAGTTATCCATCCTTCACAAACACATTGACTGACACATTATGGTAAAATAACGAAAAAAATTACAAAGTAGCAAGAAAGAAATAATTTCACAAATAAGACAAACGTTCACATGTGAAGATAGGCCTAATCATCTTAGTCTACAGGATGCTCATCCAAATCCTACAGAGGAATTGTGTGACTTCGCAACTACTTGGGTAAATGCAATTTTCAAATATGTTAATTTCCTTTGGTGGGCTGTGTCGGAATAGCCGCAAATTATTGCAAGATATCAGTACACGTTGGACAAAGAACTCTGCGCCATGAGCTTGTGTCCAACAACAGTAAGCGGGCTAATAAAATAACTAAATTAACCAGCCAGCGCCTGGATGGGGGGACGACATAGGCCTAGGCATGTACCATTGGCAAATTTGACTGCTATTGTAACTGCATGGTCCATGACTGCAGGAAGACACATGCGACGGGGATAACACCCCCCCCCCGGAAATGTGAAAATGTACCTGTTCGCCCCCATTAAAGGTTGCGGTGAGGGGCGTGCCTATGAAGCCCCGGTATTATTTCTATAAAAGGTTACATTCCCTTTTGAATGGTGAGGTCATGCCGTAGGTTACAATTACCATAACATACCTTCCACCAGCTTGACCGTTTGATTTTCCGAATCCGATCCTCGGAAAGCCCCTGATCTCAGTACACTCTAGACACGAATAACCTGTAGTCATATTTGCTATCTTGCAAATATATAGGCTATATCAACATCCTTTAAAAGGACAACTTTTTAATGCTCTTACTTTTACCCTTCTCCGGACCAGTAACCAGCTGCTTGAGCTTGAAGTACTTCTCACTGGCACTGTAGGTTCTTTGGTCATCGCCGGAGCCCTCGCTCCAGTGTACCGAAGCCTGTCCGCTCGCTTTCACCCTGAGATCCTTTATCTTGGTGTCTTTGGACAGGACTAGCAGGACGCGGCCCGACAGCTCGTCCCCGCACGAGAAGGTGCCCTCTTCATTCACCGCGTCATATTCCACCGTAATACGTGTTACTGGACTCCACATATTGGCGAGTCGCGGGTTTGGTGAAGACGTTTTCCGTCTCTCACAACTTCCTTTCACCCAATGACTTAAAAAGAAGTGACTGACATACGGCCACTTGTCCTACAAAACAGCGACGTTTCTTACGGGAATAGTTTGCGGAAGTAAAGTTGTGGAAAGCAGAAAAATGACACACCCCCACAGGCCACGAACCGAAACAATGCAATGTTGGCTAAGGAAGGACCCGTCCGCAGCCAGCGCGTACGGCGCTCTGAACGAACCCCACCTTCAGCGGCCCGAGCGCCTCCCCCCGCCAGCAAAAAAGCACCACTCGGCAATTATTTTTTATTAAGACCTTTGGAACGATACAAACGAATTTTGGTGACATTTAATCTAAAAAGTAAACAGTAAAAAGTAACAAAGACAAACAAAACCCAGTTGTAGTATGTAAATAAAAAACCAGATTTAATCAAATTATTACACTATTAGCCTATTTTTTAACAAACGTGCGAGTCTTCTACTAGCATAGTTTATTGCATGCATAATATTATACTCATAAAGAGCTGAAATAGCAGCATACATTTATCTTTTGCACTTATCTCCTCAGTTTTTCTTATTTTTCTAAACTGGACTCCTGATGGCTTAGACCCTTTTTATCCATTTGTTTTAATTTTGCACTCGACCATCAATACATTACCCATCCTCCAACCCTGTCAACCAAGAATCAAAACTAAACCAATTCACCTTGGTGGTGTGCACACTGTATATTATTCTTAATATCATGCAAACCAGAAAAAATGCAACAATATGTTTGTGAAACTATATAGTCCCCGTATTATTAATACATTTGATTTATTTGGTAGCATTTATTGACAGTACATGTCTGATATCTAAAACATTTCCTTGGTTTTGAGTGCATCCTCAGGGGAATCCAGGGCTCATCGAAGTGGGTATGTACCCGAGGGCTTTTGGGGTGGAGAGGAACTTGGGGCAGTTGGGGGTGGACACCTAATGGCATCACTGTACGATGGAGGGGGACTTGGTGGAGACTGGGGTGAATGTTGACTCAAAACATCATAAGCTGGTGGTGTATCTGGACTAGAATACAATAGAAATGTATATGGTTCACCTGGGGGGGGCTGATACAGAAATGCTCCAGGGGCAGTTGGGGGTGCAGCAGCATCAGGGGCAGTTTCATATGTAAATACTCCTGGGGCAGATGGAGGTTGAGCAGCCCAAGGGGCAAGTTGATATGGAAATGCTCCAGGGGCAGTTTCATGTGTAAATGCTTCTGGGGCAGTTGGGGGTGGAGCAGCAGCCGGGGCAGGTTTAGATGGAAATGCTCCTGGGGCAGTTGAAGGTGGAACAGTACCAGGGACAGGTTTAGATGGAAATGCTCCTGGGGCAGTTGAAGGTGGAACAGTACCAGGGACAGGTTTAGATGGAAATGCTCCTGGGGCAGTTAAAGGTGGAGCAGCAGCCGGAGCAGGTTTAGATGGAAATGCTCCTGGGGCAGTTGAAGGTGGAGCAGCAGCTGGGACAGGTTTAGATGGAAATGCTCCTGGGGCAAAATCAGCTGGAAGAATAACCAATGGTAACGTGACCTCTGGGTCTGAGGCAAATGGAACCTCCAAGTAAACCTACAATGAAACACAGAAAATAATCTGATCTGGGTAAGAAACTGAACAAAACTGAAGAAATAAAACACAGGGCTGGTTCGCCTTGCTTTCCTTCACTCTGATGAGGATTCTGCACTTTGTGGATACACACCTTGAGGAAATACTCCACTCTGATGATTCTGCAGTTGTGCATGGAAGCTGGCAGATTTGGGGGGAGCCTCAGTACTTGTGTGAGCATCTTCTTTGTGTCAGCAGGAACTGGCTTCCCCACATGCTTCAGCATTTGATGTTTACAGACTTTGCCCCTTCGTTCAGCAAAAAAAGACTGAATTTGGTCCACAGTGATCTTGGGTGCAAGGTCACGAGAAGAGCTGTTCTGAATATCCACTGTGACCTTTAATCTTTCTCCTGTAAGGGAATCCAAGCATAAAACACCCAAGTGAGTGGTTTTAGTAAAACATTCTCGTATTGTTACGTACCGTAAGCTTCCCAGGGTTGTGTTTGTGTTTTTGAGGGTAGTATGTGGTTCAGTGGGCTAAGCCTGTGTGTCTATAATCAGAAGATTGCTGGTTCAAACCCAGCCTCAGTATGTCTGCGGGTCCTTGAGCAAGGCCCTTAATCCCCAGCTCCCTGGGTGCTGCTACAGGTGGCTGCCCTTCAAAGACAGCTTACTTTACAAAGAGCAAATTGAGGGAGGCATACAAAGAGAATTTCCCCATGGGGATCAATGAAGTACCAATTATTATTATTATTATTGGTTCAGCTCCGCCCGCCAGTCCACCTCTTACTACTGTTACGCTCCAACCCTAGACTAGAGATCGTAAAGATCCTGGAGTGCCGGGATCCAGCCAGTTTCTCTCCTGCCGGTTTTTCTCCTACCGGCTCTCTGGTGAACCACATCTGATCTCAGGCAAATAGTAACTCCTCAGGTAGGATAGAAAACCTGCTGGAAACTGGCACTCCAGGATAATGGCTGCCTACCCCTGGTATAAGGGGACCACGTACTGCCCCTATTTATGTCAGCTGATACATATTTTTCAGACATTCCATTTATTTTCATGTCAGCCTGTTTATTTAGTACAGGGTTTAATTATTGTTGAAGTACTTCACATTAATAGAGAATAAAAATGCAGACGTCTGTCACTATTGTAAATTATAACTTAAATATCACCACAGTGTGACTGCAAAACGAATGTATCTTAAGGAGGACTTTCCGGATTGATGGACTCACCCAATATTGTGAGGTTAGCTACAGATGTGTGCAATTTAGCCTCTTGGAGTAGCCTAGCCTGTCTGTCATCAGTTTGACTATAGATCATTTTGCTTATTTTCCTTCGTACAACTTCTCTGTGTCAAAATAATTGCTACTCAAACAGAGGTTAGTCTCATCATGTAGCTGCATTGTCGTGACCTGAGGAACAAAGAACTCCAGGGCAAAATCAAAGGGGGGTTTATTGAACTAAATGAACAGAGCCTGGAAACAAACAGGATGACAAGGGATCACAAACAGGAGGACTGGCAACCAGGAAGGGCACAGGCAACAGGAAGGCTCAACATCAATGACCGGTCTGGGGCTGATGAGACAAACAGGTACTGAAATACAAGTGCTAATGAGGGGTAACAAGCACCAGGCGTGGCTCAACAGGGCCACGTTAGGGAGGAGACCGGAGGATCAGCTGTACATGATGTGACAGCATCATCTTACATAACGCGGTACATATTAACCATGTAAGATTTTTTTTTGCTAACTTGTTGTGTGTTTTGAGTAGTGCTGAAGGATATTTGATGTTTTTGAGATATTTAAGTTGTAAATTAACTATATAGCCAAGTAGAACTTATTATCTACCAACATCTGGCAAATAAGTCGATGGTTTTGTCATTAGTTGTGCCCACAGACACTAAGCAGTGCCCACAAATCACATGCTTTCGCTCAGTATTGTTTCTATGAAATACAAAATATTTCCATACAGTAGAAGACGAATGTCTTCTCTTGTCCAGTTCCTGTTTGCTTTTCTCCTTTACGCTAATTTCTGTTTCATTTCTCACAAACACACCAATAGTAAGGATGAGAATGGTTATGATTGTCTCACACGCACATGCAGGGCTCATGCAAAAGCAATAGGCTTTAGACTAATTATTTTTTAACATATGCTAGATAATTTTGAAAAGGAACCATCAATAAAATTGCAAAGCTTGCTAAATTTTGATTATGACTGACAAAAAATGTTTAAGTGCAACGTATTGATGTTTTGATCTCAGCAGACTATTGCGGTCTGCGATACAACAATTGCATGTGTGTGACATGTTGTGCCGATTCTATTATTAACATTGCATATTGTGCAAACCTATCACAGTGGCACAGTGGTGCAGTGGGTAGCACTGTCGCCGCACACTGCCGCTTTGTGCATGTGGAGGTTGCATGCTCACCCTCTGGGCATGGCATTTTGTCACCGGTTTCCTTCCAACGTCCAGAAACATGCAGCTTAAATTAACTGGAGTGCCTTAAATTGACCATATGTGCAAACCTGCAATGGTTATTTGGTTCCTGCCTTTTGCCAAATGCAATGTATTTATTAAATTATACTATATTATAAACGATTACTTGATGAATGGTCAGATTAATTGGTAGATTACTCAAGTATTGGTATAATCAGCCCTAATGTAGAATGAAGAAAGCAGGTCAGCCAGTTCCTGGAACAACTGGAATTATGGGCCTTGCTAAAGGGCCCAAAGGTGAAACCACTCTGCTGGCCGCAGGAATGGAACCGGCGGCCTTCTGATCACAGGCACAGCGCCCTAACTGGTCGAGCCACACACCACCCAGTCCATTCACTGGGTGCTTATGACCGGCCCTTTCTATGGGTCGGTACCAAAGTGTGATCAAACTGAGCCCCACCAGGCTCCTGCCAGTTTTCTCTACTCTCATGGTCACTTGTTTCCTTGGCAAAACTGCAGTCTAGCATCTAAGGAAATGTCACTTTGGCCTGTGGTATTTCTGACAGGAACAAAAGAACATACCAGAATGAAACATTACAATCTTACCATTTCTAAAAAGATCAAAATCACTTTAAAAAAAATATTTTTGTAAACAAACAGTATTTTGGGGGTCTCTCCAATGTCTACCTGGCTGGTAAGCCATCTTCTCGATTTTCACATTGATGGCAGCATTTCCAGAGGTGAACAGATTCATCTTCTTTGTGACAGTG
>JAODLD010000047.1:1924095-1940006 GCA_026781065.1 Mormyrops boulengeri | reverse complement strand
CTCCTTTAAAGGAAGGTGGCATGTTCCTGTCAAGGAAAAAAACCTGAGATGTTTACAGAGAAGGTTCTGATCATAAAACCCAAATCCACAGCGTGGTTCTTACCCCTGCGGAATCTGAAACGTAAACGGGAAAACATGGCTCCCAGCAGGAAGGACGGCATCTGAAAATGAAATGCAAAATGTTCATTTTTACAATGCATAAAACATAATATTTTAATGCTATTACTGTAATTATAACTGTAAGGGTTATAATTAATTGTACAACAGGTATCAGGAATATACTTATAGGTTCTGTCTAAAGAGTTAATGATACGCTTATAAATAAGTTTTAAAGTGCCACTTTAAAATAAGGGTACCCTTATATAGGGATTATGAATGGTTTATAAGCAGGTCACTAATTAAGTTGTAACACTTTGTAAATCATTAATAGACAATTATAAACAAGTTATACCAGTTTTCTTTTTATTAATAAGTTGCTAACATTTATAAGCAGCAAAGGGTAACCTTATTGTAAAGTAGTACCAGTATTTATATAGTCATGCAAGGTTGGCGCAACTGGTTCATCTGCTATAGGGAAAGCTCAGTGCAAGCTAAATATATCATGGAGCCGGTGGGATTTGAAATTCCCGTCTTACATAACAATGTTCTGAGGGCAGAAGGAAAAATGACTGGTTCAGAGAGATAACATCAGATTATAGAGGAGGCGGGACAAAAACATCTGAGTGATTAGTCCTGCCTGCTCTAGTTGCTTGGACCCACTTCTTCTTTAATCTGATTGGTTATCTTTCTGAACCAATCATTTTTCCTTCTGCCCTCAGAACAATTTTGTTTAATAAAACTCCCACGACCGAATATCCCAGCATGCTTGCGAGCACTGGTGGATGTAGATGCCCCAGCTGTAATTGTTGTTCGTGTTAAAAGAGCAACTCCGCCCCTCCTCATGTTTGTGTGCTGCCGCCATCACCAAGCCTCGGTCTGCCCGGCGCCACAATATTAATAACGTTAATTGTACAGCCACGCCCTGGCCAATAGTTCAGTAGCAGTTATGGGTAATTAAATTTCTACTTTTCATCTGTACTTTTTTTAAAAGCGCCAAAAAAGAAGGTGTCTTTATTTTAGCTCGCTAAACACCGAAAAACCCGCGCCAAGAGAGTCCAATCTTGCGCATGCGCGCTGACCACCAAACCCTGCGCGCATGAGTAAGGCAGAATGTGAATTCTGTTTATATGGCAGCAGCCCGTACAACCCTACCCTGCACGACGATTCCTACTAAATAAAGTCGCTTTTGGACGAAAGCGTCAACTAAATAAAGTAAATGTTAATGTACTGGAGAGAATAACAGCAGATATTATTATATTCACACATTCCCTCCTAGTTTAATAACTAAATAACGAAGAAATAATTTACAAGGACTGAATTACACGCGAGAATATCATATAGACTTGGGTCCATAGGTTGCTTACACAAATAGTATAGAAGAAATATTGTATTTCTCCACTGGCGTTACTTTGCACAATGTGATTACGGAATACGGGGAAATCTTTCCAATTTAAACGGACTGTTGGGTGCGTTTGAATAGCCGTTTATTGTTGTCAAACAGCGATACACTTTTAGTAAAGAAATGAACACCATAAGCTTCCGTCCAACTACACAGTAACAGGACTAATGAAATAGATAATGTTGCTCCCGATTGCGCAACAATAACTAAATGAAATAAATAACATGCAAACTCCAGGCACATATAGAGACTCAGTGAGACTCGAACCTACAATGCCGCGTCAGACAACAGAGGCTGCAACTGCAGAAAAACTGAATGGTGCAGGACCATTTATTTCGAAACCACTCTATTTATAAGTGCTGTACATAATTACGATAATAAATATTGGTAATATTAACACTTTAAAAGAACGACAACAACAACCAACAGTTGTAAGGTCCTCACCATTACCCTTCTCCTGACCAGTGACTAGTTGCTCCAGCTTAAAGTACTTCTCTTTGGAGCTGTAGTATCGGGTTTTATCTCCGTGTCTCTCGCTCCAGTTCACCTCGGCCTTTCCTTTCGCTTTCACCCGAAGACCCTCTATCTTGGTCTCCTTCGACAGCACCAGCAGGACGCGACCGGACAGCACGTCTCCGGAGGAGAAGGTCTTCTCTTCATTTACCGCGTCGTAATTCACCGTGATACTTTTAATTGAGCTCAGCATGTTTCCGAGTCGCTCTTGGGTCAAAGAATCAGAAGCGGAGGTTGGTTAAGGTCTGTAGTCTGCAAATCCCTTAAAATCGGTAATAGTTTTTATTAACTCACGGACTTCACGTCCTCTTCTCCGACAAAGACCGGCGTGTGTTGTGGGCGTGAATCTGCATTCCTAAGTTGCCGTGCGGGGAGTAGCTTGAAACAGAAACTGTACTGGATCCCTGTGTGCCACACGGTGTCACATCACAGTAACGTCGCTTAAGTTGCGTTTGCCAACGTCTCGTGATCAAAACGCTTTTTTAAAATTACACCGACGCGTTCTGCCCCGCCCCTATGATCTTTAACAGTAACAGACACGCCTGAAAAACACATTCTCTATATAACTTTTGCAGATTACTTATTTTTATTGTATGCTACACAAGTCCAGGACGATATGACATAGGGTAATAATTATGATAAAAGCATAACAATATATTTTAAAAGTATAATACGTCTTGGATTTTGCTTCACTCTGTACGCAGACTACTTGGCTTCCAAGAAATAAATGCATAATTTGCAACGTGCTAGACGCTCCAGGACACTCCTAAGAGACTTGCCTGCACAGTACAAACGTTAGGGATTGTGTTTACTGGTAGCCCAGAAAGTTAGGGGCCGATGTTCATGATTCAAACCCCAAATTAATTTTAGGCCTATTAAAATAACCAGAAAATTAATTATGGCAAAATCTCAAAAATGCACACAACTCAGTCTCTGTGCCTGTGATCAGAGGGTCCATATAACAAGTCAACACAGTTAACTCTGTTTTTTTAGAGACTGGATAGATTATAACATTTTAACACACAGTTACCTGCTGTCTGCATACACGGCAGGGAGTAACCTAAGAAACATCTTATTATTCATGTGAAAGTTAGCTCGAAAAGTGAGCTGTTCTGCCACATGGAAGGGAATTCACACTATCACCAACTTCAAACCAAAACTGCCATTCACTGAGGCAGACTCTTCACTGCCAAACCAGCTAAACAACTTCTACGCAAGATTTGAGGAAGGACTGACACTCCCTCCCCCAAACCTGACCACAGTCATCTTGCAACACCTTGTTCGCCTCCCCCTCCCCCACTGCCAGCTCTCTCTTCAAAGGTTCCAACGAGCCCACTCATCACAATCACTGATCAACAAGTGAGACGCATACTCCTGAAACAAAAGATCAGGAAAGCAGCTGGCCCTGATCACATCTCACCCGCCACACTCAAGCACTGTGCTGATCCACTGGCCTCCATTTTTGCTGACCTCTTCGGCCATCATTCCAGTTCCAAAAAAACAGAAAATCTCCTGCCTGAATGACTACAGACTGGTAGCTCTAACCTCTGTAGTTATGTAGTGCTTTGAGAAAATCACCCAGCAATTTCTCAAAACCACTACAGAAACTCTCCAGGACCCTCTACAATTTGCTTACAGATGAAATAGATCTGTTGATGCTATACCTGGACAACCCTCAGACTTATGCTCGGATTCTATTTGTGGACTACAGCTCTGCTTTCAATACGATCAACCCAAATCTACTATTTGAGAAACTTATGTCTCTCAATGTTCCGCCCATCTCTCTGCTACTGGATCCATCACTTCTTAACTGGTAGGAAACAGGTCGTGAAGACAGGTAACCACATTTCAGATCCCATCTTCCTCAGCACTGGTGCCCCACAAGGATGTGTTCTCTCTCCCCTGCTTTACTCCTTGTACAGCAACAACTGTATCTCACAATATCAATCTGTAAAACTCCTTAAGTTTGCAGATGATGCCACCCTGACTGGACTCGTAAAAAATGGGGATGAGTCCAAATACAGACAGGAAGTAAGTCGACTAGTGTCATGGTGTGATGTAAACAATTTAGACTTGAACACACAAGAACGGTGGAAATGATCCTTGATTTCCATAATAATCCCCCAGCACTACCTCCTTTGGTCATACGGAGCACTACTGTTATCAAAGCTAAAACCGTCAAATTTCTGGGCACCACCATCCAACAGGAATTCAAATGGGACACAAATATCACCTCCATCACTAAGAAGGCCCAACAGCGCCTATACTTCTTGAAATTTAAGCTGTTGCAGAAGCTCATGGCTAAGTTCTACACGGCTGCAGTAGAATCAATTATCACATCCTCCATCTATGTTTGGTTTGGCTCTGAAACATCACACTCTAAGAGGAAACTACAGCGTATAGTGCGATGTGCGGAGAAGATCATTGGCTGTACTCATCTCGGATGAAGAACAGAGCCAAAAAATAATGTCTGACCCTCTGCATCCTGGAAACTCCCTTTTCCAGCATCTTCCATCCCAGCAAAAGCAAAGAATAAGAGCCCTGAGCACAAGGACAAATCGAACACCTAAACAGCTTCTTCCCCCAGGCCATCGCCCTTCTAAATAAGGACCAATGAAAAACTGTTAAAATGGAACCACGCACTGTTCAAGCTTCATTATCATATTTTAAGTAATTGAACTCATCTGCATCTTTACTTTTAGATGTTTATTTGTATGTGTGTTTTGTTTATGTGATGATGCCACCTGCACCAAAAGAAATTTCTTGTACTTCTCTGTACTTGGCAAATAAAAAAGATTTTGATTCTGAGATTCTTGAAATCATTACCGAACAAGTAAAGCATCAGAGCATCATATCTAGCTTAGTCCAAGTGTGTGTTTATTTTCAGAAACTTCATTTAAAAGATACACAAAGAGCCATTTTGTCAATTACCAACAATAGATAGATAGATAAATACATACATCCGTACATAAATACTTTATTAATTCCAAAGGAAATGTATTTGTTTGTCGGTTTATTTATTTACTTACTTACCAGGACCTACATTTTCCTTTTGGAAATTAAGTCACAACCCAATTAAAAAGATATGAACCGAATTCATTAAAAATAAAACACGATTATAAAACATTTTTTAACCACAAACTGAATGATCCATAAATGGTCCACTGATCCACATTTTGGTCGCAACCCAACAGTTCAGAAATGGTGGTCTAGATGGCAAAACCCTATGATCCCACTGCAATCTAGTTTTAATAGATTACATGTAGTCAGTCAGACAGACCTCTCAACCAATGGCTTTATTGTGGCCGAGGTCACGTTTCAGTTGTTTGAAGGATTTATACTGTTGAAGTGTTAAAAAAACTGCACTGTTAAAAACAGATGGTGAAAGTGATCATATTTACTGAACATACGTACGTCTCTCGATTTCTGTAAAATTAATCTAGGTTATATTATTCATTTAACAGTCAGGGACTTGCTTGGGCTCAACAACAGTACATCTAAACCCAAGAAAACCCAGAACAGGGTAAATCCCTAAGACATTTAGCATAATAGGAGACCCTCCTACGGGGCACTTTCACTGCGGCTAACCGGGCAGGCCCCTGCTCATGATTCGCTACCATAGTGCGAGTGATATCTGAAGCGTCCTATGGAAATGGCGAACTGTAATAATTGACACGAGAAGACACCAATAAGCAGCAGATTCAGGGTCTGCGGCGGCTGCGCAGATAAAACGAAATTTCAGACATTAAAGCACCACTGAAGAAGAGAATTGTTCCTCGTTTCCGAATATACTGTTCCAGGATCAGTGCGACACAGCTAAAAAGCGAGCAGTAGCCGGGGTAAGTCCGAAAACCGTCAGCTTGTAGCAAACTTCCCGTTGGATCCGAGTCCATCGAAGTGTTCCGCAGGGCTGCGGCGGCTGTGCCATTAGCTGCCTTTTAAACACATTTGCCACGTTAAGCGGCAGCAGCGCAGCGCCGAGCTTCCTGACAAAAACACGAAGAGAGATGGAAATTGCACTTTGTTCACCCACGTACTGGTCTAGGATCAGTTACTCGGGTTGGGGGGGGGGTGATTCAGTTAACGGAACTTTTTGTTGACAATTATATACATGTATTATTTATACTTATGTCTGTAAATTGTTTTATACACCAGACTGCTTAGTCATGCAGTACACCGGTAGCAGGGATTGCCTTACAGGGCGGATATAGCGCCTTTATGTTCTCCAGCCCACTTGGCTGATACATGACTCTTTCCCCGAATTGCAACTGGCATAATCGACCCAGGGTGCATCACCAGGAGGATCCCAGGCGCAGGTCTGCCCACCGGCTACGGTGTGGATGTTATGCGTTGGAGAGATCGGCTGCTGAAATGGCAGCCAACTAACCCCCTGCTAATAACCACGTGGTCCGATAGGGGGTCCACAGCCCGGTGCGGGACGTCCGCCGGGGTATAATGATGTCTGGCTGACTACTGCAACCGGAGCTAAACCTATCCGGGCTGCAAGATGTTACGCAAACGACAGTAATAGTACAGAATTGTTATGAAATGTAAGACCAGTAATATTCTTGCTTTGCATTATATCTCCTAAGGATATCCACACATAAACAGAATGTAAGTACTAAACCATATAAACATAATGTATTCATGTCACAGACAGACAGAAATATACAGTTATCCACCTGATTTTTTTAGGAAGATTGTGCAAATTGGAACAGGCGTTTGGCAATGAACCGAAATGTGCAATAAATAAATAGATTTATATGCAGGGTTATAGGTAAGCTGTCATTCAGGGTGGCCAATAATAACCACAAACACTTAAGCGCCCAACTCCGCCTAGCCTACAACAATAGGCACTTTCTTCAGTTCTGTTAGGACAATTATTCAGAGCTGGTAAACGAGATGATGAGGGAGGTGGTGCTGAGGAACAAGCATTGTACTGAGGAACAAGACTTAAGTTGTTGTCGTTTGTTGGGAGGAACAATGAAATTAAAACAGTTGCAGGGGAGGGGACAGGACAAACAACAGCACAATGCAGGACAAACCGCATTGCAATAACAAGCAGAGAGTGCAATGCAGGAAGTGAAATGGTAACTGTGCAATAAAAATATGGTGCAAATAGTGAGGGCCAGCCATTTCTTGTCACCTCACCCTACCCTCTCCAAGATGGGCCGAAAGAATGCCTAACCTCATCGGCTAGCTGGGTTATTTTTGCTGTTAGGATACTTGCTTATGTATGTTTATGCTTTTTTTTTCCACAGTGTAGAATGACAACAGTTAAAAACGGAGAGAGGCTTTTTAGTCAAAGTCCTAACTCTTAAGGGGAGAAAATGTCAAGATGTCTTCAGAGGAATAGAGAATAAAAGGTGACCAGCAGCAGCATCACTGACCAGGAAGAAGGGGGGATGGAGGGTGACCCCAGCAAGGAGAGCGATGGCCTGCACGAGGTGCAAATGGTGGAGGTGGCCCTGGAGGCGCCACTGGTTGAGATCGTGGAAGTTCTGCATAAAGCTCAGAGTGAGGGACTGGGCCAGGCGACAGTGGTAGCCCTGGGCCAGGCAACAGTCGAAGGGCTGGGCCAAGCACTCGTTGCTGGGGTGAGCCAGGCACAGGTGGAGGCAGTGAGCCAGGTGCAGATGGAGGCGATGAGCCAGGTGCAGATGGAGGCGGTGAGCCAGGTGCAGATGGAGGCGGTGAGCCAGGTGCAGATGGAGGCAGTGTCCAACGGGCAGGCTGCGGTGCAGACGGTGGTGAGCGCCGACGGGACTGGCCCCCTCCTGAAGATGCCCTTTGCTCAGGTGGCGTCGCTTCTGGACCCTAACATGAAGAGCTCCAAGGCGCTAAAGTACCAGATCCACTACGAGGAGGTGAAGAGACGGCTGGATGCGCCCGAGAAGATGTCGCTGCGCTCGCTGGCGGCCTACACCCGTGTCAGCCGCGGGCCGGCTAGCAGGAAGGCACTGCTGGAGGCACTCAGCTCATTCGGGCTGTCACCCAGCACCACCACCGCTGTGTCCAGCTCCTTCTCCAAACTGACGGAAGGTAGGCTCCCTTCAGCTCGGCACCCCAGAGAATCGAGAACTTCATATGATGGGAAATGTCACCAGAATACAGATACTTTATTCATGCTCATGGGCAAATAATATTTTCTCCTATCCTACATTACTTCTATATAAGTCGTGTAATGATGGAGTGTGACCTTGCATTTCCAGGCGACACGGCTGCCCTTTGCAAGGACGTGAAGGACTTCGCTTCCCAGTACATGGATTATGACAATGTAGCAAAGCAGCTGCTTCCCGAGACCAATCAGGTGCAACACTGGTCCAAAATCATCGAGACAAGGTGTGTTGCCATTTTCTTTGTTCTGTATGAGATTTGCAAGATGTAGAAACAGTCAAGGTACCAATCAAGTAGCTTTTCATGCCTGTTGAAGTTCTTGCTATTAGTCATGTTCTCCCCAAACGAGCTTGATGGGCCGATTGGCCTCCTTTCGTTTGTAAGTTTCTTATGTTCTTGCGTGATGTAGTTAAACAGAATGGAGTTTACCAATAGTTCTCTCTTTTTTTTTTCATTTAGGAACTATCTTGAGGAAATGAGGAAGTCATTCCACGACCCGGTGAACAGCAGGACGTTTAACAACGCGACTCACGGCTTTGGGGCTGGCATGATAGATGTGGCCTTTGAGATGATTGACCGTGTCATCGACAAGCAGATCAGGATCCTCTCCGGGGAGGTGGATCCCAAGGAGACCCAGGGTGGGGACACCAGGGTGAGGAAGCGACGAGCCAGGACCAAGAGCGACGTCAAGGCCAAGACCAGATGTGCCAAGGTCAAGAAGGAGGAGAGTCAGGGGGACAAAAAGACAAAAGCCAAGACAGGGAACCGGAAGCGGGCCAAAGAGCCGGAGGCGGTTCCCGAGGCACAGCCAGAGATGGAGAGTAGTGTTTTAACTCTGGTCTCCGTAGGTTACGAGACCATCTCCAGTGGTCTGGAGCCTGGAACGGCTGGTGTGGCCTAGCGAGTGCGCCCAAGCGAGTGCACCATAACCAGTGCGCCCTAGCGAGTGCGCCCTAACCAGTGCGCCCTGGGCCACGCACTCCTTGTCCTTCCTGGTGGCACGGACACTTTTTTTAAAAAAAAGTTTTTTCATTTTATTTTTCAGCTGTTTTTCAGAAGTTAAATGACAAGCGGTTTCTTGCCGAGCTGTTTGAATTCAGATACTTGCCTTTTTGTAATGTCATGTTTGTTCTTTTAATGGCTGGTTTTGCTGGAGCTCGGAGACTGCTGTGTTATTTTTTTACTCCCCAAAATGACGCGCTATGGTTTCTGTCAGTAATGTGACCATGTCCATGTCCTATTAGCAACGCTCAGGTGGTGTTGTTGCCTTAGTGGATGGCATCTTCATGCATTGAAACATGCATCTGTGATGCCCGACTTATTCTGAATCCTTACACTCAATGTCTCTAGTTTAAACTCTTCATCTTGCATAATATCTTCAGGTATCTAATGTTACAGTTAGCAAGAAACACCCACAAGACTGATGATTAAACTGGCTTTTACTGGGTTACAGCTAAATATGTTTTTGACCATGGATGTAATATTTCTTAAAAAAACTTAAATGCTGATTGTAAATCATATTTCTGGTTGTGAAAAGACCTGCCCAGTCCTGTTTGGTTCTGGGTAACCTCTTAATCTAGTGTTTAACTCGCATGAGTGCAGGGCCAGTTAGTTAGGTTAAGGACCATGTGATTTTTAAGCAGGGATATCTCAAAATATTAAAAACAGTGTTGACTGAGCTGTCTTATCACAGACTTGAAAGGCCAGCTGAATGCTTATTTGTTAATTAACCAGTGATGAGAGGTGGGGTTAGAAAATAATGCACTGAAATGTTGTTTTTCCTCAATGCTGTAATCTGGGAGGATATTTCAGAAGATTGTCAGTGAGAAGCTGTGCTGAATAAAACTGTTTTAAGGCGTACATGCTCTTTACTCCTGTCACAATCTGTACCTCTCTCCAAGGGTTCGTTCTGGACAAAGGACCATGCACTCGTCAGAGTCAGCCCCTCGTCTGAATTTACTGTCATGAAATGAAAACTGTCTCTGTGATTAAACTGGATCTACTGAGGAAACAGAAATGCCAGCAATACTGATTTATTCTTAATGTCAGCTATGTTGGTTATTTGGACAACTGTAGTCTGCGTCTCAGATTGGCTGATAGGTCACGTCTGGCGCTCTGCCGAGATTTGGAGTTAAGACGGCATCAGTGTAGGCTTTGGGAGAGAGAGCGGGAGAGAGAGAGTGGGAGGGAGAGGGAGAACGAAAGAGAGAGGGAGGGAAAGAGTGGGAGGGAGACCGAAAGAGAGAGAGGGAGACAGTGGGAAGGAGAGGGAGACAGAGAAGGAGACAGAGAGAGTGGGAGGAGCATGCAAAGGGAGGACAGGTGGCTGAAAGACCTGAGGAGGGTGTTATTTTCCAAAGGAGCACGGCGCTGAGCATCTACCATGCTGCCCACACTGTCAGCTGGACCCTGAGAGCAGGAGCATGGGGAGCGCAGAGAGAGGTCAGGAGAGGATTCAGGTTTGGAGGTCACGGAGCCAAAGGGTGGAGCTACAGGCCAAGGCCATGGGTGAGTTTGTTTCTCTGGTCGTTCCCATGGGAAGATCAGAGGGTAGGTATGTTCTTGTATGGGCACAGGTGTGGGTGTATCTCTAAGCTAAGCTTCGAGGCAGTGTCACGCCTGCATTTCCCATAATGCATCAGCACCCACTGATTATAGTGCCACCGACTGGGTAGCTAAGGAAAAGCCTTCGATCATGCTGTGTAGCCAGTCATGTGAGCTACACAAGTTATTAGCTATCTGTGAGAATACTTTTGTTGGGGAATGTTTGTCAGGGTCTTTCACTGAGGCGGTGGAGGCTATCAGCGTCAGCACCGAGCTGGTGGTGGAGGAGCTGACGCCCCACCTGGATATTCTGCTGACAACCCTGCAGGAAGGCAGTGAGTGGAGCGCCACCCTGTGGTCTGTTGTGGAATTGCATGGATCTATATATGAACAGTTAGCCTAGCCGCGTGCTGTCATGAGGTGGATGTTACATGAAATGTACTCACATGTCATGCCCGCACACAGAGCACTGCGAAAATGATCTGTATAAGACCCCAGCTGCGGAGTGAAGCACAGAGCTAATGGCAGGTCGGGGCACCCCTTTGCCTGCTGGGTTTTGGTTTGGGTGGGGGAAGGATTTCCTGCCCGTCAACTGCAGGACAGGAAGTAGACGGGTATCTCCGTACCCTACCGACGGGTAGGTCCGTACACACAGGGTCCGGTAAAGTCCCGGTCAGAGCACTTTCATCCCTGTGTGAGCAGCATATTCTAAGAGCAGTGTGGAGGATTCTGCAGGACCCCTCCCATGCTCTGTTCCGGGAGTTTGAGTGGCTCCCCTCAGGACGACGGCTCCGCTGTCCCGGCTTTAGGACCCCTCCCATGCTCTGTTCCGGGAGTTTGAGTGGCTCCCCTCAGGACGACGGCTCCGCTGTCTCGGCTGCAGAGGACACAGAAGGGGAGAGTGACCTTTGTTCCCAGGGCCGTTTAACTCCTCAACTCACAGACTTCCCTTCCCCCCCGCCTCCTTGCACTGGAACCTATCATTCATTCTGTACTTGACCCCCCCCATGCCCACTAACAATCCCTCCCTTTACATATTTACTGAGTTCCCATCTACCTGTTTGACTGCAATTTTGCACAGAATCTTCTACACACTGTAATCACTGTTGCACTTTACATCACTGAGTCCTTGTTCAACTGCCATGTGTGCCTTAATTGCCCCTCAGGGACAAATAAAGTTTTTTTAATTGAATTGAATTGAATTGAATTGAATAATCGCTGCAGCCGTCTTGGATAACGTTGCATCCGTTCGGGTCTTGACTGAGGTGGCCTGGGAGAATCCTGAAGGTCAGCAGCCTGAAAAGACAGAGAGATGCTAATCCGTATTTTAGCCACAGATCAGATTAGCTTTAGCCATATTACGCCCTCCCCCCCCACCTCCCCTCTCCCCCTCTCCTACAGATGCACACTCATGCCAGCCCCACGGTCAGCTGAAGGTCCTTCACAGATAGGCTGTCTTTGCCAGACTATGATTATTATATTCTTAAATAATTCTGGCTTTCATATTTATTTAATGCATACCTTAACACAGATACCATTTCACTGGGGCACATAACTGACCCCCAACCTGTGTCTGTCACTGTTGGAGCGCTAAAACAGTTTGTGCTTGTGCATTTATATTCGTCTCCAGCAGAGGGAGTGGCTGAGTGGATCGCAGCAAGTGGGATCCTGTGCACGCTTGCACAGATGCTGAGGACAAGGGGCCCCCTCACGCTACAGGCGGCCCAGCTAGTTGCTGACCTGAGCGGGCATGGTAAGGGGAGGGGCTAGGAGGGATAACCAAAGAAGAAACCATGATCAGATGGATATGGGTTCAGTACCTGGAATGGATTTGAACTTCTTCCCTAAAGTACATTTACTAAGTAAAATGTAAGCTGCAAGCTACTCAGATAATTGGTTAAAAGCATCAATTTTAATATAAAAGGACATAGGTTCAAATCCCACACATCCTAAACAACTAGCAGTGACATTGAACTGCAGAAAGCAGTGGCTGTCAGCGCAGGTCGGTGAGCTCCCCCTGGTGGACGGCAATTGAAAAGCAGCATTACACGTCCCTGCAGCCTCTGTGAAAGACCACTGCATCAAGGCGGGACTGGCACCTACTCTGCTGGGGCTGCTGGCATGCGGAGACCCGGAACTGCTGCTGCACGTCATCCGGGCCCTGGGCAGGATCTGCCTGGGTGACTGTGAGTTCCTTAGGGCCACCGCACGGCTGGTACCCCTGGTCTTTTCGATAGCTAGAAACTCCCCTGGTATAAACCCTCACAGTCAACAATCAAGGATGTCTGCTAGCGGAAAACCACACTACAACATGAATGATTAGGCTTCACTGTCTCACCTAAATATATTTCTGCATTTCAGCTCATAACAGTGATTTGCTTCTCTTCTGTTCTACAGGATTGCAGGGTTTTTCATGCATCGGTCACTATAAAAAAACAGGAATTTAAATGTGTATCTTGTGTGGCTAATTGGTATTACGATAAATGGCATCTGCATAAAATACTCAGGGACCCCCCCAGACAGTCCTCGTTTTTGCTCCCTCTCAGCTCCCTGCCAGTCAGTCCACATTTATGCTGAAATTGGTTTTTGCAAAAACGCGGGCCGTCTGGGGGTCCCTGAGTTCCTTTGTTAAGGTTAGAAAGATGAGTTTATTTCCAAAGCTGAGCATAAATCCATCCAGCTGAAGCCATTTTGCCCGGATCTCGCAGATGTACAGCAGGAGCTTCTGGTCCGGGGCGGAGCGCTCCCCTCGCTGGTGGAGACCGTGCAGAAATTCCCAGAGTACCCCCTGCTGGTGCAGGCTTGCCTGCAAGCACTGTGCAGCCTGGCAGGTATGGCCGAGGATGGGGGCTTGGTGATGGACTGGAACAGGGTGGGTAGCCTTGGGGGTGATGAGTGTGTGTACTGCGCTACACAATGCAGTCCACGTGCTCTGCTGTCCATGGTGACAGTTGTGAGGCTAAATCAGGGTCCACCGGGTCACCACTCAGTCGCCGTGGAAAGGCTTCAGCGATGCTCGGCCACAGCCTGGAGCTCACAGGCCAGTCGGAGGGCCCCCCCACGCTCTTCCTTCATACCCAGAGGCGTCTGCTCCAGGTCCGGCAGGGTGATTGTGCATGCCGTCCGGAACACTCTCAGGTTCAACAGTCTGCGGTCCAGAGTGTTCCACACCTTATTGTAATCTAGATGCCTGGGAGATAGTCAGAGGTCACCATTCAGAGACACTGCAGTTTCAGTAGGTTGGAATCAGCTACCGCCAATAGGAAGTGGAGAAATACCGTTATCAGAGGGGTCCTTTCAGCCGAAGACCAGAAAAACACAGAAAAAGCCCCCAAACATCAGACTGAAAGGGGACATTACATCTAGGTAGCTGTCTGATAGCTGGTCATCAGTTCTGTTCGGACCATTTCCATTGGAATTTACACATGAAAGTTGGTGGGGAGCTGACACCACAAAGTCTCAAGACCGAAAAGACCAGACAGGGTCAGCAGGAAGAAGCTGACTAGGCTGTTTTTGCTTGGATTTTATTTTAAAAGTTTTAACAGTTCATAATTTTGTATACTAATTGTTAATTCTATAAAATATACGATTACATTGTCAACTGTACTTCAACTGTTCACAATTTTTAAATTACTTTATTGCTGAAAACAGTTTAATCCAGGAGGACATGACTGGAAGACTGCCAGGACAAACATACTGTTCTTGTGTGTTTTTCTCTGTTAAAGTTATTTTAATCTTGCTGTCTGGTTAATACATGGTACAGAAAGCCATTTTTACAGCTTTTTAAAAAATTAGTTTGTAATTTCTGTCATAACCCTGCCAGACCGAGCATTTTAAAATCTAATAAAGCAACTACCGTACACTGGGTCTCAGGACCTGATGATGTCATTTGTTACTGTAAGCTTCTCTCAGTGACCAAGCGGCCATATTGGGTATATCTGGTCTGTGAGGGATGGTATTACTCTGACATTTCGATCTCTTTCTCTGTGCTGTTTGATGTGGGGCTGGGAGTGGAATCTGCAGTCAGGGGGTGTGGTCTCTGCCAGGGGGCGGGGCCTAGACCATGCCATTTCCTGACCAGCTCCTGGGGCTTGCTGACCATTTCACTCCAGTGCTCCAGCTCTCTGCCGCGGGCGTACATGAAGGGGCCAATCACTACCAGGCCCACGGAGCCTGTCGGGGGGACAGGGGGTGTGCGATTAACAAGCTGTGGTTCAGGTCTGAAATGTGTTACAGTATTTTAGAAATGATAGTGTTTGTGATTTGATGTCAGTGTGTGATGTCACTGTGTCATGTGATACTTACAGAGCCCCCCTATGGAGGCCTGTAGCACCTCCAGACTCAAGCAGGCCTCATCCAGGTGCCTGGGGTGTAGCTTGAAGGACAGCCTCTCGCAGAAGGTGGGGTCTGCTCCCCCCCTCACGGCTGCAGTCCTCTTACGGGTTACTACCTGAGTGTGGATCTGAAGCGTCACCTGAATGCACATGCCTGTCCAGAGCACACGGGGCCCGGATCAGTACCAGAGCACACGGGGCCCGGATCAGTACCAGAGCACATGGGACCCGGATCAGTACTGGAACTACAGGGTACCCTGGGCCGCAGCACTTACTGAGCTTCTGGTTGTCGAGCAGAGGTGGGTCCGTGAATATTAAGAAAAAAACCCAATCATTCAGTAACATAAACCTTAGAAACTCCTTGATCCGTTCCCTAGGAGCCTGGTTACTCACCTGGATCACCGAGTAACCCACACAGCCCCCGCGCTCTCAGCACCATCACCGTCAGCCGCTGCAGGGGCAGGCTGTAGTTCAGGGACACCTGAATGTCACCATGTTCAGAGCAGGGCTGTGCGAGGGCAGTGAGGGGGGGAGGGCATCACACCCTGTCTATGAACCATATCATGTACCACTCCAGGGCCAGGATGTCGCCCTCTGCTTTCCACTGGCTGTACCTGATCGTTGTCAGTCTCCACATCCCTCCACAGTGCCCGGCCTGTGTGGTCTCGCAGAGCCCACTCCTTCAGGGGGTATAGGACCCTGCCCTCCAGATGGTGCTTCTTCAGGCCGTCCACAGTGAAGAGGGACAGGCACAGCGTGCACTGGTCCAGGTGCTCGCTTGAGACCTACAGAGACACGGTGCAAATGGCTATTTACAGCTACCTACCATACTCTAACCCAGTGTATTTCAACCTTTTTTGAGCCTCGGCACATTTTTTACATTGAAAAAATCCCACAGCACACTG
>JAODLD010000047.1:1908036-1919803 GCA_026781065.1 Mormyrops boulengeri | reverse complement strand
GCCTTCGGGAGACCCCGCCCACTTGAATACATCTCAAAGCTGATAATCGGATGACAGCGACTTAAACTGACTCCAAGGGAGCTTCAGGGTGGACACCAGAAGGTCAAGCCGGAGGGGGTGTGGTCATACTGGGGGAGGGGGGGCAGGGAGGCAGCTTCCTATGACAGGAAAAAGACAACTTCAACCCTGAGGCAAAGACAGAACCCCGAGTGAGAGACAAGGACGAGCGAAGGAGACACAGATCCAGCACCGCACTTGGCAGGTAGAGCTGGCACACAGTTAAGGTGAGACAGGTGAGCATGGCACAGTGGGGGCAGGGGGGACTTTAACCTTCCGGAAACCATATTTAAAATAAATACTGCCAGCATTACCGATACGAAATCAGAGACCTTTTTTCAAAGAATTAAAATGTCTGATTTCTGATGTATATCTTTCAACAATGCTATATAAAAATGACACTGTTCATAATGTTATATCTTACATTTTCTCTAATACTTAAAAATTTACTTCTGATTAATTTATCCGGCATTATTGTTTTGTGACCTTGAGTACCTGATAACAGCTTTAGTTCTTTTGCTGACCTGCTGGGACAAGAAAACAATTCAGAGAAAAACCTCACATTTTCAGCTTGACAGCTTCACCCATTAGGTCAGCAGAACGCTTCACGGATAGAAGACAGCCCAATGGTATAATAGTTGAACCTCCTTCCACTACGACTTGAAAGGTTGGCTGTTTGTTTAGGAAAACACTGCAGTAATCACTGTTGTAATCCATAACTGCCTAGTCTAACAGGCAAGGGGAGAGCAATCCCATAATCCCAAGGGGCTAGTGTACACTGGTCTAAATCCAGTGTGATCAGATCAGCGCTGGGAGCAATGAAACTGGGTATAGTGGTACCTATCATCCTCCCAGGAGCATAAGCGTAGTTCAGGAAATGACCATCTTGGGAGGCGTGAAGTAAAGGCTGACCTGTAGCCAAGGTGAAGCTGAAGATGCCGAACGCTGAGCAGAGTCTGGCCTTAAATGTAAATTATTAAATTTAATTAAATTATTAAATAAAATTAGTCCAGTGCTCTCTAATTGGACGCGCAGGTGAAGCCCCGCCCAGGCCTCCAATCAGCATGTCTGCCATTTCCCAGCAGGCCGCATGGCTGACAGTGGGCGCCTCATGGGGTCCGACAGCTCTGAGGATGAGCGCTGGCTCCCGATTCTGCCCTTGTCCAAAAGCTCCATGGAGGTGGCAGCCGGCCGATACCGTCGGGCATAGCTGATCCCATCTGGGCCAGAGCTGCCCAAGAGTATCAGCACCGCTGTCTGCTCCCACGGGGACGAGGAGGCAGACACTTGTCCTCCCTCAAGGGGCAGGGCCTGCACCCCCCACACCTATGAGGGGTGTGTCCCATCTGGTCCTGATGGGAGGACCACGCCCCCCCTCTGCGGAGAACCAGGAACGTCCAACCAAGGTGGCTGTTCTGGAGGACCAGAGGCTGTCTCCAGGTGCTCCAGGATGAGCTATGCCACCAGGCAAGGCTCAGGCTGTGTTCAGCAGCAAGCCACGAGGACATGGCCCTGCAGTGGACCCATACCCTCCACCCTCTGTGTGTCTTCCATCAGCGACCCCGCACTGGACACCAGGCTGAAGGACTGTCACCATGCTGACCTCCCTGACCTGCGACTGGACCGTACGTGCAAGGAGGCCGAAACCATGATCACCTGTGCAGAGCTGAGGGATGTGGGGGTGCAGACTGAGACCCCTGAGGGAAGGGTCGCAGGCTGGGGGTTCCCGGTGAAAGACGTGGTATGGAACGAGCATGGGGGCTCGCTGGACCCCATAGAGCTGAACCAGGTCATCTGGAACCATCTGGAGCAGCAGGTTGCTGAAGCCACCGGCAGCTGTGAGGGTGATTCTGACAGACAGGGAATACCGGTGCCCACACAGGCTGGGTCTCGGCGGACGGGGGGGCGACTGAAGCTGTCTGCCTGCTGCATCCGACGCAATACGATGGCAGACTGAAAGAGGAACCCAGCCATCTGCTCACAAGACGCCAGATACATGCATTTGACCAAGAGCGTCACCAGAAGGGGGACCATGTCGTGGCGGCGCACTGCTCTGATTGGCTTCTCACCAGGAGTGTCTTAAGGAGGTGGGACACATCATGGCGGCGCACTGCTCTAATTGACTTTCTCACCAGGAGCGTCATCAGGAGGTGGGACACATCATGGCGGTGCACTGCTCTGATTGGCTTTCCCACCTGTACCATCGCCAGGAGGCAGGATATCTCATGGTGACAGACTGTCCTGATAGGCTCTCTCACCCGGAGTATCCCCAGGTATTGGGCTGTTTGATGGTGATGCACTCCTCTGATTGGCTATTCCACCAAGGCAGTCAGGGAACTGTTAACACACAAAATCAAAAAGTGTAACTAGATCTGGGGGGGGGGGAATGGTCCAGGAGCAAAAACAGCCTTCATACCTGCCTTTGCCCATAGAGAAATCACATTATTACATCATTAATCAATCGGCTTACCAGATAACTGAAGCCTGGTGTTGCACTGAACTGGGTCATGTTAAGATAAGATAAGATGAACTTTGTTAATCCTGCAAAGGGAAAGTTCAGTGTTACAGCAGCAGTTATAGACAGACAATACAAACAATATGAGCACAGTAAGGAAGGACAAAAGTATATAAATAAAGAGAATGCACTGTATGCACTCAACTGAATGGCAGCCATAGTGTAAGACCTAGGGCTGCGCAGTGTGAAGCGAGGACTGTCAGACTGTGTGAACATGGGCCGTGGGGTTAGGCAGTTCAGTGAAGAGACCTGGCACATAGCCGTAATAATAGTGAAACAATAACAACAAGTAGTAGGAATGATAGCAATAAAAATTAGAATAAACACCAAAACATTAAACACTAAAAGGTACAAGAGCGGGTCCGCGGTCCCCAGAATGTAAACTGCACACATAAAAACCCTCTGGCAGTGTTGTGTGCGACAATCTCCGATAATAAGATAATTATTAAACTACTGCACTTGATCTTCCTGACCAATTAATGATCAGAGAAGACTGACATATAGCACTTGATGATGGGGATTTTTTCTGTTGCTTCAGCAAGGCAATCTGCCCCCACCCAGCATGAATGAGGAGGGTGGTGTGATTGCAGGTGGGGGGCGGGGCATGGGCTGGTCTGGAGGGCCCAGCACTTTCCAGGCCTGGCAAGGCTTAAAAGTGCTGATGGGGAGGCCGGAGCCCTGCAGCGCGGCTGGCCTTTGTAGGGCCCCTTTGTTTGCCAGCGTGTGAGCGGATAAAGCGACGCCCTCCCAGCACCTGGTCAGGCACTCGCGTCCAGGACCATGGCTGCCTGGACCCTGCTGAGCTTCGCTCTGCTGCTGCCTGTATCGCAGTGCTCCGGCCCTGAGTACCACCAGCAGGGCGGAGTCCTCCACCTCGGTGAGTGACTGAGCGCGTGCAAAGCTCTCCGGACCCCCCTTCCTTCTAGTCCTCCTCATTCACAAACAAAAACCTCATTCCCATTCTTTCTGAAATAGCTCCCTTTTCTATTGTTACATCTAAACTCTATTCTCACTCCTTGTGTAATGCAAACCTTCGTCTTCCCCCTCTCTAACCCCAAACCTTCCTCTCCCTCCTTCTTTCTAACCCTAGCCCTTCCTCTTCCTCCCTCTTTCTCTCTAACCCCAAACCTCCCTCCCTCTCTATCTACCCCTAATCCTTCCTCTTCCTCCCTTTCTCTCTCTCTGTCTCTGCATTCCCTCCATTGTCTCCCCATTTGGATTAATCTCTTATGCTCACATGCCCGTGATAAATCTTTTTTTGTGAGAAGCAAAAAGCACGACTATCTCTCTCAGCGTGACATTTTCACACACTGATTATTTCTCGATTTGCCATGATGTTTTTGTATGCTATTATTTATAGCTGGTTTCAGAACAGCACCTGGCTGCCTGTTTTACTCGCTGTGGTAACGGTCAGAGTGGGATTTGAGCACAGCCGCCTACTAGCTTCATGCAGTGCGGATAGACTGAAAGTATAAACAGCATAGCAGAGTAACAGACCCCATCAGCAACACAGACGTCAATCCCTCAGGACACAGGCAGTCTGGCCACTGGCCCGAGCAGGAGCAAGCAGACCCATCCGAACCGCGCCACTTTAACTGCGTCTGTGTGCCAGTGACTGATGTGCTAATATTTGAATGTTGACACAAAGATAATTATTTGAGGTCTATACACAAATACCACCTGAAGAACATGTTTCAAATACAATGTTTCAGAATGTATCCACTGAAACTGAAAATCACTCTGACGCCCCTGCAGACTGGCCTGAGAACTGTGGGTTCGCGCACTTCAGCCCTACCGTGGCTGAGCGCATCGTGTCCGGCAGGGAGGCCCGTCCCCACTCCTGGCCATGGCAGGTGTCATTGCAGGTGACGATCCCGAACACCCCCTCGACCCCTCCAGGAAAACTCCTTTACAGCCACATTCAGGGAGCGTTGTGTGGCTCAGTTGGTTAAGGCACTGTGCCTCTGATCAGAAGGTTGCCAGTTTAAATCCCAGCGTTGGTGAAGTGATGTCACTGTTGGGCCCCTGAGTAAGACCCGTAACCCCCAATAGTTCCAGGGACCTGCTGACCTTGTTTTAAACAAAAGTGTCTGCTAAATAAATTAAATGTAAATGTACAGAGACATTATCTACTCTAAAGGTGGGTAAGTGAACTTCCCCCTGTCAAAAGTGCTAACCTCCTCCGTGGCTGGTGCCCAGGTTCGCCCCAGGGGGAGTAAGACCTATGCCCACGTCTGTGGCGGGACTGTTATCCACAAGGACTGGGTTCTGACGGCGGCGCACTGCTTTCAGAAGTAAGAGCAATCACTCTGGGTGTTCATACGTGGTGGTCATTTGGCATAGAACCCACGTGGCCGCTTTAAATGAGCGTCTTTCTGGCAGGGGAAAGGCAGAGGATCCGGGCAGCTGGCGCATCGCTCTGGGCAAACACCGGCTACAGCGGGCAGAGGCCAGCGAGCGCACGGTCCCTGTGCGCCGCATCTACCGCCACGAGCGCTTCCTTTACCCGGTGCTGGGCGAGCTCGATTACGACATTGCGCTCGTCAGGGCCGGCGCGGAGATGCAGCCCAGCGAATATGTGGGTTACGCATGTCTCCCGCGGAAAGAGAGCAGCCCGCAGGCTGGGCACTACTGCTGGGTGACAGGCTGGGGGGACACGCGAGGTAAGACACGTGGGGGGACAGCGCCCGGTGATCACATGACCACATGGAAACTAAAACATGCCAGTGCCCCGTGCATGAAACTCTTTGAGTCTCCCTACTTACAATGGATATTTAAGATTATTGTCTAATGTTGAATGTCTCTTTATACTCATGTGTCTAGGTTACCATGCATTTCACTGCACATTGTACCGAGTATAACCGTATGTCATGAATAAAACTTGACCACACAGGCAGAAAGGAGAACATCACCCTGGCCGAGGCCCTCAACCAGGCCCGCTTGCCCATCATTGACTTTAATACCTGCAAGCAGAAGAAGTTCTGGGGAGACCGTGTTCGTGACTCCATGATCTGCGCTGGCTTCCGCAACATGGAAGGCCCTCCAGCTGCCTGTCAGGTGAGTCTGACTGTTACGACACCGCCCCCTTCTGGTGGGAGGTCGACAGACCTTTCCACATCAGGGAAACTGTTGGCATATTACAGTGCACTTAACTTTCGCTCAAGCTGACCTGCCTTCCTATTCAGTACTTTGAGACAGTAACTGATGCATATTTACCCCAACACCATAGTATTTACCCATCACTGACCTACTTCCATATGGTGCCTTGCAAAAGTACTGAGAAGCCTTTTTCAAGTTTTGGTTCTCATTAAAAGGTTTGCTGATGAGCAATTGATTTTGACTTCAAAGATTTACTGTGAGAATATGAATAGACAATAAAAATATGGACAGGAAGAATATGTGTGTCATTTGTAATTCAGACAAATCTGATCATTTGGGGGATGGAGGGTGGTTCATTGTATTCAATGCAGAGCAGATTTGGTTTTAACCCCAGGAAGGACCTGATCTCCCATAATTAAATGCATCATACTGAATGGTTGCGTTGTGCTTGACTTGGCTGCAAACCTCTCTCCCCCCCCCCGCCGAACCCCCAGGGAGACTCAGGCGGCCCCCTGCTCTGCAGGCGTGGCCACGGCCGCTGGGAAGTACACGGCGTCATCAGCTTTGGCCCAGTTGGCTGCGCGGCGGAGAACAAGCCCAGCGTGTTCACACGCACCTCTGCCTACCTGCCCTGGCTGGAAGCCACCCGCATCAGAGACTTCTTCCTGCATTGACCCCGGGCTTCCGGCACCTTTTGGATTAGCCACTCGATCCAGACAGGCGGGGGACCCCGTCGGTCAACATCAGAGGAGCAGATGTGACCTTCCAGCAACCCCCCCTCCGCCAATACTGCCTTTAGCTGTTCTGTAATCAATCCCATGAAGGACCGATCCCACAACATGGCCAAAGACCAGCCCCCAGCTCACATCCAGGGAATGTTTCTGGTTACAAGGTTACTGGGCCAAGGTTCCTGCAGTATGGCATCTCCATAGGCTGCAAACAGATCATCTGCAGAATCCTTCTCACAGTGCTGTGGGCGGGACATACGTTTCACCAGCCAATCAGCAGCTCAGGAAATCTATCACTCATGTAAGCAGTCCAGTGTTTTGGGCACTGGAGCTGTGTGCTGTATGATCTATGTTACCACCTAACTCTTCCTGTATGTATACAGATAAAAGGTTCACTTGGCATAAACCGGCGTGAGCTGAAGGCAGAAAATCACTATTTCTCCCAGAAGGAGGGAGAAAACATGGAATAACCTGAATGTGCTTGAAACAGAATTTTATTCACCTGGATAACAAACTAGAAAAATAAATGAATGTATGAATAAATAAAGCGTACGGTTTTTGTGATGTTGTAATTACTTAGTGACAAGTTTTAGGGCTATCAAAAAATCTTGAATTAACTACAAACTGTATTAACTAACAATACCTGTATACCGTATTAACTTGGAATACAGATTTCATTTCACCTGCAAGCATTTCATTTCAGAATATGAAAATAAAAATATATATCCGCTTACAACCTGTTTCTACTATGAAAATGCTGTGGTTACGCCAACAGAATAGCGGTGTTTTTAATCGTTTAAACCTACAGGCACAATATAAGGAGGGGGTTTGGTGTCCAGCAGCATTACGAAAATAAATAAATGAAGGCCAAGACAACAACCCCCCACCCCAAAGTCATTCCACGTGTACTACTGCTCAGCAGTTGACCATCCCAAACAAACGGGTTCGGCTCAGGCTTCCGGAGAACCTGCCGAAAACGGCTTACAGCTTTGACTATATCTGGCACATTCGGGTAACTAGAGGAGATACATGTTCAAACAGCACGAAGTCGGTGCATTAAAAGCAGTTACGCGGAAGCCTGCCATGATGTTTTCCCGTTAACGTATTTAATCCTTGTGTTTACTTCTGGGTCCTGGGGACCCAGTTGAAATATCACCAGCTTTCAGTTTACTTGCCTCACCTCAGCATTCCTGTCGTATTCCGTAATTCGTGGTTGTGAAACATCGACACTTCCTGCCGCGCTGCCTTTACGACAGCATCGCCCGCCACACGGCTCCAGAGAGACAGAAACATCTGGCTGGTGGGCGGATCTAGGGGGCGCGTCTGAGCCTTTTCTACTGTAACTAAAACGCGGGACGTGGGTTATGTCCGTAGGGGCAAATAACTGAGATACAGCGCATAGTTTAACGTGTCAGTCATTTTGGAGTTGTGCCCAAACTTAGATTTCCTATTCTGAACAGTCCAAAAGTCTTCAAAGGCCACAGAAGGTCAAAGAACTAAACCAGTTTTCCCCCAACAAAATTTCCTTGAGTAAAAAAAAATCCACCAGTTGCTGCGAAAATGAGTCCTTCCACATGGTGGCAGCAAAACAAAGCATGTCGGTGGACTGCACTGGACAGTCTGATCTAGAAATGTATGTATGCGAGGACGCTCGCAAAATATAAATCGGTTATATACTGTAGCTTATATGCTGTAATTTAGAGGTTGGAAGTCCGTCTTTTTCCCATTAAATAAGCGCATCTCCGTCAGAGGTTCAGCTACGAGGACGTCTCCTCCCGATAGGTGTCTTTTATGGATAATACTTTTTTAAAAGGACTCAGGACCTTTCAGACTTTTGGTCACAGATTTCAGTGGCGCTCTTTGCATCGGACTTGTGAGATTTTCTTTCTTTTTTTTTTTTTTTACAAACACGTACACATCATCATGCAAATACAGATATTTCAGCATCTTGCAACATTAAAAACAAAACCATCAGAACAAGCTCTGGTCTCTTCTCCCCTAGTGCCATCCTGAGAGTAAGGCAGTTCTGTCACAGCTTCTCAGGAAAAAATTATTACATGATTATCACTACCTATCTGACGCTTTTCGCATATGGAGCGCACTTCATAGTCACATACATGCCGAAATGTGACTCATTCAAACAGCCTCATTGGAGAGAAGTATGTCATTTACGGGTACAACAGCAGCTCCCGTGCCAGATCTAGATTCCGCAGCCTCCAGTAGGTCCTCGATTCCTCGGCCACCTGCCACCTTGGGCTGCCTGGTAAGTTTCAGGCTTGTTGGGGCTCTGGGGAGGTGGACCACTGAAGGAATTCACTGTGTCTATGTGAAGAAAGGAGGCCCTCATTTGAATTCAGCCTTTGTCACTTCGGGGTAGGAGGGTGGCTGCGAGGGAGGCTGATGTTTGGGCCATGAAGTGAAGCGATAAAGTTCAGACTTCCTGGCATGCACGCTAAATTAGCCAGGCTTTCAGGGCTAGCAGAACTAACCCACTGTTCCTCCGCAAAAAAAAAAAAAAACACTCCATTCAGGCAGGAGGGTGGACGGCCTCCCCAGGGCCTCTGACAACCAACTGTGAGCCAATGAATGGATCCTGAGGGCTTCCTCAGAAAACAACTACAGTGGGAGGCAGCAATGATGTCATTTTCTGCCTTTTTTCCGCTCTTCTCTCTCCTGTTTCATTTAAATCCATCGTTATTAAGGGCTTCTCATATATGCCCCCCATCCAAAAAATGCACCCCAGCAAGGGCCTGTTTCCGTGGAGATGTAAAGAGCTGTGCTGCAAGGCTTCTCTTCTGTTTTAAAGCGTACTGGGCAGGATGAGAGGGGAAGGTGTGTGTGTGTGTGTATAGTGTGTGTGGGGTGGGGGGGGGGAGAGCAGGCCTCCTCTGTGGGATTTTGGACAGCTTATAAAACAAATTTGTAATCCTTCACACTTGACTTGAATCCTTCCCATACAAAAGGGTTGCAAGTCTTGATTTCCCCGCCCTACCCCCCAGGGGGTCTGGCTCAGGCTGTCGAAAGCCCTTCCGCCACAATGGAGGCAGCAAAAATGGCAGAGTGCGCTATAACGACCCTCTCTGTTTGCATATATTACACAGGCATGTGAGAGGTGTATCAGTGAAGCGATTAATGTTCTGCATGTATCCAAAATGCTAACGCTGTTGTTAATCACACATACTACATACTGCCATCTGCTTCTGCTCTGACGGCATTCGCTGAAATATTGTCAGATATTTCATAGTGAGATCACTCTTTTTATCCCGCAAGGAGAGTCTTCAACTCATGGCTTGTTCATCACGTCCATAAACGCGCATTTTCATTTTCGTCACGTGCAGATGGGATAATAAAAGAGGAAAGAGGAAGCTTTGCTTTCTTACTCACCAGAAGGAAATTAGCCTTGAATAACAACGGCATTAATAAAACAGTGATGAAACCCCAGCTGGGTTGGTTAAATAGACTCAAGCACCTTCCTTGGTCTTCTACAAAACCACAGTCCCCAGCTTCTGAAGTCCATTTCCTTCTTGGGGTAGTTTTTGATTAATAAGTTTCAGACCTCCTAAGTACATACCTGAAGCATGTGGGCATCACTGCGGATAGTAACTGACAACAATAAGCATCAACTGAAGGCTGTGAGTTTGAATTATGAGTCCTCTGCCATTAGGTCAGAGTGTATTTCATAGTTTGGTGAGGGGGCGTAACAGAGGCCCCTTTGTCTGTGTGAAGTCTGGGCTATTCATACTACCCTGCTCCCCCCCCCCCATCCAGCACCACCCCTCCCACTGCGCCCGCTTCTGAATTGTTCGGTTTCAGTCAGAAACTACACTGACTCCTTGATTTTTATCTGGCTTCGAGCTGCAGTTTTTTGGGAGGCGAGAACTCGATGTGGATTTGATATTGACGTATGTAGCAGATGCCGTTGTCCAAAGAAATGTATGAGTGTGGAAGATTATACACAGCAGGCATACGGCTGTTAGGGAGTCGGTGTGGGATTCTCCTGCCTCATCTGAGCTTTCCTGCAAAATGTGAGAAAATTAAGACCATTCACCACACAAAGAGAAAATGGCAATATGAGAGAACCTGAAGTTTGCAGGGGGCGCCATTGAGCAGGGTCTCCCTGAGATATCATGTGACCCTTTTAGCATCAGGGGTATGATGAAGAGCAAGCTCACTGGCATTGATTTGTGGGATATCAGATGTCACAGCTTCAGTGCTCTGTTGACATTTCCTACTCGGGACCCTGGAGCCACATTGTAGAAATGCCAGTACACCATCAAATATCATCAAACACAGAACGAAACTTGAACTACACCCAGACAATAATGTTAGGCTAATGCTGGTACAGATCGGAGTGAGACCAGACCAGCACTTTCAGAAGCGTTGCCAGTTCTGAACTGGACATTTCCTCTGTTTACATCAGAGTGTGAATTCCCAGCGGACTAGCTCACCGGCTTTCATGGCGGCGCGCCGTGGCGAAGGCTCCATGCCGGCAAAGTGCAGGAGAACGTATCAGCATATCGCTGATGTGAGCAAGATGCTGACCTTTCAAACTCCAGCTGTACGTTCCAGACACAACCTCATATTAGCAAAGTAAACACTTTTATAAAGAGGTGGAAATGTGCCGATAAGTTTCATGTAAGTTAGAAGCTTTACATAAAAAAACATACTGAGAAACATACTTATAGCCAGGAGAAATCTGGACAATCAGACATAATCACACAATAAGTTTCCACAATTTCCAGGGGGATTAATGTACTGGGTTCCTGCTCCCTAATAACCAGTCAAGTCTTCAATCATGAGGTTACCAGCTTGCCAACCCCCCGCTCCCCATCGCATGCAAGGAGAAATAATTAATATTTCATCTTGATTGATTTCTGCTGAGGTGAAATTTGTTCCCTAATGTGTCTGGCCCCCTGTGGAGGGGGGGATAGAGACAGGGAGAGGGGTAGAGAGATGGCAAAGAGGAGGGGCGTGAAGAAGGTGATGGAGAGATGTCTGGCGTGAGCACCCACTTGGCTGCGCTGAGAGACACAGCCTACAGCTCATTTTCCTGAAAGGCAGGCGTTTGCGTGTGGGGGATATGCAGTCACATGCGGAGACCAAACAGAAAGCACACAGTTAGTGATGACCCTGAGGACTGCCCCGCCACACCTGCAACCAGGCCGCATTAGAACTGCTCGTTATGCATATTAATGAGATTATTTGTAGTACTACATTATTTCTAGCATATAAAATGTGGTAGCAGGTTTGATGGCCGTCAGGGCCCCTCCTCCATCTCAGGGGCGTTGTGGCCCACCTCCGGTCACCCTGGGCCCCCGGGGCCCCCCCCCCGCCCCCCCCCCCCCCCCGCGGCGGGCCCGCCGCCCCC
>JAODLD010000047.1:1877002-1888981 GCA_026781065.1 Mormyrops boulengeri | reverse complement strand
ATTTCATTTCATTTCACTGGAGGTCTTCCCCACCCCCACCCCAAACTCTGGGGGACATACAGTCACTCAGTGTTGAGCAGGAGATGTGAAGTACTCACGTGTCACATGGAAACCAAATCCCTGAGTGGCCGGCAAAGCTCGTCACTCTAGCTTGATATGCTCCAGCCCAATTTGCCTCCCCCCCCATGTCTGCTCATTCTCCTTATCCCACAGACACTCCCTCCCCCCCACAGAATGAGGTGCATTGCAGGCATACCGCCCCTCTGCTGGGTGACTGAGGGGGGAGTGTCTGCGGGATAAGGAGAATGAGCAGACATGCTCCGCCACCCCCCCGGCACATCCATGTGCTGGACTAACCACCATGACGGTCTGTCATGCTCCACAGCAGACTTCACGTAAAGCTCCCCCCCTCCCCTGCCTCGCTGGGGGCCATTTGGGGCCACCGTGAGCCCCCTCCCCTCCCCCCTCCCTGACCTTTGCTGTCAGGCAGCTGACTGACAGGGGGGGCAGCTAACTCTGTGCCGGCCCACAATGCATTCCCTTCCTTTTAAAGGTCCCCCAGGAGCACAGGTGCCAGCAGCTGGGGGACACTCGCTGTATATTTAGCACTGTGCTCATATATTCCTGTAGCTACCAAGCGGGGGGGGTCCACGTGGGTGGGGGGCATTGTGTGTTTGTAGCCTGTGTGTCTGTCCCAGTGTCAGAGGCTCCCCCGAGGTCAGGGTGACCCATGGTGGGTAAAGAGATGGGCGCGCTTAGCAGAGGACAGTGTGAGGCAATTGAGGATCCTACCCTCTACCCCCCCACACCAATTACACCTCAGAGGTGTTTGACCAGCCAGAGAGTGAGATTAAGCAGGATTACGCCGATTTTATTTTTAATCAGCGCAAGTAAATATTCAGGGAGGGCTTCCTATCATCAGGACGTCAGCTGCAGCCTGAAGGTCGTCAGGCGCTCAATCTGTGCCTACACACTCACAGAGAGACACACGCATTGGAAGACGCGCACACAGGCACAGACTAGCACAAGCAGACGCTCACAGGCATAGACGCGCACAGGGAGACTCACAGACACCAAAGGGGCGAAAGCAAACGCCCAGCATGCTCCTCTGGGGGAGCAGAGTGAGGAGCCGAGGTCATTGCAGCTGGAATCGTGCCGCAGAGCAGCGACCCAGAACAGGATCTCTGATCGGAGGGTCGCCATGCTGCCCCCCCGAGTCACCTAAACTCAGCCCGGCCACGGGGGGGCGGGGGGGGGATGAGGAGACAGCTGCCACTCAGCTGGGGCCCCACAGATCACTGAGGGGCCACAGGGTCACACTGGACGCCCAACCCCCCCCTCATATTACGCATGTCTCCTCTGAGGCCCTGGGTACAGGCAGAGTGAACGGTCCGCATGCAATAGGCCAAGCAAGGAGCAAGAGGGAGACCAATGCACACGGGTGTCTGTATTGGGCCACAGGAAACATGGTACTCATGCTGGGGTTAGGGTTAGGGTACTCACATCATGGTTAGGGTACTCATGCTGGGGTTAGGGTTAGGGTACTCACATCGGGGTTAGGGTTTAGGAACTCACATCGGGGTTAGGGTACTCATGCTGGGGTTAGGGTTAGGGTACTCACATCGGGGTTAGGGTATTCACATGGGGGGCTACAGTTTCGATACTCGCAGGAGTTAGTGTTTCGATTTTCACATCATGGTTAGGGTTCTCACATCGGGGTTAGGGTTTAGGAACTCACGTCGGGGTTAGGGTACTCATGCTGGGGTTAGGGTTAGGGTACTCACATCATGGTTAGGGTACTCATGCTGGGGTTAGGGTTAGGGTACTCACATCGGGGTTAGGGTTTGGAAACTCCCATCGGGGTTAGGGTATTCACATGGGGGGCTACAGTGTCGATACTCGCAGGAGTTAGTGTTTCGATTTTCACATCATGGTTAGGGTTCTCACATCGGGGTTAGGGTTTAGGTACTCACATCAGGGTACTCTTTTACTGGAACGTAGAGCTTCTCCTGCAGCTGTGCGATGGGGCCCATGGCCTCCGGCAGTTCCGACGCTCGCCGTTCCGTGCTGCCATTCAGTGTGTCGTTATACATGTCCTTCCGCACTCTGCCGATCTCTGCAAAACAACATTATGGGATAGACACTGAGCCAAGACCACCAGGAAATATACCAAACACCACTGAGGTATACCAGCAAATCTTGGTAAATCTCAGTAAGATTCAGTTAGTGACTTCACTCCAGACGAATGACAAAATGATGACTTCAAACAAGCAGAGCGCCCCCCCACACTGCCAACGCTGTACAGGGTGGGTTTTAGGTTTTATACATATTCTTTGGGTCAGTCCCCCCCTGATGGGAAGGCCTCTCCGCATCGGCTCCACATCCTAGCTCACTGCTACTGTGTCACCCAACAGTAGTGCTTGGTATTTATTCACGTTGATTTCCCCACCATCCCGGTCACAGCAGGGTCACCCGCCGACCCCCCCCCCCCCCCTCACGAGAGCGTCTCCTCGGCACACCTCCAGTAAACACCCCCGGAATGAGGCACACACTTATCCCCAGTCAGTCCGTGTCAGTGGTGGGGGCACTGAAACCCCAGAAGGGAGTCTGGCGCCAAAGAGGGTCCGTGTGACCTTCACCAACCTCAGCGGGGCTGGAACAGTCTCTGGGTGTCTACACGAAACACAGGGGCAGGGACAGTCAAATAAAACCTCCCCCACGTGTGGTATGTGCTGTACACCCCCCCGTGCCACGACAGTGCCTGTATGCACAGTGACAGAGTCAACAGACCAGCCAAATCTCTAACCGCTACTTTGTTTTGCCCAAAATCTCTGTAGTGTCCACCATGCAAAATCTCTGAAGGTCTGGACAAATCGCTGTCTTTGTGTCCGTGTGACTGCACTGTGCAGCCGGTGTGCTAAAGCGTGGGGTCCAATCTCGTTCCTGGGGGATTGTAACCAAACAGACCTCCCGAGGGGATAATAAGGCAGCATCTCCTACACAAACATCCATTTATTACTAATAGTACTACTACTTGATCCCTGGGGGAAATTCTCTTTTTGCCGACCCCATCTTACTCTCCAGGATGCACATGCAGGTAAGGCAAGCTTGGCAGTGAAGGGCAGCTGTCTGCAGCGGGGCCCCGCGAGCTGGGGATGAAGGGCCTCACACTACTCTGCCGAGGCTGGGCTTGAACCAGCAACCTTCTGACGCAGGCACAGAGGCTGAGCCACACGCTGCCCCCAAAGGCAGGAAGCATTCCTTATTATCGGTCCAACACATATATATAAAAAAACAAGAAAGAAAAGCGACTCTTCCTGAGCTGCTCGTCAGCTGCCTCCAAGCCCCCTAACATCGTTACAACGGACAATCAAAAGCTGAACCTCCAACCACTTTGCAGAGGATACTGAGGGCAGATGTGACACAAACAAGATTGTTACACACAGTGGAGGCCCTGGGAACACAGAGATATAACAACAGAAAATTTAACAGCTCTAGTCAATTTCCCAGCAACAAAGCGATAAAAACTCTCGTCTGCTCAAACATGGCTGCTCCTCTTTAAAAACCCAAACATATGGGCTAATATCATGGCATCATAAAGCCCAAGAAACAAGCCCGTTACAGAATAAGACCCACAGTGGGTCTCGCCCCCATCCCAGACCGGCGTGTGGGCCCTGGTGCCTGCATTAGCACAGTGACTCCGACATGCGATCCTGGGGGCCAGCTGGGCCAGGAACCCGGAAGAGGAGTGCAGGACAAGCACTTCAGAATGACAGACGGCAAATGAACAAACCGCAGACAAAAACCAGCTCTGGGGTGGAGAAAGACCCAGAGCCCAGCGTCCAGCCGAGATGAGGGGGCGCGGCCTTCCTGGCTGGGGTACAGCCTCATGCCCACACGCGCCACCCTGGGAACACAGACAGGAATTCCGAGAGAAACACTCTGCTGATTAATAATTCTGGACTGCTTTCATTATATTAAAAAGTCTCATTTATAATCTGCACACAGGTGGTATCACACACACACACACACACGGCCACACACATACACACACGGTCACACACACACACACACAGACACGGCCAAACATGCATACGCATGCACACACACACACGGCCACACATAACTATACACACAGACACACACACGGCCACACATAACCACACGCACACACACGGACACACATACGCACACACACGGACACACGGGGCAAGTGTGTTCTATATATAAGATCTGTATATATATATAAGAATATAAGATCTGTAAGTCCAGCTGTTTGTGATATCAGATACCCCAAACCATGCCGGCGTTCTGAAACAAACATTCGCCCCCAGGACACCTCCCTCTCAAAGTCGAAGCCCTCTGGGGTGACGCACACATTAGCGGGGCGAGCCCATCTCCTCCACCCCCCAGGTGATTTTAACAAGCCCTCTGAAGCCCTCTTTTTATTATACTCATCACCTCTTTACCACCCACATTTTCGCCTGATCCCTCCCAGCTTTTACACCAGAGGTTAAGTGTCCATTGTAATTACATTAGAGCTAATTTCCCAGCCGGTACCTTCGTCAGTCTCATACAGCCCCTCCCACTCCTCCCATGGGCCGCTGATCCCAATAAGTCACCGTTTGGGTCTGAAGTTGAATCCGGAGGGGAATGGGGGTGGGGGGGACAGAGGGACCAAGGGTTCAGCCAGAGGGAGAGAGGCCAGGCTTCACACAGCGATACCATCTGGACTACCATTGCCCCTCACTTTTTACTCAGCCTGTTTATCGCCTCGTAGGCCCTCTCTCTGTGAGCATGGCGCCCCCATCAGGCTGTGGACGGGACCGCAGGGTCCACTAAGGAGGTCCGCCAACCGCATTTCTACATGGAGCAGCTTTAAATGTGAGATGGCATTTGAGACAGTGATAATAATTATTATATCAAAAATAACAATAACTATAAAAACTGAAATATCAATATTAATAATAATATTACTATTATATAAACAAAAACAACAGCAACTGGACCAGCGCAAACAGGTGCTGCACACAGCGTTATTATAAACGCGGCCGCAGGTCAGAGAAGGTAGGCTGGTTTCGTTCACAGGGTAAAGGCATCCGGATGGATGGCTTTGTGTCCCCACCTGACCATACTTGGGCAAGGAAGGGACTGTCAATCAGGAGGGCGACCCCCGACCTCCAGGCCCACGCAGACGGGCTGTCGGCTCACACCTGCCCCAGGACTGCCATGCATGAATAATTCATGAGATGCACGCCTGGGTGGGACCGGGGCTCCGGGTGACAGGCGCGTATGGTGACGCCCCGCATATCAATGGTGGCTGAATGGTGGCCCACCCTCCACAGAGGCACTCGTAACTACCTTACGGGGAGACTGAGAAGGGGTCAGCTAGCTGGTCGGCACACTAGGCTAGTCTGTGCAGGGGGAGACACACACACATCTCGCATGCATAAATTGGGGGGGGGGGGTATCTTCTTTTAAGGCTTTAATGATCTCATCACTGATTATTACGACGCTCCACCCCCTAACCACGCCCCCAATGCTACTAAACCATACTACGCAATTAATTAAGCACTGCGTATCGGAAAACAGGTCCCAGATGTGCTTTCTGTCTGCTCTTTTGGGATCTCTGGTTTCACAGGAGCAAAGTTAATTCATGTCATTCATCAAGCTGGGGGGGGGTCGCTGTATGAACATGTATGTTTCTATTCATTCACGCCGGGGTCCGAACACAGCAGCTGAGGCAAGCCTATCTCACTCGGCCCCTTTCCGTCTGCTCCAGGTCCTTGGAGAGAACAAACAGGTGGATGGACAGGGAAGTTGGTATGGGAGGTCGGCACAGGTAACCTACCTGGTTTTGGATCATTCCGAGGACCGTCCCTGAATAATGATTGCATTCAAGACACCAAGAGGTCAAATAACAATGTTGTATGGGGTCTGTAGGATGATAGGAATCAGCGAATCATAGAGCTAATCAACCTAACCCACCGGCAGATGGACGCGGAACCTCAGCGGCCAAGTCTGACCTCCGTAACGCACAGGGGAGCTGATTTGGTAGGGCACCAAGGGAAGAGCAGCAGAGCAACACAGCATCCCCCGGCTGCATCAGACCTTCAAAGATCTGGGTAAAATGTGGAAAAATGACGATTTATTCAACAGGCATCAAGGTCTGATAAGACAGGGACCTGCAGCTCTGTACCAAAGAGAGGGACCTTTCAAGATTGTACCGAGATGAGCAGCAAAAGACACCTCGTTTATCTCAAGCGTGTATGGACTGCACAGGAAGACGGCACCGAGGAGGGACCCTAAGGGGCGGTGTCATCGCCCCCCAAGCAGACCACCTGAAGATAACCGGTACGGTAACCGAAGCAGGGAGACGACAGAGAGCGACAAGAGCGGCTGCTCAGAGTAAGGTTCCTGTCTTCCACAACAGGTGACCTCAAGGTGAATCGATTATTGTGCATGCGTCATATAACAGTGATAGTATGGTGATGTGGTATCCCACAGCCTCCTTTCAGCACAGATACAGAGGAGGCTGCCTCCTACAGAACATGCCGGATGGTACTGGAAGGCAGCAGTATGGAATGCCGTCACACAGACACACCCGGGATCCAGCACTGACCAGCTCCGGAATGATCCACGGACTACAGGCAACAGGGCCAGGGGGAGGAGCTACACCCAGCACAACAGCCAATCAGCAAAGGCTAAGCCCCTCCCCTGTCTGCTGCCTATCACTCATAGGCCACGCTCGACACCTTGGTCCCAGGGGCTGCTGCAGGCACCCCAGAGATGCTGCTGCCTGCCAGCGACTCATTTATCTGATTCGTTATATGAGATGATCAACCGCAGGAAGTATGGAGCGTCAGGGAGCAAGGAAACAAAGGTGGCGAGAAGAAACTGTCCGGAGCTGTAATCATGTGATCAATTTCACGGTCCAGTGAAAGCCACTGATAGGCTGTGGAGGCCCCCTTCCGGCCGTAAGGTGCAATCATGTGTGGAAAAAAAACGAAATAATTTAATGGTTATTTTCAATTTTGCAGCAGAAACAGCTTGGTGAAACACATCCGTGGCTGGTAGGTGGAGCGGGGCAGCTGATGACCACTCTCCTGATTCATGGCAAGGCTCTGGGCAGCGGGGGGGCGGGGGGATAGGGGACAGAGCCGAGAGCCCGGAGCTGCCGTCCAGCTCACACGCTGGAGGAGGACTGCTGAGGTAGGTACCCTGGCCGATTTATACCCTCTGTGGCAGGACTTCCTGTTATAGACCTGACACGGCTTATCGCATCACCTCTCTGCGCCACAAGGGGGACACGGCCGGCTGTGACTTAGCGCCACACACTGCCAAACCAACCACAGCACAGCAATCCCACTTACTACTGGGTTCTTCCTCTTATTCTTATTATTATAAACTTTAAAAGTGGTCTTGAGAAAATCCCCCCGGGAATTGTAAAGTTCATCTCATTGTATCTTCAGGTGGCTACAGAAATACTCACAGGAGAAATGAAGAATTAAACAAGTTACACAGCGATCGCAACTAATTTCGAAATCCTCCCTGGAGTCCCTCTCCAGCACGCCCTCCCTCTAAACGTACAAAAACTTGGACGCACCCCGGCAAGAGGTCAGGGCTGGAGCTGCACATCTGCAGCGTGGCCGGACAGGCGAGCCGGACCGTCATGGCATGCAAATGCAGCGCGCCCCGTGGGATTCTGGGAGGCCGGTCGGCATAAAAACAAGAAAGCAGCGAAGGCATAGCAGAGCAAGTGCCGGACTACGGAGGACGCATCATTAAAAAAACTAAACAAAGAGAGGGCTGCACTTGTTCTGCGATTCCTGCTTGGAGAATGTCGGTTCCCATAATGGCTTTTCCATAAGGTCTTCTTAAAACGCCACGCACGAATGGCTACCTCCTCCTCGATTTTTATGACTTACGAAGTCTGCTTCTAGTTCCTACCTTCAGATTTCTCTGTTTAACCTTCGCTTTCTGCAATTTTCTTTTCCTTGGGGAAGGGGGAAAAAAAACATGGTTTAAGCGGCATTCTGACAAAAAAAAAAAGGACCATAACCTTATCTTCTCAGCACCTTAACGTTCAGGAGGCTGCAAGAATGCTGAGGTTCCCAGTCCTGCTAACTGAACCGTAATGTCCACAGAACCTTCTGGGAATAAAGCATTATTACACTATGTTCTTGGGCTTATATCAGAGAAAAATTTGATTCGGCCAAGAACGACTGGGGCTTCGCTAATTATTCAGAGCTGTGTGTGAGCAGCGTGTAAAATGGAAAGGTGTAAATCCCGCCGAAGAAGGGGGAAGGCGCACAAGACTGGCCTGTGGGTGTGCACAGTTCACCCTGCTTCAAGACCTCACCCCAGGACAGCTGACTAACTCCAAGGAGGTTTACCTCTCCCCGGGGAAGCCCCCCCCAACACATTGCTAGAGAGTAAGCAACACAAGTGGAAGTGAGAGAGTGCCAGTTTGGTCAGTCTTATACTTTATTCTATAACACATATATATATGCACAAGGCCCGTTCTTAGGACGTCGAACATGAAGTGTGAAGTGTTGGACAGGAACAAACTCAGTGCTCACAAGAGTGCATCTGTGTTACTGTGTGTGACTGTGTGTGTGACTGTCTGTTTGTGTGTGTAGTTCTCTGTCCCTTGCCAGACACTCTCATCTGTGTTCACAATCTGCGTTTGTGTAAGCAGAATGCGAGTACGTACTCTCTCTCTCTCTCACACACACACACACACACACACAAATGAACGACGCCATACATTTGCTCATTCGCATTCACTAGCGGGTGTGTATAGGAATGGGAGGGCGGGGGAACCTCACAAACCCAGCTGTGCGTTTGTCTCGCCGGTCAGGAATGTAAGCACAGATGGGTTATTCTCTCCTGCGGAGAATGGGTCGCTCGTGGCAATACAGCACCACACCTTGGCCTCAGTGATCCCGACCAATCACATGCGCTGGCCGCCCACACCCAGCCAATCACACACGCTGGCCGCCCACACCCAGCCAATTACACACGCTGGCCACCCACACCCAGCCAATCACAGAGCAGGTGTTTATCCAACACATGTTGTGATGAGCTCTTTAATTCCACTCAGTCCCCGTTAGAGTCTGGCAGAGAGGCTTGCAGATTTGGAAAGCAGTGGGTCTGAATCACAGACAGCGCCCTGCAGTGGTGATTTCAGGCATGACACACTTTATATTGATCTTTGTGGGAGGGCGGGAATATCAGTCATGTCCCAATGTGTCTTTCTGGGAAAAGAGCAAGCAGGAGGAGAGCGGAGTGCATATTTGGGGGGGGGGGCAACTCCATGCCCTATCCTAAAGGAAAAGGGCTAATCCTGCGGATAAAAACCTAACAAAAGCCAATTTAAATACGGGCAGGGTCCGTCCAAACCAGAGCAGGCAAGCCACGGAGCAAATTCCTCCCCAACTGTCAGCCCTCACCCCCCAGCAGCGGGCGACTAAAGCAGCCGGTTCAGGGCACGGTGGGGGGGGGGGGTTACATTCTCAGTGCCGAATTAACCATTTAGTCAGAATTCCTTATTGTCATTGCAGCGAAAAACTTTGGATCTTTACTCTTAATAGCTTCATCAGTACAACACCACCAAGGACACGTCAAATCAGTTACGGACACAAGAAATAAAAAACACCCAATAAACAATAACAGCAAACAGATAAATGTGCCGTTAGTTGCTAAAGGGCAGGTCCTGGGCATGTGGCGTTTGCCAGCAGCTGTCGTGGCATCTCTCCGTATTTACCGGCACACAGCGGTCCAACAGGCTCGCACATGCAGGCGGACTCCGCACACATGCGGCCAGGGCGCCTCATCACCAGCCAAGTCAAACCTACCCACTGGCTTCCAGTGTAAATCGCTTAATAACAGACCGCCCCGGCGCCGATACACTGACCCGGATAGTCCCCCCCCCCCATTTGGGACCCCCTCGGCGCTTCATCCGGCCCGAATGATAGACCGACCGCTCTTATCGCCGGACCCCGGCCAGATTACAGCCGGGGGCGGGGGGTCACAGAAATAACAGCTTTTTAAGTGACAAGCACGTCAGCTTTCTAACGGGGGGGCGAGGAGTTTGTGCGGGTAAAACCTCAACGCAAATTAACGGCCGGGGCTTCGCAGAAATAGCAAGTTTAATAGCGGCAGCCGAGATCCTGCCTGGCCCCACTTTTCTGGCAGTTAGCGAAGACTCCCGATCATCGCCCCCTCCGACTCGGAAAACTGCGAAACCTGTTGAATAATAAAGATAACAAGTGTAGCGCAGTTCACTTGGTAAACGGCCCGTCAGCCGGGTGTATCGGACTCCCGAGGCGGTGACATCCCCGCCCGCTCGGCATAACGGGCAGTATGACCCCCCCCCATAGCGGACCGCCGCCCCCACGGACAGCCCCGGCGTCCCGCCCCGGACCGCAGCCGATCGCCGCCCGTCTTACCCTCGTCCAGCAGCCTCTCCAGGTGGTTGAAGATCCCGCAGAAGTTGGGCAGGCTGCTCATCAGTTTCTTGTCGTTCATGAGCTGCATTAAATAATCTGGGGTCGGTTTCGGCTTCTCCTTCGCTTCCATTTCCCCAACCATATTTCAGCTTTCCGATCAAAATACAAAGACGGCAAAAAAGGAATATATGTATATATATATATATATATGTAAAGGTGCGAAACAAAAACGTATAAAACTATACAAAACCCGTCCGGTCTCTTCCTAATAAACGGCGACTTTCGGTGCCGCTCGGCGCCCGCGAAGTCTCTCTTTATACCGTGACTCTATTTCTTTTTCTTGCCAGTTGATCCAGGGTGAAAACAGTTCTACGGTACCGAGGCTCTCACTCGCGCTGGTCGGTAATAATCCCCCAAGTCACATAAAAAGAATAATAAACTCCCGCATGCTGGTAGTTTTTGTTAATTTCCCCAAGTAATCCTCTCCCTTTTGCGGGCAATCTGAAGGCGTGTAAGCAGTCTCTCCCCGGCTCGCAGGCTTCCCCGCACTTCGCCGTGTATGTGCGCGCAGACCGCCTCTCGGCTCCCTGCTCCTCTATAGCGGCCCCTCAATGAACGCCGCTTGGATCTCCGGCCACCGGGCCGGTCACATGACCAGGCTGCGCGGCGCGCCTCCGCGGGGAGTGGGGGGCTCTACGTGCACGCGCGTGGACTCGGGCGGGGGGGGGGCGTGCAGCCTATCTACGCATTACGGTCGGCTACCTGCTTGGAGGTGACCTACATGCTGAAATGCGGAGAGCTTGCTGTTGGTAGACCTTCCGAAAGGTCTGAAGGATCAAGCGCAAACCGCTGAGTTGAAAGTTTCCGCTCCTCTGCCTCGCGTTTGTATTTTATATGTACTCATATAAATTTGTGTTCCACTTGTTTCGCCGTTTGCTGAATCTCACACTTTTGACATTAAGTCAACTTAAGCCATTTTTAGATCACGAATTACATGGCTCCCCGTGACATTAACGAAGTGTGCAGCTACTCCGGAGATAGTGATACAGACATTACGATATTATATTCTGCCCTCTGAGTATCTGCACAATAACTCCGTAGTATAATTAAGTAACTGGCATTGATTTCGTAATGCTTATCACCGTTTTGTTTCTGAGCTCGGACAGCCGCTCGGACCCTCGCGCGACACACACACCCTAACTCTGTCTACTGGAAAGGCCTGAGACCGAACGCGTTCCTGAACAGAGGCACCCAGAAAACAAAACTGGCCGGTTTCCACTTGTCACAGAGCCTCCCTCTTGCTCTGTCAGTCTCTGTTCATCTCCCCCTTTTTCACCCCCCCCCCCCCCATATTATTCACCTCTGCACCGGGATGGCATGCAGGCCGCTGTGCAACTGTGCCCAAAATAAAAGCAGCCTATAAACGCATGGAACTAGATCTGGGGTGTGGGGGCCTGGGCTCTGTGTGTGTGTGTGTGTGTGTGTGTGTGTGTGTGGGGGGGGGGGGGGTGAGGGCCTCACCACT
>JAODLD010000047.1:1818751-1830221 GCA_026781065.1 Mormyrops boulengeri | reverse complement strand
ACGTTGACCCCAGATGATCTGATGGCCAGTGAAGAAAGACTTTTTATTTATCTTCTTGCGCAGGTATTTACGTCTACAGTGTGTATCATACTGGCAATCTGTGTCTAGCATTTTCTACTTAACACCGGTGTTCATTCACGTGTGGTCTAGCAATGGCAATGATACAGATTCATGAAACACAGACTAGTGATGTGAACTTCCTGTAAGTTAAATGAAACTGACTTAAGCCGACTCAGTTGTCATCACATCTACATTTTACATATTTATCTGATGCTTTTATCCAAAGCGACTTACACTGTAGCCTTTCCCTCTACTGTATGTATCCTCTCTAGAATTATGCAGTGTCTAATGCAGTGGACCTTTCATCTCCGCTTCTCAGGTGTCATGGATGATGAAGATGATCACCTGCTAGATATTATTGGGTGAGTGGAATGTTCTGTCTGCTTATAGCTGCCTTAAGTCACTTATAGCAGCTGTTTGACAGCCCCCACACCCCCAGCCACGCCCCCAGCCTTGGCACGCCTATAGGTGCCTAATTTCCTGCAGCTCTCTATTTCATTGAGCTCTAGGTGATCACGCACTGACAGTCTGCTGCTCTCTTCCGCCCAGAGATGCTCAGGCCCTGGACAGCTATCTCCATGGATCCAGCAGCAAGTTGGTAGGTTCCCAGACAAGGACCCTGGTATAGTGCAGCATAGGTGGTTGTTGTACTGTGTGCTGTTCTCTTGGCATGTGATATTCCAGCTGAGCTGTTGATTATATGAAACTGATGGTTAAATGATGTCAAAAGTAAAGCGATAGCAGACAGCTCAATGTTCCTTTGATTCAGTAAGAATAAATGTGGTTCAAATGGTAATTATCAAAACATTAACCAATTATGAAATCCAGAGCTGTTTTATAATGCAGTAATAAGCAGTGTTTTTAGAAGCATCCTTGTTTATCATTTTTTGCTGCAAAGTTGCAATTTGTCAGTAAACACAGATGAGCTTGGAAGTATAGAACCTCAGTGAGCCCACATCTCCCTTTGACACTTCGCAGGGTGACCTGGACATAAAAGAGGATGGGAGCCCCCTGGGCATGGCTGAAGGGGCGGAGCTGCATGATTCCAGCACCCTGCAGTTCATTGAGGATCTTGGCGGGGCCTCGCCGTCAGGGGCAGAGCTTGGGGATGAGCAGCCCTTCGACATCCTGCAGAAGTCTTTGCTGGAGGCTGACATCACAGAACAGACGCTGGCCCAGGAGGCACTGCTGGAGTCCTCAGCTTGTCCCACGTCCTTCCCCCAGATGTCAGCGTCAGGGGGCGGGTTTGAGGGCGTGGCAGGGGCGGGGCTATCATTCCCAGGTGGCACCCAGCCCCAGACCTTCCTTCAGCAGCCTCTGCACAATGGCTCTCTTGCTGGGCAAGTTCAGCTTCTTGGGGCTTTCGATAGCACCTCTTCAGTAATGACCGCGCCGCCAGGGGGCGGTGTGCAGGGCGCAGTGTTCACCCCCACCCCTCTGGGGACATCCATCCCCCTTCAGAACATAATCATCCAGAGGGGGCCCACTGCCCAGGCCGTGGTCAGGCCCATTCAGCCCAGGCCACTTTCCGCTGGAGGTCAGACTGTCTACCGCCTGGGTGTGCAGCTCCCTGGCCCCGCCTGCTCGCCTCAGCCTGACCCCAAGGCGAAGGTTGTTGGCCATGCTGGTAGTATTGTGATCCAGCAGCCACGGCTGCAGCAGCCCGGCCTCCCGGCAGGGCAGATCCTCACCCTCACCTCTGCTCCCTCGGTGCTAAATGGTCCGGCGCTGCAGGCTGCCAATCTTGCTGGAGCGGGCCCCGCCTACTCCATATTGACCAATCAGAGTGGGACGGCTGTGCAGCTGGTAGCTGGGCAGGGCTTTTCAGGTGGGGGTCAGCTGATTGTGAACCAGGGCTTGATTGGTGGCCAGGTTCCTCAAGCCGCCCCCGCTGTGGTGCAGGTAGCTCAGGCACTGGGATCCACTTCCAAAACCTGGGCCCCCAGCCTCACCCCTACCCAGGGCTCCCTGGTCACTTCGGCTGGGGCTGCTCCCTGTGACTATGCCAATCAGATGACAGGAGGAGGGGCTTCAATGCTCCAGGCTCAGCAGCAGGTCTCCGTCAACCTTGAACAGCATTTTCTGGTTCCCCTGACACAGGGCACTACCTCCTCCATACACATGGGGGCGCCAGAGCAGTCGATTGAGATGCAGGCCTTCGTTGTGGTCCAGGTCAGTCTAACTCCTGATCAGCATTCCCTTCAGTTCGTCTCCACCTCTTTTCCCGCCTTATCATTCTTCCTACCTTAACTTCCTCTACCTTCCTCACCTTTCTGCTGATGTTTAAGTCTCTCTAACTTATGCTTTCGTTGTACCTATATGACATCATTATAGTATTTCCTTTCTGTCTTTTACTACAGATAACATTTGTCTGTACTGAGAGCCATTGTTATATATCTATATATATATATATCTGCTCTAAGCTGCCAGTCTGAGTCTACCTCAGGTTAAGGCCAAACAATAGCGTAATAGCACAGCTTGAACATTTTTTGCCCAGATAAATAGGTTCTACCACTATAACAGTTAAGTGGTAGTGTTTTAAGTGATGGTGATGTCCTACCTCTGAACCTGGGGGAGCTGTTCAGGCCATGATCGTGGTATCCTCTTCGTCACAGGACTCTTCATCAGCAGTGGAACAGGGCTTCCAGCAGGCAGTCAAAGGTAGGGACCATTTCTGTGTGTGTGTGTGTGTGTGTGTGTGTGTGTGTGTGTGTGTGTGTGTACGTGTCTGGCTCTGTGAGTGTTGTGAAAATGAGAGCTCTGTCTCAATCCTCTGGCTCCCTTCCTCCTTTGATCTCTCCAGCTGGGAAACCTTCACATGCTACCAGCCAAGTCAAACTGCAAACCACACAGGTATGAATTTGAACATCACCACACACATGCTGCATACGTCTCTGCAGGGATGCGTGCAATACTGTTAAAACACTTGTGGTTAAACAAATGATTCCATCTCCAGAAATGGTCATTGTAATTTTGTTGTGTTAATTGTCTTGACATTAGTCACTGTAAGCACCATTTTAGACTTTGAGACTCTGGATTTTTCTCTGATGTCAGTATGATCTATTCAGCCAGAGAATAAAGGTTTAACTGTGAGCTCAGACTGTGTGGATCTGTGCTGGTAATACACCGCTTTGCCTTGTCTCTGCAGTCCATTTTCCAGGAGACTTCAGTCCCACAGCCGCTCACTAAAGGAGACCTGTGAGTGTCAGTCCGTCTCAGGAACCCCAGAGAACTTTGGCATTGAACTCTGCTCCACCCACTTTTTCACTTGGAGCGTCGAAGAACTTGTGGATTGAAATGATGCTTTACTGTGTGGATGTGAACTTCTCAGTTGCTCAGAAATGTTCTAGATCTCTTCTCACTGGCTAAGTAATGTTTTAGATCTCCCCTCAATGGCGCCGAGATGTTCTAGGTCTTTTCTCACTGGCCCAGGAATGTTCTAGATCTTTTCTCAGTGTCTGTTGAACGTTCTAGATCTTTTCTCAGTGGCTCAGAAATGTTCTAGGTCTCTTCTCAGTGAGTCTGAGTCTGACCGTAACTCCACCATCACAGAGTCCTTCAGCGGCTGCAGCTGGACCAGGCCCGGGTTTTGTCCGTAGACACATCCCCCTTCGCCTCACTGGAGGACGCTGTCCACCGGCTTCTGCCTTATCACGTGTTCCAGGGGGCGCTGCCGAGTGACGCCGACTTGCTGAAAGGTGCCTTCTTCGCATGATTCTGTGTGTTTGTGTGAGCTGTTTTATGTCAGTGGTATCCCACATGCGGAACATGTTTCATTCCCTCTCTCTCGCAGTGGACATGGAGTTCGAGTCTGCAGCTTGTAGCGTTCTGAGCAGAACACGAGAGATGCTGAGCAAGTACCGGCGCCTCCTGCTGGTGGAGGCAGAGGTAGCTCCCCTGATGATGCTAGCAAAAAATGTCCCTTTACTAAAAAAACAATGGTACACATGAACTTGCAAACACGATTATCTGCACCCCCCCCCACAGCGAACCAGTCCCTCGTCAGAGACTGTGATGATCTGTCGGACTTTTAACCAGGAGGAGCGTCAGGACCTGACGCAGGACAAGCGGCTAGCTCTAGTGGACCCCGGTGAGTCGAGGCAGTCCGAGGCCCCTCTTTCCAGCCCTCGTCTGGTGATCATACTCACCGCCTCCTTCCTTTACAGAGGGCTTCCTGGAGGACCTCTGCTTTGTGCTGAAGCCACCAGCCTTTCCCAGCCCCGTGTACCAGGCAGAGCTGGCTGGAGAGGTCTCCCCTGTGGTTAGGAACAGCCCAGACATGAACGCATCTCCAGGGAGTTCCTCCAGCGTCTCTGATGGCGAGCACAGCAGTTTCCAGACATCACTACAGTACCATTCAGAATTCAGTGCTCCTCTACAGGGGCGGGGCTTGGAGAGGCCCCTCCCCTTTGAGCAAAGCCAGTCGCCATTGGTTGACGCAGACTCTGTCCTGGAAGCGGCTGTAAATAGCATACTGGAATGTTAGGAAGCACGGCACACTTCGCGTGGCACCCCACAACCCTGGCACAGCAAGAGCAGGATGTCTGCACCGGCACGTTGCTTTGTGTAAGCGCTGTTCTCCATTTTCCCACCCTCTGTAAAGAACGCTTCCACCTTTCAGCTGTCCTGCGCAGCGGTGACCAGGTGGCAGACAGGTGCTCCAGGACTGGCTGGGGTGTCCTCAGTGTTCAGCCACACTCAGATCATTTCACCGTCCTCTGTGCCTTTCACTGCTCACTGCTGTCCTTGCCACACTGCAGTGAGAGCCTGCAGTTCCTTTCTTCCTTTTATTGTATTTTATTATACAACTTTATGATGCTTTTATTCTGTCAGGATTTTGTTTTGTACCTTACAGGCACGTGACCCTGTTGTCACTAAAGTGTTTTTTTTTTTTTACACGAATATTCAATGCCTCAGACTGGGGCTGACAGGCTGCGGGAAGTTACCTGTAGGTGTGTTTTGTTGCTTGTGAAGCAGCCAGCTGATTACCAGCCTGTAGATTGCTGTAGCGTGGCTTGGCTCGTCTCACTCTGCAGTGGTTACAAAGAAACAGAGCTGCGTGTTTGCTCAGCTGCTGAGAAAGGCTGTGGCAGATCATTTCAGAGTATGATTCTGTGTGAAACATGGCCTTCAAATGTGATTCGACTCCCCAGGCTCCCCCAATGTATTCCTTCAAGCTTCCTGCGGAGGGCAGACCTGAGCTGCAGTAGTAGGATGCATAGTCTTTTGGCTTCCTGTTACTGAGTGAATGACCAATGTTGTCCTCTCCCGATGCTCATGCTGGGCACTGTGCTCTTCACTTACCTGTAAAACTGTGTCCTTTTATAAGACAGCGTGCAGTAAACCATCTTTAGATAAGTTCTTCGTCTTTTATTTTGCAACAATGTTTAATAATGTGCAGGTGGGCTCTGATGAGCACTGAAGCAGTGTATGTCGGGAAGGGAGGTGACTTTTGGTGGATTATTTGAACACCTTGCCAAAACACTTAATTTTTTTTTAACTCATTGAAAGAGAAATATAAATGTATGGAGATGTCGGAAAGGAGGAAACGGTGAAATTGGGACAGAGATGTGAGTTGCCATGATGAGGCCTGAATGGCAGCTGCCCATTTGTGTGTGTTCAGATGTTTCTGTAGATGTGTGCAGTGCTGCTTTATGTGGGCTGAGGGTAAAGCCTCTGTAGCCCATTTGTAAGATCTACACTATTCTTGAGTCTCTCCCACAGTGACATAAATGATATTCTGAAAGCCTGAGGGGAGACCAGGACTCAAATCTGAAAGGTCACGTTACCTTCCAGATGTTCCAATTGACTTTCCTGTATTCTCTGTGTTATTCCTCAGACTGCCTTCCGATGTGAGAATGTTAATCGTTTCCATCATCATCATCATCACGTTACTTTTTATTTTTTGATTTTTCTACCATATGTATAAACTAAGTACCTCTGAACCTTGATTTTGTATAGTTTTTTGTATAAATATTGGAGAATCACAAAGTATTAAATATTTGTAATTTTTTGTAAAAATACCAATGGTAAAGCGACGAGGCAGTTATTTTTTATTAAGTTGGAAGTGCTCTAGAAATCAGAATCTTATGATACTGTCATTTATTCTTGGTTTCTATGTGGTTTTGTGCGGATATTCGGTACAACAGCAGAAAAAAAACAGCATTAAAATAATTTTCAAGTAATTCCAGACTTGTGAATGTTTATAACTGGCAGTGTATTTTGAGAATGTGTGTGAGAGAGAGAACAATGGGAGAGAAAATTTGCAGAGCAAGACAAGAAGGAACCCGACTGTCTTATTGAATCGGTAAGCAAAACATTTGAGCCGAAGTAATATGATACTGTATGCAATACTGCCTCCCCTTGGACACCTAGTGATAAATACATACTGCCCTGTTAGCGCCTGAAGGTCATGGGCTCGATCCTCTCACAGGACAGGTGTTAATTTTGCATTGCACATTTTGTAAGTAACAATTTACTCGCTATCTGTTCCAATTTGAGCGATTGCCTATATTTTCGAATCTGCTTTATTATTATTTTAATTTGTTCCTTTTGCCTGAATGTATGCACCAATACTGCCAGAACAAATTCCTAGTACATGCAGGTATACCTGACCCACATAGTGAATTCTGATTCTGATAAGAGTCCAGTAACATTATTTAAGAATCCAGTGAAGTGACCCATGAGAAGTGGCAAGTTAGGCTCTTAAACAGATAGATCAGGTGTGTCCCCCGTGTACTAGGCCATCTGCTGAAGTTTTTTTTTTTTTTTTAATTTTACCTGATATGCTAGACCATTCAAAGAAAATGGCACAGATGTGTATAGCCGTTTTATTCCCAGAAAGTCTCTGAGTGTGTTTTCTGATTCATCTTTCAAAGGCCCCTTCTACAGCAAGGTACTTAACCTTAACCAAGCACGGTCGTTACCCTCCGTTACTTCTGTAAAATATCATGTAATGGTTATCTAGGAACTGCGATGGGCTGGCCCCCCATCCTGGGTTGTTCCTTGCCTTGTGCCCGTAGCTTCCGGGAAAGGCTCCGGATCCCCCGCGACCCAGAAGGATAAGCGGTTTGGAAAATGGATGGATGGATGGATAGTTATCTAGGAAATGTGATCTCTAAACATGTTAACTGTTATCTGGTATGTTTGTGTTTGTGGGTTTTTCAGTTTTCTTTGAACAATTCAGCACACTGATAGAGGCCTAAAGCTTAATAATATAAATGACAACTCAATAATTAAATTTATCGAACTAATACATATATTAGATCATGATGATCGGGTCTGAGAAAATAGTCACTAATCGTGTGACGGAACGACGGATCGCATATCTGCGGCACCTACAGTCAATTTTCCCAGTGTCTCATTTCATGTAATCAGTTGTAAATATTTAAAATACAATAAGTTACGAAAAGTAGGCCCATATATTTCCAACACAAATCACATGTAACAAAAGGTTTTTTTCAGTAAAATTCACATCACACCGGCCATTCATAACTCTTATGTTTTTATATAGCTTTAGACGCTATTCTTATACCACACGTTAACGTCTCTGCCTAATAATGCCAGCTAAATTTGGATATGATGTTTAATTTCTGCTTGTTGGTATCGCGTCTCGTTGCGCCTGCTCTCTCTTTTTCTCCTATGAGCAACCGAAAACTCATCATCATCATCATCATCGTCACAGACATCGGCAGGAAGGCTGTTGATGTTTCAGCTGCTGGTCGCTTTGTGACACCGGCACCACAGCAAAAGCCGCCCCCCTGGGAGAAATAGAAGCGTTTACAGGAGGTCAGCACCGAGAGCGGGGGCGGGCTGCTCCCACAGCCGAGCAGGCGGGGCCGGAGACGCGCTCGGTGTTTCTCGGCCAGCACTATCCCGGAGCGGGCGGAGGAGCCGAGGGTGCCGCTGACAGCGCCGGAGCGTCGTAGCGGGGGCCGGAAGGAGGCAGACCTGCCGCTTTTTAATGAGGTGCTGGCTGTCAGGCTCCGCTAAAAGTGTCGCCTGGATGCAGGATCGCATCGTCACATCTTCCCGAGCGCAGGAAGGAGACGAGCGAGCAGCGCATCGCGCAGCGAGAACAAAACCCGTGAGGGATGGAGGGCAGCTTGGGTGAGAGCCGCTCGGCACCCTGTTATTAAAACGGTGTATGGAAAGTGCAAACGTTTAGGGTCTATTGTCTTCACGGTTTGTTGTGAGGTTCACGGTTTTCCGAGGCGAGGAGAATCACCAGCGCGCACGCAGGGGAATTCGGACCGTATGACAGCGAGTTCACACACTGTGCTTTAGCAGGTAGCTCATGGTGCCGAATAACAGACATTTGCAAATATGTGGCCTGTGCTGATCGTCAGCGAGCATAAGCTTTTTGGTAATTCTGCCCCCATGTTTGACAGACATGACACCGTTTAAAGCTGCAGTGTGTTTTTCTGCTGAAATGCGTGGTCCCCTGCGGGGGGCTCTGGGACGCTACCGGGGCTCCGTCTCCGACCCCGTCCGGGTACTTTCCTTTATTATTATTTCATAACGTCTTCGTGACACTGTTTGGACAGGACACAATTAAGAGCAGTACATCCTCCTCCCACACGCCATCGCTTTCGGAGGCTACAGTTGGTGGGTATCAGGCCCCTCTGTGAAATTGTCGAAAGATGGTGTAATTGACTTTTAGCCAGTATGCCTCTCTACTCACTCATGTTGCCTGGAGCTGCGATGAGCTCTCGTTACACTAATTTAACGGGGATAATGAGATTTCCTCCTGTGCACACCTGCCTGTCATTTTCTGTGGTTATCTCCCGATGTTATCAACCTTTCTACTGTTGCTGTGAAAATACAGGGAAAGAGATGGATCTATCACCGTGGTGCATAAGAAAAGTGAAATGTCAGGGATTCCCTGTGCAAATTGTAAATGGTACATTTGGGTTACTTATTCACCCCTGAGTCACAATTTATCATTCATGAATGCCTAAAAACAGTATTGTGCTGTTTGAGGATCTGCCTCTGCAATGTGTCAGAATGCAGGGGTGCACAGTGATGACCTCGTCCCGAGTTGGAGACCATCTGCGCTCTGTGATGACCTCATTCCGTAATTCTGCAGTGCAGGGGCAGGATTAAGATTCGTAGCTTAGGTCAGTTTTCAGGGGAATGTGAGGCTACCTGGTGTCTTGCTGCAGCAGCCTTTGAAAACAATAGGCTTGTGTGTTTTTTCAGTGCTCTAAGGCTGGAAGACCGACTTTGTCTTGCTGGGAAGACAGAGGGATTGGGAAAGACGGCCTTCTGATTTCAGCGGGGGTTCCTCTGATAAACATGCAATCTGATGGATAGATTTTTCTTTCTTGGCGACCACATGGATCTAGAAATAGAGAAACGTTTCCATGGTGACAAATCTGCCATACAGTACATAGTAGGGCTGTTGCCATGGCGATTAGATAGACAGGGAGAAAAATGTGTTTCCCGGTGGCTAGATGTAGGTGTTTGAGCTGCCTTTCTGTGAACTGCAGGTGATCCCGTTGGCTTGCCTTGTTTTCTGCCTCTGAATAAACAGCTGTTACTCCCCCTGCGGGTAAAGTGGCGCTCCTTCTGAGTGTGACGGGGAGTGAGAGCATCTGGAAGAATTGATCTGGCTCCCGTGACGTTATGTTTGTTTTGTTTGTTGCCTGGTTCGCCTGCCCATTTCGCCCCATTTGTTCCATGTCCCATGGAACTGTTTGCTGGCAGGCGATCCCAGTTTTTGTGTGCATCTATTTAATTCAAGAAAAAGAAGTCAAAACAGGCTCTCTGCTCTCTCAGTCAGGTCCAAGCAGGTGACAGCGTTGAAACTCTCACCAGCCAGTTCAGGCCTTGGTACTGATCAGGAGAACGGCCCAATCGTAGTGGGAGGCTGAGAGAGGGAGAGCCTGTGTGTGGGAGCCAGGAGCAATTGTGTGTCTGGGCAGCACAGCAGCTTTTGTTGTGGGCTTTTCATGCTGTATAAATGCCCCCCCGCACACAGTGTGAGGGTATCCTGCAGCACTGGGCACTAAATCCTTCAGGCTCAGTGGCCAGTGTAGTTTCTTCACCCATGGTTGTGTGCAGTTGAGTCCCACCTCAGATCTGTGTGTCTGGACTCTGTATCAGCATGTAGTGTTTGTATATCTGAAATTCGTCCAGGGAGTTTCCCGACACCGTCAGCTCATCAGTTGCAGGAACTGGTTAGAAAGGCTTGCCTGAAGTGCACAGTGATTTGAATTGTCCGTCCATCCATCCATCCATCCATCCATCCATTTTCTATACTTACTTTGATCCAAATAATTACCCAAAGCAGTTAAAAGTTGTAGTTAGGGGAACAGTAGAGGTCCTTAAGTGGTCACTGTATATATGTATCTGTGCTACCTAGGTCAGCCATCATGGTATCTAGGATACAGTCACGTTCCCTCCAGTTCCTGTGGCGTCAGGCTGCTCCTCCTGCCATCTGTGGTGTGCACACGGCCTCGCGGCAGGTCGTGCAGTTAGCATCTCCAGTTGTCAGTGCCGTGTGAGTTTGTGCTGAATTCAGCACACTGATGCCCCACATTCTGGTGTAAATGCCTTCCTGAGACCCATCGGCAGCTTTCCCAGCCCTCCCTCGGGGGCCCTGCCCATCTCTTATTGTTTTGCCTGTGGAGGATTTCCACACCATGAGGACTTCCTCTTTCCTTATCGCAGTGGTTCCTTGCCTCCACCCTTGACACTGCAGACACCTCCCTCAAAATACTTTCTCTTTTTAAAATTTAGGCAGTGAAATCTGAATCTGTCACTTTTCATGAACTCTGAATCTAGAGACTGTTGTGACAGTGAAGTCCCCTGACTCCGTAGGGAATCTGAGCCTAGAGACTGTTCTGACAGTGTAGACCCCTGACTCTGTATGGAGTCTGAGCCTAGAGGCAGACCAACGCAGGCCCTGCAGTCCGCCTGCTTTCTGCTGAGCTCCTCTGATTGCAGAGCAGATGGCACCATGGCCTCCATGCTGGAGCTACAAGCTCTTCAGATGGGACATGCCTCCGGTTGATGGTCCTGTGATCGGGTTTGGTGTAATGACATAAAGTATCCCGGGAGATGCATGCGCACCAGTATGCACACACAAATTTGTGTGTGTTGTTCAAGGATTTAAGGGCTCAGCTGGTAATGAGCTACAAGTTTTTTCTTGCCTGTAGATGGGGATTATGATGTGAGATCCCTGGCCCTAGTGTGAGCTTCTGGAAATGAGGCTGGAGGATGGGGACCATCACCTGCAGCTTCTGAGGAAGATGGGATGGCAGGGACGTGCTATCGGCATCGCACTACAGAGGGGGGCTGTGGGGGGGGGGGGGGGGGGGGGGGACGGGGGGGGGAACGGGGGGGGGGGGAGGGGGGGGCGGCAAGGGGGGGGTAAAGGGGGGGGGTGGAGGTGGGAACGGCGGGG
>JAODLD010000047.1:1801946-1817337 GCA_026781065.1 Mormyrops boulengeri | reverse complement strand
CTTGACTTAAACTCCACACACCTAGAGATGTAACCTAACATCCTATTCGCCTTTTTTATTGCTTCCCCACACTGGCGGGAGTAGTGTTTAAGTGCGGTGTTACATTATAGCAAGGTTATTATTGTTATTGAATACTGAAACAAAAATAAAAGATAATGGTAGCACTTCATTTGAGGGAGCACAGATACTAAGGAGTGACTGAGTACAAATCATGAACAAATATAGTCGCTACTTGAGATAAAAGATGCGTCACGATTCACTGATGAACAAACATCAGATCAATATTTCACTTGTGTTATTCATTACTTGTTCCTTCAGTCGTTCCTTCAGTATTTCCTTCAGTAGTTCACAAAGGTTTACAGAATTAACAAATATAGAAACTGCTTGAGATAATACATGCATCACAAACATTTGACCCCCCCATCCCCCTTGACTCGACCACTGGGGGTGGCAAGCAGGTCGGCTTGTAAATGGCTGACCCTTATTCTGTCAGCCAAATTATGAAGCTCAGTAAAAATACACACTGGAATGAAAATGATCAAAAAATAAAATTAAATTGAACCCAAATTAAAAGGAAAGAAAACAAAAAATTATTATTAAAATATAAACTAATTTTTAAAAAATGGAACTAAAATTACCTTGCATTGTTCAGCAGTGTGTCACCACAGTGTTTCATTACTTAACAATATGTAACGATTCACTGTTACAGCATGTAACATTATCTAACGATGCAGTGTTACATTACATAACATTATGTAATGATGCAGTGTTACATTATGTAACATGTAATGGTGCAGTGTGTTACATTATACAACATAAAAGGCATAAGTCTGTGCATGGACAGTAGGGTCATGCCACTATCAATACTGTTGGAGTACCATATGTGTTTAGGGGAGTGGGGGGATTGGGGCTGATTAGGTTGCTGACAATGTTGAAACCCAACATATACCCTTGTTGAAACCAACATTATCTAATGGTGCGGTGTTACATTTTGTAACATAATCTAACAATGCAGTATGTAACATTATCTAATGGTGCAGTGTTACATTACATAACATTATGTAATTGTGCAGTGATACATTATGTAACATTATCTAATAATGCAGTGTTACTTAGCAGTCCTGCAGTAATAGCCCTGCAGTGTTTTCCTGTCCTCTGCTTTCCCCTCTGTCACTCTTTTGCTCTCTCTAATTTCTCTCCCTCTCCTCTCTGTCCTAAATAGAGTAGCTGGCTGGTACACTTTAAGCTCTGGTGGAAGCCCATTGGCAGTATTTGTGCTTCTTTGGGCACAGGTGTTACAAGGTGATGGGGACTCTTTGTGAGATTGGACAGTGCGTTCAGCACTGTGTAGTGTGAGTGTGCCTTGGGGTTTGTCATGACAGTGAAGGTGGAGTTTTATCTATGCACAAAAATGAAGGGCACCAGCAGCACTTCTACAAATGATGTTGTTTGTCTGTTGTTGCAAGTAAACAAATAAAACAAATACAATAATTAGCCTAACTGCATGTCTTTGGACTGTGGGAGGAAGCCCACACAACAGAGGGAGAACATACAAACTGCACATGCAGAGCCAAGGTGGGATGCAAACCACACACTGAGCCGCTGTGCTAGAACAGTAATAATATTAGTGGTAATACTGGTCATGAGCGGCGTGTGTCTCTCCTCAGATGACAGCATCTCAGCAGCGAGCATGTCGGACGTGCACGACCGCCTGTCTGCACTGGAGTTGCGGCTCCAGCAGCAGGAGGACGAGCTGATGGTGGTGAAGGCGGCACTGGCTGACGTGCTCCGGCGCCTACCGCTTCCCGAGGAGCCGGTCCCCTCCAGGAGACCCCCCGGCAAGGGTAGGCTCCACCCAGTCCCTCACCCTCACTGACCAGCCTATCAGCATGAGCTCTGCCCAGTCCCTCACCCTCACTGGCCAGCCTATCAGCTTGAGCTCCACCCATTCCCTCAACCTCCATGACCAGCCTATCAGCATGACCTCCATCCAATCTCTCACCCTCACTGGCCAGCCTATCAGCATGAGCTCCGCCCAGTCCCTCACCCTCACTGGCCAGCCTATCAGCATGAGCTCCACCCAATCCCTCACGCTCATTGTGGGCACTGTGGCCAGTCTTCTTCTGAAGTCAGGCTTTCACTCATTGCTCGGTTTGTTCCTATGAGACTTTTCCATTGGCCTGCAGGAAATGGTCGCATTTGTCTGTAAAAACAGCAGTGGGGTGACGCCTGAGCAGGGTGCTTGCTTGCTCCTTTTCATGTGACAGCCTCCTCTGCCGTAAATCATCTTACAGACTGGGCCCAGCTTTAATCCCCACTCTTTTATCCAATTAACATGACAGGGCTGGGTGATGATGGCTGCATTTAGAGAGCGCGTTACAACTTTCTCTGTCGCGTTTCTTACAACTTTCTTACATCCTCATTACTCTTGGCCTCTCCCAGACATTCCTGCACTTTCTCTTTCTCTCTCCCGCTTCCTCTCCACCACTCTCATTTCAAGCCATTAATTACTTCTCCTAAGTAGGGCTGCATAAGAGCTGCTCCAGAAGACAGCTGCTTGGCAGCAGTGAGTGCCAGCGTTTTACAGAAGCCATGCGTTTGCTCGTTCCCATCCGTGCCCAGATTACGGGGCTGTGCAGCTTTGCTCCTCACCTCAGTGGTGACTGCATCTCTGTCGCCCCCTGCAGGTGTCAGCTTGATGCGTGAGGCCTTCTCCATGTCCTGCATTGCTAATGGGGTCGCCGTCAGCCGCAAGCCAGGCCACAGAGATGGATCCTCTGTGTCTGTTGCCAGGAAGGAGACTTTCTCCTCTGCAGCCAAGAGGTGCAGTTTTTCACATGACCGGACCAACTCACAGACAAATGGCAGGAGGGAGGCCACACACCCACACACAGGCTGTGTTCAAATTCAGGGGCTGCATCCTTCGAAGGACATGGTCTACGAAGATTGTAGCCTTTGTAGGCTGCATTCTTCGAAGGTTGAACGGAAAGCGAAGTCAGTTGGGACAGTCTGGCCTATGGTCAGTTTCCTATTTGCGTCAGCTGCTGTTCCCGCCCTTACCCTTGAGTCATGAAGCGCTGCTCCAATCGCCTAGCCAGGACACACCCACTTTACCTCTGTCTCAGGATATGTTGGGCTGTGAAGGATCCATCCTTCATGGCTCTGCAAAAGAAGGACGCATTTCTAGACCGCATTTGAAGGAGCCTTCGAAATGGGACAGCCTTGTCACACCTCTGTGACGCATAGTCTTTTAATGCAGCCTTAGAAGGATGCAGCCCCTGAATTTAGACACAGCCACAGTGGCTGGGGGCACAGCCCTTCCCTACAAAGGTTTGGTCGTACCCTTGGCATCACTCAAACCTCCCACGTCAATTCCTCATTGTTTTACAGTGAGCCAGTGAGAAATGTCAAGCATTCAATGCAGGGTACCAAAGAAAAGGCGGAGCCATCACCTGGAAACGAAGCCCCACTCCCTCCCGAGGCACAGGACACTCCCAGGCACCCCCCTTCCCCCACCCTGCCCCAATCAAAAAGGCACTTCCAGGGAAACAGGAAGTCCAAACCAGCTGACAGGTTCCTGGAGTAAATTCCGTTAACCGTCCTGACCCTAACTTGCCTTTCATTCTCTGTATCGATTCCACCCACCAGCTTTGACCCCACCCTTCACCCTCACTAGTTTCCCTGCAGAGCTACACCAGCTACGCCTCCACCCTGGGATTGGCTGCAGTAACCCTTCGGTCATAAGGCCTAAGACCCCCATAACCCTCCCTAGCTGTCTAACCCCTGTTCCCCTCTATATTTATCTGCTATCTGCTGCTTACTCGATTTTTCTTTCGCCCTCTGTCACCTAACCTCGCATGGATACAGCCCTTAGCAGCAAATACTCACCCTTTACATGTACTCCTTCTTTACGTTTGTAGACCGAGGCGAGTCATGTTCCCGTTGATGCTATATGTGTATGTGAAACCAAGCATCCCAGTCACAACCCGGACATGTTTCTGACAATGCTTCAAAGCGTAGCTATAGCACATCAAGCCGTTGTGGGCTTATTGATATTTCTGTTGTTGAATCTCTTTGTACATAAGAATTCATCAGGTAAAAACAAATGACAACAATAACAAAAGCCAGATTACCATAGTAGTCATCAGCTTCTGTTAAGGTTGGAAGAGCACAGGGGTGGCGCCGGGATTTTTTAAGGTGGAGGGCATAAGAAAGGTCATCATTTATACAGAGCAGCCAACTGTATCATTAGCCAATGATTTGTTTTCAATCGATGAGTGACAGGGGAGGGGGCTTTCTGAGGGCCAATCGCATTTCACCTGGGGTCAGTGCCCCTGTGCCCCCTCCCCCGAATTTATCCCCTAGTGATCCCCAAGTTGACCAGGCCTCTCTGTTTCCTCTGGCGTGTGTGTGTGTGTGTGTGTGTGTGTGTGTGTGTGGGCCAAACACGGAGTAGTACCAAGAGGGGCTCCAGGATGGAGCGCTCCAAGAGCAGCACGTGGGAGAGGGAGGAAAGCAAGGGCAAGCTGGTGAAGGCTGCCTCCACCTCCAAGCTGCTGGCCAAGGGCTCAAAGAACATGGAGAGGTGGGTGGAGATCCAGAGGTGGAGAGATAAGCATGCACCCAGAGTGTATGTGTGGGGAGGGCTTTGTTCGGATGGAAAGTTGGGTGTGAACTATGTTGAGTGAGGGGGTTTTGATTTTAAGAATAGAAGGGTGTGAATGTGGGCATGGTGGTATAGGAGACATGGGTGAAGCCTGGGGGTATCAGAAGCGAAGGGAATTATGGGATAGTCAGGGAGGCCTGCTGGGATTGTCATGGCTGCCCTGAATGACCTTTCTCTTTGCTTCATTCCAGACCCCGTGACCTTGTGATCAGCCAAGGTAAGATGGACATTAAACTCACTGCTGATGGGATTTACTTTATTTAACTGCAGTTTTAGTTCTTGGCATAAGAACTTCCTGTTTCCTCCATTCGAGGGAGCAACAAATAGGTGATGATCTGTGTTGATTATGGAGAAACAAGCGTCTTGGGGACCTTGTGTCCAGGTTTCGCCTAATTTGCCGTCGTGGCCAGATTCTGATTGCGGCTTAGGAAGCCCCTCCTTTGTCATGTCGGGAAACCCATGACCTCACCTCATGGTTAATGAAGGCCTGACAGCCTGAAGGTGTCCTCAAGGGCCTGATATCATCATCTGCCTCATTCCTAATCTCCATTTAACTGCAGTGATTCTCATTTGTTTAGCTTCCATTTCATGTGATTTTTTTGTAAGTGATTTCTGTCCCGTGACCAGTCAGAATGACAGAGCAAGAAGGAGGCAGCCAAGCTAAGGGGGTCTCCAGGATCCAAAGCAGCGGCTCTCCTCCTCCCCACCTGGCCTTCCTCTCATCTTTTCTTTCTGTTTTACTTTACCATCTTTCCATTCCTACTTTCCCTCAAGTTTAATTGAAAAAATGTCTTTATTGGCATGGAGAACAATGGTTAGGGCTTGAAGTGACACGTTCTTCATGGAGGATATGGCAGCCGTTAGAGGCGGCTCTGCCCGGCTCAGCGGCTCTGCTTCCCCTGGATATCTTCTGGCACCTTCACCCATTTGCCCTTTGGCTCTGTTAGTCTCTCTGGGTAATTTTTGCTCAGTATAGGCTATGAATCTTCCCATGACATTTTTTCTGGGCTCTGTGCCCCTTTTAACCCCCCACCCCCACCCCACAACAGAGGGCGACTACATCAAGATGTTCCTGCGGGGCCGTCCTATCACCATGTATGTCCCATCTGACGTTGGCAACTACGAGGATGTCCGGGTCGAGCTCCCATCTGAGACCCTCAAGCTGGAGTGGGTGTATCCTTACCTCCTGTCCGTGACCGCATCTTGCCCCAGTCCCTGCCCCAGTCCCTGCCCCAGCTCCTGTCCCAGCTCCTGTCCCAGCCCCTGCCCCGGCTCCTGTCCCAGCCCCAGCTCCAGTCCCTGTCCCGGCTCCTGTCCCAGTCCCTGCCCCGGCTCCAGTCCCTGTCCCAGCCTCTTTCCCTGTCCCAGGCCCTGCCCCGGCTCCAGTCCGTGACCACATCTTGCCCCAGATCCTTTCCCTGTCCCTGTCCCTCTCCCGGCTCCAGTCCCTGTCCTGGCTCCTGTCCCTGTCCTGGCTCCTGTCCCTGTCCTTGTCCTGTCCCAGTCCCAGCTCCTTTCCCTGTCCCTGTCCCTCTCTCGGCTCCTGTCCCTGTCCCGTCTCCTGTCCCTGTCCTTGTCCTGGCTCCTGTCTCTGTCTTTGTCCTGGCTCCTGTCCCTCCTCCCCGTGCTCCCACACCCAAGTCTATCCAGTTCCTTGACTCGCTGTGTCTGCAGTTATGGCTACCGTGGCCGTGATGCTCGCTCCAACGTGCAGCTGCTGCCCACCGGCGAGGTCGTCTACTTCATTGCCTCAGTGGTCGTGCTCTTCAACTACGAGGAGCGGACTCAGCGGCACTACCTGGGACACACCGACAGCGTCAGATGGTTCGTCCCAGTAACTATGGGCCCGTCCTAGGCACAGCGCTGTCCCCCTGGCCTTGGGGATATGTGGTTCTATGCAGTTTCCTGCTCCATGGGGGAGGCGGGGGCAAAATCATAACCTCTGTAATGATCATAAACTCTGTATTTGTCTGTGTCTCACAGCCTGGCTGTTCATCCTGATAAGATCCGCATTGCTACGGGGCAGACTGCTGGGGTGGACAAGGACGGACGGGTGAGAGTATATAAGTGTAATTTCTGCACGCAAAACAATCAAAAAGACCCATGAAGTGTACCCATTTATAATAGATTTAACAGTGAAATGATTACACCACAATCTAGCAAAATAATAATAATTAATAAAATTAATTATTCTCTTGCTTGTATTTATTTTTCTCTCGCAGTACGATTCTGTGACTATTTCTTTAATGTCAGTGTGTTTGCAGCTTGAACTTTGCTGACCTTTGCCCTTTGCCCCCCCCCAGTCTCTGCAACCTCATGTCCGTGTGTGGGACTCGGTCACTCTGTCCACCCTGCAGGTCTTTGGGGTGGGCACCTTTGAGAGAGGCGTGGGCTCCCTGGCCTTCTCCAAAGCTGTAAGTCCCGTCCCCCCCAACCAGACGATAGAGGACCCCCCACACTAATGACTGTGACAGAAAGAGATTCGGTCTCGGTGTGCTGGCTTCTCAGCTGGCGTTTCAGGTCTCCCAGCACTGAGCCATGTGTTGAGGTTAACTGAGACGTGATTGGCTGAGATCAATGAGGTCATTACGCATATTGGTCATGTGATTTGGATGCCGTTCTGATGCTGCCGGTGTTGAATAAGCTCTTTTCTTTAATTTCCCACCCACCCTCACAGGATTCAGGTGTCCATCTCAGTGTGATCGATGATTCCAACGAGCACATGCTGACGGTCTGGGACTGGCAGAAGAAGTCCAGGATAGCTGAGATTAAGGTGAAGGATCTCATGGTCCTGCTCTCTGTCCTCCTGCTACTATTTTTGCTTTGTTACTTTTTCTGTGCCTGTACGATAGTCCTGATGTTCTCGTTGTTGTTCATTTGCACAAGCTCAAGTAAATAGGAATTCTTTAGTTTTCACATATCTTCCTCTTCTTTGACACACACACAAATTCAAGCGAGAATGACGCTTGCACTCTGGCGCCCCCTGGAGCATTTCTCTGGAGGGTTAATGGTCTTAACCGCGATGTGCCTATTCAGCCGATCACAGTCACCGCTCTGGCTGACAGCCCCCATTTCCTGTTGCACAGACCACGAACGAGATCGTGTTGGCGGTGGAGTTCCACCCCACAGACACCAGCATCATCGTCACCTGTGGCAAATCGCATGTCTTCTTCTGGACGTGGAGCGGCTCCTCGCTGACACGCAAACAAGGCATCTTCGGGGTGAGGATGAGCGTTGTTTCACCATCGGGGGTACAGACACCCCCAGGAAATCACCACAGACGCACATGCACACTGAGGCACCAGCCTGCCTCAGACACGGATAAACTGGCTATAATGTCCCAGCCTTATTAATGCTGCCTCCGTTGTCCATCTTCAGAAATATGAGAAACCCAAGTTCGTGCAGTGCCTGGCTTTCCTCCCCAGCGGCGACGTCCTGACGGGAGACTCAGGGGGTGTTCTGCTGGTGTGGAGTCGTACTGTCGCAGTGGACCCTGCTCCGAAAGGTACCCCCCTCCCCCCCAATGTGTCTTATGATGGGCTGTATTCTTCCCCCCGTTGCACATTCATCCTGACGATGCGGGGTTACATAACCAGGGACAGAATCGTAGAGATGAGGTTGTGTTTTGGAAGAGACGTAGGTTTAGTCTAAAGGGCCGGGGGGGGGGAGAGGGAGGCCATAGCAGCGGGGGGGCAGGCGATGCATGATGTGGGAGGTGGTGGCCACTGAACGACGCAATTATGTAACAGGCGAGGAGGTAGGAGGAAGAGGAGGAGGATTCATGGTGAGGAGGAGGAAGGTGAGAATTCAGTGTTCGCAGAGCCTGTAATCCTACAGCACCAAGCTGAGAGGAAGGGTTTTCATCAGGAGCATGTAGGAGCACCACCTACAGGAGAGGCGGTGGTAGTGCAGAAGGGAATAGCGTCACCATCTCCTGCAGAATAGCAGTCAGACCCCCCCATTTCACTCTGGGTCCCAAAGTCCAGGCTCTCAAATTCGAATTTACCCCCAGGGTTTGCAGGCCAGCCCCGGCCGCACCCCTGCTCTCTTGCTTACTCGGCCCTGGTCACTCCTCACCCCCCCCGACTGTCACCCTCCCCATGTCTCCTTTCTCCATCTAGCAAACACCTTCCAGATCAGTCGGCAGCTAAAGGCACACGAGGGCAGTGTCTTTACCATGTGCCAGCTGAGGAATGGCACCGTGATCACGGCAGGGGCCAAGGACCACAGGGTCATCCTCTGGGACCATGACCTCAACCCTGAGAGGGACATCGAGGTGGGCAGCCCATCCAGCTCTGACTTTTTGTATGAAAACCATAAAATATTGAATATGTATGTTGACATATTCTGTTCGTGTCGTGGCCCTGGAGGTGCCTGAGCAATATGGAGCCGTCCGCGCCCTGGCTGAGGGAAAGCGGGAGCAGTTTTTCGTCGGCACGTCCCGCTGCTTCATTCTGAGGGGCACATTCAATGACGGCTTCCAAGTGGAGGTGCAGGTGAGGAGCAGGGGCAAGCCCTGGACTTCAGTTCCCAGAATCCTTTGCTGCACTACTCCCATTGGGTGTCTTTGTAAAGGGGGGGTCAGAGTGCCATTTCCAATTGCTGTTCCGTGTTTCGTACCAGTGCTGTGCTTGTGAGATAACAGGGTTATGGGCCTACTTCATCTTCCTCGTCCTCTTGCTCTTCCTCTCCGCAGGGTCACATAGATGAGCTGTGGGGCCTGGTCTCCCATCCTTTCAAGCAGCTCTTCCTCACCTGCGCTCAGGACAGACAAGTGTTCTTGTGGAACGCAGAGGACCACTGTTCAGAATGGAGCAGAGTCCTAGAAGTAAGCCACTCCCCCATATCCTCAACTGCAATGCATGCTGGGAGCCCAGCAGTGTGCTATAAGTGTCCTGTTCATGTGTTTATGGGACAAATGAATCCTTCAGGCTCCTACCATGTTCAGCTGATTACTCCCCTTGATTGTTGATATATCCTTTCTTCAGTCATTATTGTGGAACATGAGTTGTTTTTTATTCTCTCAATTTGTGTGCAGAAATCTCTCCTGAATTTCTTTACTGCTCTGTACACGTCTAAACGTTGTGGTACTTTAATCAAATGCCAGGCTGTTTATCACTCCTATTGTTTCTCTCTCCTTACCCTCTCTACTGATCGCTCTCTCTCTGTTGCTATCCTCCCCTCTATGCTCATCCTTCTCTCTTTCCTTCCCCTCTCCACTCGTCCCTCTCTCTCGCTCCCTCCTTCTCCTCTCCGCTTGTCTCTCTCTTTCTCACTCTCTCACACCCTTCTCTCTCCCTGTCCTCAACCTAGGAACCAGGACACTGTGCGGATTTCCACCCCGGGGGCGCTGTCGTGGCCATTGGAAGTCATTTGGGAAAGTATGTCTGAATCTCAGTGCTAAGGGAGGTTCACTGCAGGCATATCCTGTGATTCCTGATCTATGACCCCAACTGTCCTTGTTCCCGTGGTAGGTGGTACGTCCTGGATGCAGAGACGAGGGACCTGGTCGCCATCCACACTGACGGGAGTGAGCAGCTGTCTGTCATTCGGTACTCCACAGGTAGGCGGGTCCGAAGAATCCTGTCCACCTGGTGTCCGCTGGCTTGCAGAGTTCCCATAATGCCCTGCTCTTTCGCTTCAGATGGCACGCTGCTGGCAGTGGGGTCACATGACACCTTTATTTACCTGTACACCGTGTCAGAGAATGGGAGGAGGTACAGCAGATACGGCAAATGCACTGTGAGTCACATTCAGCATCTGCTTTACTGAGACATGTACTGCCACCTGCAGGTCCCCTCTGGCAATACACTGTTCGAGCTCTCATCTGCTCTCTTATACATGTTCAGGAGTTTAAATATCACCGCCACTGTGTTGAGGGCCGACTGCTAGGGCCCAATGACCACCAGGGGGCCCCCCATCTAAATGGGAATGAGAGGGAAGGTGATAAATGACAACTAAATTGGTCAAATTTTGCTTAGGGCCCCAAAAAAGCTTCTCATTTGCTCTCCACGTCATGCGTCTGATTATGTAACAAGATATTTACTGCTGCTATTTATGTTTTGTTCCCTCTTGACTGTTTAACATTTTCCCTCCTGCTGTTTGAACAGCCTTTACTGTGGTAAAAATACATTACATACGTTACACTTCGGTGGAGCGCAGTGTTTAATCTAATCTGGGCAAAAATAACAGACCTGTTGACAGCGACATTAATCCTGTTGAACCATCTTCAGGTTGCCTGTAACATGAGTTTGAGTAGATACAAAGACCACGGTACCTGGATTGCCTGTCTGTGCAAAGACTGTTCCGGAAAATGAAGCTTGACAACATGGCACAGTGTTAGAGGCTGGTGTGTGGGGGGGCTGTTTCACACGCAACACACCTCTGTTAGTGTGTGAAGGGGCTGAGATCTGAGAGTGAGAGCCTGAGACTGAGAGAGTGGGAGTCTGAGACTGAGAGGGTGGGAGTCTGAGAGTGAGAGCCTGAGACTGAGAGAGTGGGAGTCTGAGACTGAGAGGGTGGGAGTCTGAGACTGAGAGGGTGGGAGTCTGAGACTGAGCGGGTGGGAGTCTGAGAGTGAGAGCCTGAGACTGAGAGGGTGGGAGTCTGAGAGTGAGAGCCTGAGAGAGAGAGTGGGAGTCTGAGACTGAGAGGGTGGGAGTCTGAGACTGAGAGGGTGGGAGTCTGAGACTGAGAGAGTGGGAGTCTGAGAGAGAGAGTGAGAGCCTGAGACTGAGAGAGTGGGAGTCTGAGACTGAGAGGGTGGGAGTCTGAGAGTGCTCCTGATGAAAACCCTTCCTGAGAGAGTCTTCAGCTATAAGAAAGTGCACAGATTCATGCTCCTGTGCCCGCATTTATAAAGCATCTCAGAATCACTCCTAGGAATCGCGCTAAGAGTCTCACTAGGTTAGAGTTTGTCCTAGAGATGTGAGAAGTAGCTGAACCCAGAAGGGTAACTTTCCCTCTGTCATCTCGCTCTGCTACAGGGCCACTCCAGCTACATCACTCACCTTGACTGGTCTCTGGATAACAGCTTCATCATGTCTAACTCTGGAGACTATGAAATCCTGTACTGTGAGTAACCTTCCAGTAGGGGGCAGCAGTCTGTGCTGTCTCATCTCTAGGATGTATCACATGACGTACTCAGCCCTGAAGTCGACTTTCATGTGTTCAGCATATAGGTTTTGAATGTCTTGATGCCTTGAATAACTAGCGTCATTCTTTCTTGCATGATCCAGCTGCCCTGAGCTAATCTTTCCATCTGTTTCTCCTTCCTCCGTGTCCAGGGGACATCCCAAACAGTTGCAGGCTGATCAGGAACCGCTCAGAGTGTAAGGATGTGGACTGGGCCACGTACACATGTGTGCTGGGATTCCAGGTGTTTGGTATGTGTCCTCAGTGTGCCGTCCTCAGCGCGCCGTCCTCGTGTGCACGTTGTTTTGCTGCCACCTGCTGGAGACTGGCATCTCGCCATGAACGCCAGCATGTCAGCTGACAGCAAGGAGCTTTGTACTCTCCCCCTGTGATGATACCCCTGATTGCCGCTTTGCCCAGGGGTGTGGCCTGAGGGCTCGGACGGCACAGACATCAATGCCCTGGTCCGCTCTCACAGTCGGAGGCTCATCGCCCTGGCGGACGACTTCTGCAAAGTGCATCTCTTCCGGTACCCCTGCTCCAGGCCCAAGGTGAGCTGGCTCATAACAGGAAGTAACAGCAGCCCCCTGTGGTTGGCGCTTCTGCTGCCCACTGATGGTGACCATATGCAGAGTCTTGCTGATGACAGGTTTTTTTCTGCCACATTCTTTGCTCACAGGCCCCAAGCCATAAGTACAGTGCCCACAGTAGCCATGTGACCAACGTCAGCTTCCTGTGTAACGACAGCCGCTTGCTGTCCACTGGGGGCAAAGACACCAGCATCATGCAGTGGCGCCTGATGGAGAAGACCCATCCCCTGGGCCCAGTGGAGGGCCTCTGCCTTGGACTGGGGGAGGGGATGAGCCATAATCCTGCCCCCTGGGGCAGAACCTTAGCATCCGCAAATGCAGACTCCACCCAGTTTGTGAGCACAGCCACCCCATCCACATTCGACCAGCAGAAACTCTCCCCCGACACGCCGTCCACCTCCGGGAGCACGCTGAGTGCTGAGGACAGCCTGGAACAGCGCAGTGACGACACGACCACTCCTGTAGATGAGCACGCTCCCTCGCTGCCCTCCTAAAGACCCAAAGCTCCCCCTGGTGGCTGCTGTGTTACTGCAGCCAAGAGAGAGAGACTGACCTCATAGTTTGTCTCTTATTTTTGCTTATAAAAAGAACTGGAATCCTCCTGGTTTACTAGGGCTTCAGATTAAAGTTGGATGGGGAGCAGAGAGTTTTACTTTTAAGATACCTGGACAAGTTAGGAGAGGATTGTAAAGAGTGTTATGCCAAGCACACGTAAATGGAGATTAATGGGAGTTTTATTCATCATAAACACGCTGCAGGACCTGCATCCTCCTGCAGGTGTCTCACTTTGTCTGATGAGGAAGACGCCAGAGAATGCCCCAACACTCTGCCGAGGCGTTGTCTTGGTAATATTACCAGGGGTGGGTCAAAGGGAAAAAAAGACATTCATTTTAGTCCTGATTATTTCATAGTTTATTGTTCCGTTTTTCCTCAAGTGTTTCTTTTTCATTGTTTTTGAGTTTGAATAGTGTCTGAAAGATTGGAAATGGGGAGGACTGGAGGTGTGATAAATCACTACATGCATGGCCGGGCATCCAGCAGACAGCTCCTGTCTAACATTGCAGCATCATAATTCACCTCGGTATGACAGGGGGCGCTGTTGCTTAAAGCTTCGCTCTGACGTTGCGAACGGAATGTTGGACGTCATCATGGGAAAAGGGGGGAGCAGGATTCACATCTGATTGCATTTGCCTGCCTGTATTAATGGCAGTAGCTGGTCAGGAATGTGGCAGAGTGTAACTTAGGGTGTAACTTAAGCAGAGTGTAGCCGGCCAGTGTGACTTGCTGGCTCTGGGTGTTTGAGGACCCAGGAAGGTGAAAAAAACGGCAAAATCTCAGGCAGAGACTCAGAGCACAGAGTCTCCCCCCCAGGTCAACTGCAGCCGCCACGTGTACTTCCTGTCTGTTGGGGGCGGAGTCTGTGAGCTGCTGTGTTTGGGGGGCATCAGTGTCAAGAGTGAGGTTATTAATGCCACCCAGTGAGGTGTAGTGACCCCTTCTATTGTGCATGAACTGTAACAGTGAGGATGAGGAAGAGGAAGAGGAGAAAGAGGAAGGGCCCACCGTAACATGGACTTTAGATGCATAGTAATGATCAGAGTGAGGCCTGGACAGCAGATGCCAAAATAAAGCGTTTTAACATGACAGTAACGTGTCTCTCGTGTTTTTCTTTGAAGGGATCATAACAGGCCAGGCCATGGAAAGTTCCACTGTAAATTGCAAATTGCTTCTCCTTGATTGCTTTGGACTTTATTATAAACTAAAACTTTGCATTTTTAAATGCTGTGACATTTTTTTTTTTTTACCTTTTATGCTGCACATGTTCAGATTTTACTGTTTTAGAATCTATCCTTTGCTGTGTCCTAACAGAAGCACGACGTTTTAAAAAGGAAAAGTGTCACACAGATATTGGTATTAGAACTAGAAAACAACTCTTGGAATTTGTATGTACGTTTTGTCCCTGGCAAATATCTGCTAGATATAGAGAAATAAACAAATTTTCTATACTGTATGTTACTATATATAATCTAAAGCATGGGTTCCCAAATTTCCTCACCTGGGGATCTATTGTCTGCCTGGGACCCAAACCCAAAATATATAATGAAATACCATGACATGCTAACAATATAAAAAAATAAAAAAACAAAATAACAAAACTAAAAGTTAAAGTATACAAACAGTATTCTTAAATTAAAGAACAACTAACAACAAAACGGACACAATGGAACTTGTCACATAACAATGAAAATGCAGATTAAATTTTGATTCAGTATTGAACAATTATAGCATCCTGTACGTTTCCTCACCACCCACCTCAGACCACCCCACCCAAACCAAAGTCTGAACTCTAACTGTATTTGTAACTCAACATTAGCACTGAAGGCCTTTTCACGCCGAGTCAGATTTTCCTGCACGAAAAAAACAAATGACATAATTCAGAAACAAACAAACAAATTTCTGTGAAGGCTTTCATACCAATTCGCCTTATTGTGACCCATCATTTTTTATTTTATTCCTGCAGTCTTCGGATGCATTAAAAACCAACAACTAGTTTTTACTGATGAGGGGCAGAGTGTGGCTCGGTGGGGTAAGCCTGCCAAACCAAGCCTCAGCACGTCTGTGACTCCTTGAGCAGGGCCCTTAGTCCAGATCCCTGGGCGCCGCCACAGGTGGCAGCCCTTCGTGCACAGCTTACTTTGCAAAGAGCAAGTGGGGGCAATTTCCCCACGGGGATTAATAAAGTATCGATTATTTGATCAATTAATAGGAATTGGAATAGGAAGAAAACCATTCATTTGGTTCACAACACAAGCCTGTAATGACAGGCGATACACTATTGTTTCTTTTCGATAAGCCTTTGATTCGATCCAAGGTTGATACTGCAGATACAGATATGCAGTGCAGGTCCAACCATGGGCATTGGGGGGCAGTGACCCCCCCCCCGATAATCGTCGGCTCATGCTGAGTGGGCGGGGCCGGCGGGCGGGGGGGGGGGGGGGGG
>JAODLD010000047.1:1705841-1718517 GCA_026781065.1 Mormyrops boulengeri | reverse complement strand
ACGCCTGAGATAACCAGGCCCCAGGGCCTCATTTTGGGGCTCAGATAAGGAAACGCCTGAGATAACCCGGCCCCAGGGCCTCATTTGGGGGCCCAGATAAGGGAACGCCTGAGATAACCGGGCCTCATTTCAGGGCCCAGATAAGGGAACGCCTGAGATAACCGGGCCCCAGGGCCTCATTTGGGGGCCCAGATAAGGGAACGCCTGAGATAACCGGGCCCCAGGGCCTCATTTTGGTGCCCAGATAAGGGAACGCCTGAGATAACCGGGCCCCAGGGCCTCTTTTGGGCCCAGCAGGAAACCGCGTAAATGTCTTTTCCCGACACCTTTTACTCTCCCCTCCCCCATATCTCTCTCCCCCCCTCTCTCTTTCTTTCTCCCCAGCTCTCTCTGTCTCTCTCGCTCTCTCTCTCTCCCTCCGGTCTTCCCGCTCTGCTGCATGCTGTATCTCTTAGGTATAATGAATGTGTGAATGTACATCTCTCTCCAATGGCACAGCTTGCAGGGCCAAAACAGAGACAAATAGGAAAGCGGCAAAGAGCCTTCGGGGTGGAGAAGAAAGATGAGAGGGGCTCCGATTCCCTGGAATGAGCAGGTCACTGCCCTGCAGGACAAAGGACCAGAGTCTGCACTGTGGCATTAACTTACTCAGATTTCAGGCCACGGTTCTACCCAGAGGCAGGGGTACATTGGGATACTGTGTGAGCCCAGATCAGCCCCAGGATGTCATTGAGCACAAGAGGAAAAAATCAAGTTTGCCTGTGAAATCAGAATCAACTTTATCAGACTCTTTGTAAGTATAGTTTGTCTGGAAGCTGCACGGTAATATTGTGCTAGTATTTTGATTCGTGGAGGATGAAATGAGGGGCTGCGGAGTCCATTGTCAGGCTAAAGGTGGAGCAGCATCAGGGCAAGAGGGGAGATTTACTGACAATTTATTGAAGAGTGGATCTTCAGACAACACTGTTCCAGACGTGAGCAGAAAGTTTGACTAAACCATTCCACAGGACCAAATGCTGCCCCAAAATGATTTCTTAGCATTCATTGTTACACGCTTCCTCAGAATAGTGTACATATGAAGTAAATGCAGATTTCTACATGTCTGAGGTGGGTTAGTTAAAAGCAGCATGTTTGCTTGGTACTACAAACATGTGGTTTAGACCGTAACTGCAGGGAGCACGCAGCGGTGCCAGAAGGTCAGGTGACTGACAGGAAACCTTCCTCCGTGTCCCTCTCAGCGCCAGCGCTGGGTTAGTCTCCGTCTGAGACTTTCGGGCTAGGCTTCACTGGACCTTGGGATGCTTCTGTTTTCCCGACCCGCTGAAAAAAATCTGTCCACAGCCATCTCTTCGGAGAAGGCGAGAAAATCTGCAATCTGTGTTTGCAAGCTGCGAGCGGGGCGGCTCTAGGCTCACCCGCGGTTTGTGTGAAGCGGAGTCGCGCTTTTTTCTTCCTGTTTTCAACTTGTCATCTGCAGATTTCGGTTCTCTTGCGTCAACATTCATGCAAAAGCCTCTCAGAGGAATCATGGGGACAAAATGCTCATCATCGAGATGAACGGGAAGATGCATTTATATGAGTCAAACACCCCACACTCCCCTTGGTGGTCACCATGGTGACGCGGCAGGGTTCCCACAAAAGTGCTGCTTGGGAGCCGCGATGTTTCACAGATGGCCTGGCAGACTCGCCGAGCCGCTGAACGTCTGAGGACGCTCTCAAAACACACCCTGAGCTCTGGTCCTTTCGTTGCGTCCACACTGACGTCTAAACCCCTTCCCCCACACCAGAACCATCTTTTAAACAAACTAGTGACAGCATGATGGACACTAAGAAGCAGAACATTCTAAGCTGCTCTCAATGCTTACTTCACTTTTTGACACTGGTTTTATTGCATCCATTTATTTCTGCTAGTCACCTAATTTTACTGCCGATCTTCTATGAGGAACTGAATCTGGCTGAGGAATGGTCCAAATGTCTCTAGCAACAAATTATATAATCCAAAGGCCTAATCATCCAAGAAAAGGACGTTCTGCGGTGAGGTCAGGGCAGCGGCCTGCAATTTATGGTGAGAGGAATTTCACAAAATTGTTACATGTGACAAACAGAAATAGTTTTGGGACACGGGCTCCACAAATAGCACCGTCCCAGCTGCAAGAACGCCATGAGCCCCCCCCAACGAAGACCCTTGCTGGCGGCTCCGTCTGCACCTTCGCAGAAGTCCTCCACTGCTCTTCATAGGCCGCAAAATTGACAAGCAAGGATCTTAAACAGTTCTATTGAAGTCGTCACAGTCGAGGTTTTATGTCACACGAAAGCAGCTGCTTGGACACTCGATCGTGGCTGTAATGCGTGCAGGTAAAACAGCTGACATTTTCAGCATGTTAGTGAGGACTACGCTGCTTTCATTTACAGCAGTGTTTCCCAGTCTGGTCTTTGGGACCCACAAACGGTCCATGTTTTTGCTCCCTCCCACCTCCCTGCCAGACAGCCCACATTAAGGGAACAAAAATGTACACTATCTGCTGGTCCCCAAGGGCCTGATTGGGAAACACTGATTAGTACTAGTACAGTATTAGTTCAATAGAGTAGATAAACAGAATCTGCACACATCCAGCCTAATGGATCAGGGGTTAACGAGTGCAGCTGTCCAGAGCCATCTATTCATCTACGAGCCTCTTCTCCTCAGGAAGGATGGAGCTATGGTCAAATCCCAAATGATCAAATCAAATTACTTTTTTTTGGCACATCATTTGACACTTTTGTGCAAAATCCCCCAGCAGCAGTGATGAAGCAGTGCAGTTATTTCCCCACGGGGATCAATAAAATATCAATTATTATTATTAATTAAAACAGAACAAGACTGCAACACAATATTTCTATGGGAAATGGTAATAAGCCGCATTGTACTAACAAATACTGTACAGGTTTGTTATGTTTTGGGGCAGTGTGTGCCTCAGCGGATTAGGATACTGTGTCTGTGAGTACAGGTCACTGGTTCAAATCCCAGTATTGGCAGAGTGATTTCACCGGGGTCCTTGAGCATGGCCCTTAACCCCCTGGCTGACCCTTGTGCACATCACTTTAAATAAAACATCCTGCTGGTTTGAGCACAGCCTGCCTGACGATACTGGTGCCAAATTGGTGGTTTATGATCAGGTTTGATAATCCCACACACCAAAAAATCTGATGTGCTAAGATTTTTCTGAAGTTTGGAGTAGATTACAAATATATATGTTAGACGTAATGTTTTATTTGATACCTTGAGCCCGCTCTTACCTCACAAGTTACTTTAACACTGGCGAGCCTGTTAAGTTTACGCCGGCATACGTTCTAATTTATTAAACACAAGGGGGCGCCCTCGTACTGTTTCAACACACTTCACATGCCGCCCTATTATCTAAACCGTTAGTGCCAGATGCATCCACTGGGGAAGCCCATCGCTCTTAGCAGGACAATATTTGTAAATAATCTTACTTTAAGAATGATATTCTGGGAGATCTAATATTGTACGCCTTCTTACCACATGAACACCTATCAAACTGAGCAAGCTGGTAAAGTTAACACAAACTGTATCATCGACTTATTTGAAATTAAACGGAGTGTGTATTTTAATATTATGCGTTAACTTAGCGTATGTTAAGCCGTCTAGTTTCATTCTTAGTGTTGGAAGACAAGATCAGACATTATGCACCGCGGTGCTCTTGCGAAGCGCCACGAAAGGGAATCGATCTCTGCGATATGACGCGCGTGCACGTGCGCTGTCACTCGGGCGCGTGAGGAAAGCCCCATTGCTCACGCTCGCGTGCCAAACACACACTGTATGCCCCGTATACTATATACCGTTATATTGGTACAACAGGATGATTAATCGGAGCTCACGATGGTCAGATTATTGCTTTCAAATTTACCCAAATTAAACCTGATGCCATATAAAGATCATTCCAATTCGTTCAACAAAAGCCAGTTAAAATGTATCGCTAGTATCATTTTATCTATATTTTATAACTTGAAGACTAAAGGTTTGACAAAATCTTGAGAATTACACCTCCGTTTTTAGTGCCATTAACAGTTCAGAAGTCAGAAAATTAAAAATACCATAAAAGATAAACGATGACGCATGTTGTTTATTAGACTTTTATGGCTAACATATGCTGGGGGAGGGGCGAATAAAAATAAATATCCTTCCTGTGTTGGAACTTCTCTGATTTAACCCAGAGTTGACAAAAGGGGCGTTTCGTATAGAGGTTACGTCGCTCTCTTACTGGACATGATCACTTTATATTAGACATTCGTTTTGGGACAAGAAAACACCCCGATCGCCGTTTTAAACCTGATATTCAAATGAGGCAGATGCGAAGCATATATATACATAGGTCGTTTGTCATGTTTCTGATGTGATTTTTAAGTTGCGTCTTATTGGCATTCATCCCGTAAGTCAGAAGCGAGGAAACAAAAGCAAGGGAGGGGAGGGCGTGTCGGGGAGCTTCCCCGTCTTCGGAGGCGCCTCCCGCCGCCTTGGCTCCTCCCTCACACGCCGGACCTTCATAAACATTCACCGCGAAGTGTGATAGCAGAAGGCGGACGGCGAGTCCGGTGGCGCTGGCGGCTTCTCACTCTCCCGGCTGGATCCACTTAAGGGCCTCACGCTTCGCCCTCCTCTGCCGCTGGAAAGGAGTTTGGTGCAAAGCAGGATTTTCCTTATTTCCGTAAAAACTACGGCAAAGACAAACGGCGAAAAATGTCCGCGACGATCCTGCCCATTTTACATGACTTGATGTTTACGGTGAGTACCGCCTTTGAAATGCGGGGACGACAGATGGTGCTTAAGTTCTCTGCGGGACTTTAAAAAGAAAACAAAGTGCCCCCCCAGAGCAAGACTGCAGGGAGGGGGCGAGATTGACATTTTCCCCAAAGACGCCAATGAGTCGGTGATCCACGCTTAAAGTTGGGGGAGCGGTGTAAACATGGTGGGAAGCTGAAATCATGGGTTAATTTATTTGTCTTATTTCTTACAGCAAGAAAAACGACTGAATATGACCAAGACTCCCTTGGGTCTGGCCGACAGGAAGGCGGTGGGGGCTCCGCTGAGCGGCTCCAGCTGCACCAACCGCTTCTACTCCCGGAGCCAGTCGAGCAGCGGCAGCTTCCCGTTCGCAGAGGACCCGCTGACCGTCATGGACAAGGAGAACGCCTTCCTCCTGCAGGAGGTGCTGCAGCAGCGGGCCGGCGTTCAGGCTAACTCGGCCCGGTACAAGACGGAGCTGTGCCGGCCCTTCGAGGAGAGCGGCATGTGCAAGTACGGCGACAAGTGCCAGTTCGCGCACGGCTGCGGAGAGCTGCGCAACCTGTCCCGGCACCCCAAGTACAAGACGGAGCCGTGCCGCACCTTCCACACCATCGGCTACTGCCCCTACGGACCGCGCTGCCACTTCATCCATAACGCCGAAGAGCGCCGGCTGCCCTCTCAGGGGGAGTCTGCGGCGCCCCGGGAGCGCTGTGCCTTCGGTCACGGGGAAGCGGGTCAGCGGGACCGGCCGGCTCTGTACCACAGCGTCAGCTTCGCCGGCTTCTCCGGCCGCGGGAGCCCGGTGTCCCGCACGCCCCCGCCGCCCTCTTCGTGCCCCTTCAGCCTGTACGAGGACGGGCTGCCCCCTGACTTCTCCTTCCCCGGACGGTCCCTCGAAGCGCTGCTCGCCCCCCTGCGTTCCGCCTACATCGATCCGTCCTCCGACTGTTTCTTCGGGACCCAGCTGAGCCCCCCGTCTCCCCCATACCCGAGCCGGCGCCGCCGGTCCCCGTCGCCGGTCTTCGAGCGCGCACCCAGCCCCCCCGACTCCATCTCCGACCGGGACAGCTACGCCAGCGGCTCCGACTCCCCGACCCCGGAGGCGGGGAAACGGCTGCCCATCTTCAGCCGCCTGTCCATCTCCGACGACTGAGACGGAGCCGGACGGGGTCCGATCGAGACGTGCATTATTATAGACTTTATAATGTGACGTTGCGTAATTTAATGTCATGTTAGAGGCATTCCCTGTGCGTAAAATCACGATTTTCCACACCTGCTGCGCTGCACCTTGGAGAAAAACTGAAACTAAAGACTGTGGTCCTTTGAGAGCCCGAAGCGGTACCCGCCTTACAGGACCGTGAGGTCGCTCTGTGCCAAAGCCGGCGGTGTGCGGTGATGCGGGCCGCCGTTCGCCAGCTCCCGGCGCGCAGCGCCGAGTCTCCGCCATAAGCACTCTGCTTCGGGAGTTGCTGCAGATCTTTTTTTAGCTGTTGGTAACATAGCATCCAGCAACTTGCTATGAATTATTTAACTTATTTATTATCTTGAACAGTATAGGCTACGTTATTTTTTTGCTATATTTATCGACGGATGAAGCCAAAGATGATTAAATTATGGTTGCCTTTCTTGTGCATAAAGTGGAGCGTCGTTACAGTAATATATTCTGCTTTACTTTTGATGTGGGTAAAGAGATAATTTAATATTTATTTCGTTTTTGTTTACATTTCTATACTTTCTTTGTGTGTTTAGGTCTCATTGTAGCAGAGTTCTTAATACGTGTTCGCAAGTCGTCCAAAAGTGATATGTTGAGGATTATATATATATATATTTTTTTAATTGATAAAATGATAATCCAGAAGGGATCCCTGTGACAGCAGTAAATCCGGGAGTATTTCACGCAGGATCGCACTGTGACGCCCGCCAGCGAATGTAGCAGCCCAGGTCGTGCCTTAAGACTAACCGAAGTGTTTCTGTTTCACATGCGCCTTTCCGCTCCCCTGAATGTACCGTTGGGTTTGTATTGAATACACGATATTTTGAAGCCTTGTGGCCTTTTTGTAACTTTCCTAAATGCTTTTTTATCACTTGTTTTTTTGCAAGTGTACTGGATAAGATTGGATTTAATGTTTAATAAGTGTATCTATGATTACTATTGACTTTTTTTTTTTTTTTTTTTTTTTGAATGTATGTGGGGGGGGGGGGGTTGTTGGTTTAATATATAGGGAGACTTCACTACAAATTGACTGTAAGACATTTTTCTTCTCAGTTTCTCCCAATAAAAACTTTGTCCACATGCTCCCGTGTTTTTTCCGTGAGGCATTATCAGTGGGACGTCTGAACTTCTCCTGATCTCCACCCTCTTCTCATTAGCTGCTTCCTTTCCCCTGTCAGCTACTTATGATGGTCAAGGCTGCTTGTTACCCCCTGGATTTTGGGATCAGCTGCCTGCTGTAACCCTGAAAGCAGAGTCTTGGTGCAGCGGTCACTCAGCCAAGTAGAAGTTGACATTTGCAACTGTGTCCTCCAGATCTTCATCTCCCACCTATTCCATAAGCTCTCCATTGTCACTTTAACTGCTCTGTAGTTAACCTGCCCAGAAGTTTCCATCTGTTGTGGAATCTGTTGGCCACTGTGCTCCACCCTTCTGCTGCTGTATTCTATAATAGCCTGACCACCCCCACCACCAGCAGCTGGTGTACATCTCCCCATAAAGCCGTGCTGAGAAACGGGCCCACCTTGCTATTGCCAGACATAATGGCTGCCCCCCCACAAAGAATCCAGCTTGCTGTGTCAGTGTGTATGTCTGACGTATTTAAGCACAGAATTTGCGACATCAAAACATCCATAACTGAGTTATTTTACCCAAAGAGAAACGCATTTTCTGTGGCGAATGCCCGGCCATATACACAGATGCGCGCACACACCGCTCGTTCCCCTTGTAAGAAGTCACATGATATACCAAGATGTACCCCGATGTACCACGGGCATCTGGATCACTCTGGGCACAGATACGGTGACTTTTCTTCATACCCTGGAACTTCCTCGATTGAGCTCAAGAAGACGCTGGTCAAACCGAGACCCTGACAGTAGCCCTGCCCCATGGCCAGAGTGCCGTCGTCCCATTGGTCCTGCAAACAAGGCAGTGGTCAAGTTTCTAGAGAAGGAAACGGCTTCACAGGAAGTGCCACATGTCAGCCTGACACTTCTCTGCGTGGGAGCTGCCTGGGCTGCGCAGAAATGAGGATCTGCAGGCTCTTACCTCAGAATTGCTAAATACGGTTTCATAGCCCGTCTGGCGTTTGCGCAAGATGGACTCCAGCCGTGACCCTGGAGTGTGGTGGGTGGGGTCCAGGTACTGGGGAGTGACTGGCACGGAGAAAATGATCTGAATCCCTGAAGATCACAACCCCCCTGAGCCCAGACCCATCTTTAATAATAACCAGAATATAATTACCAGGGGTTTAACATTGAAGTGCTTTATTTATGGACTGTGTCACGTTACTGTGCTTATCACTCAGAGTGAGCCGGCAAAGTAACAAATAGCAGCCAGACTTTATCTATAACCTCAGGTTTTATTGACTCAGATATCACAGCTGGGGCCCCTGCCATCGGGATCCCCCCCCATTTACATGCAGTTTATGTCCAGCGTGCTGCTGAACGTGTGCTTCAGCTGGATATTAGTCAGAGAACAAGCTGTACTGCTGGCATGCGAGGAAGATCAGATGTGCACCTTTTACAGTAGTGGGGGTTCGAATCCCACACTTTGGCTAGCGGCCTCCCTAAAGTCTCCTTAGTGTAAGGAGTGTAATCCCTGCTAAGAGTCCTGTCCGTGGTGACCCCCTGCACTGTGTTGCCTAGCATGGGCCCCAGCCCCCATGACCCTGACCAGGAAAAGCTGTTGTAAAATGGATGGATGGATGGATGGATGGATGGGTGTTTTACAGTGACAGTGCAGAATGTGAGGCCAGAGGTCTTACACAGAGTGAAATCACAGCCTGTCACTTACTGGAGGTATGCTGTGAAATCAGAGCCTTTGTGGGCTGTTCCATGACGTAGCTGACGGGGACACCCAAGGGCGGGGTTCTGACCTGTCAGCAGCTGCTCCCCCCCCCCCCCCCACCTCACGCTCACGGCCGTGACTCAGCTGAGGGGCGTGTCACTCGGCTGACAGGTAAACACTGCATGGGAGTGTGTGCCAGAACCTGCGTCACCTGGGAGACGCCCACCCCCCACCGTTCTCCATAACCCTGCTGTCACGCCTCCTCCCTATCTCTCTCTGTCTCTCTCACTCTCTCCACCCATATTTTTCCCATAATTCCCTGCCTTTCCCTCCTCCCGAATGACTTCACGTTGACGAAACACGATCACCTTGGCAGCTAAACCTAAACATGTTTATTTTAAGTCATTAATTAATTGACAGGTCCGGACAAACCCCTAAATCCAGGGCCTTCAGGCTTGTTCAGGTTGCCGCCCACATGTATTAATTTGCAAGTTGTTGTGTTTTGTGCGCCGTAGCATTTAGCTGCTGTTATTTCCATCTCTTTACTGACTAATGATTACCTAACAGGCCGCTTCCCACTAACATGACGACTGCACACGTCAGCACGCCGCCCGCAGCATCAAAACCGCCCATTTACCTTAAATGACCAGGATCCAGCTTCCACATTACTTAATTGGAACTGGACCCAAGTTGGAACTTTCCAGAAGTCACCTGCCCGGCTTCGCTGGACGCCCTCCCTGTCTTCCTCCCTGGACACCCTTCCTGTCTTCTTCCCTGGACGCCCTCCCTGTCTTCCTTGGTCCCTCGGACCCCCAGGGGCCTTTGGCTGATGTTAGCAGATGCTGTTGCATCTATGGTGCAGAGCAGTCCCTGCCCCTCCAGCGTACCCCGCCAAGCCTCTGCACCCCCACTTCTCGCACTCTCTCTGCGTTTTGTCAGTGCCTTGCTTCTGGAGGACTTTTGGGTGTCTTTGGGTGTCTGAGTGTGTGTCTATGCATGGCTGGGGGGCATCGTGCCACCACAGTGGGTCATACATGCTGTGACGGCTCGCCAGAGAGTGAGCAGGTGTAAATAAACGAAAATAAAAGAAAAATGCCAGGAATCGCACACGGACACAGACAGAAAGAGAGAGACACACACAGAGACACACACACACAGACGCACAGATACAAACAGACACAGCGCGAGAGAGGCAGACACACAGACAGAAACACACACATACATACAGAGACACACAGGCAGACAGACACATACCAACACACAGACATAAACCAGCAATTTTTAAAATAAATTGTTGTGCGAATTTGGGTAGAGTGTGGAGTCTGTACTTTCCAAAACATAGCTGGTCTCTGGACCGTGTGTTTTTAATGAGGGGCTTTAAATATATATTTTTTCAGTTCTTCTTTCATGGGGCGGGGGGCAGTTCCTCATAGAGACACATACGCCGGGAAGCTGCCACAGTCACATGCTGCGGTCACGTGATGTGGGTACTGCACCGTTCATGGTGCACTCTCCCTTTTCTGGGATCCAGAGACAGTGAGAGCAAATAAAACAAAGATAAGCCATAGAGCATGACACCCCCCACTCCCCAGCCAAGCAAACACACCCTCACACACCTGGGAAACAGCATTCAAGCTGAAACAAAGAACAGACACCAGGAGTGTCCCCCACTTGAGACAGCACCTCCCATGCTCCCTCCCTCCACAAGCACGCATATTCGGCGGCCCGGCTGTGGGGCTTTGCACACTCTGCTCTACACAGACACCAGTGCAGCCTCTCTGGAAACATCAACCAGCCAACGCAGCGTTAGCGTGCGATGTCATATGACATCACAACACCCACGGCTGCTTAGGAAGAGTCGATCTTCATGGCTGCCATCACAAAGCAGTCAAGCCAACAGCTAAATGTGGTCAATGTTATTGGGTTTGTACAGAAGTGACGGCTGGGATTGTAGTCGTGACATCAACACCTAACGCGCAGAAAAAGGACAGGGGGAAGCAGGGAAACTGAGGAAGCATTCAAACAAAACCTAAAGTCACTCGGAAATGTCATTAGAAAGACTGCAGTTCAGACTGATTCAGATGTGTGTCAGAATCACAGTTCAAATGGCGCATAAATAATGGAATTTCTTTTAGATGCGATTCCAAACCCTGGCCTAGTTGCCATAAACGTGATGTTGCATGTCATGCAAGTCATTTTGACGCGTGACCTATTTAAACAAAGTCGAAGTGAGCATCAGCTCTGTGACCAAAGATTGGCACTGAGATTTCAGCCCAGCTGAGAAAACGGCACTTCATTCCGAGAAGAAGGGGGTTACATCACAGCTGCCCATTCTTGCTTCAGTTTGACCTGCAAAGGGCCGTATTGAGATGTTCGTGTACGAAAGAACAGTCAGCGGCCTTTGGGTTGAGGTGACGTGTGAATGGATTCTCCATCCTTAGGCAGTGTGGGTGGGGCCTGCTCATCACCACACACACTGACCTGTTGAACCTTGGAACACTGGCCAAGATGGCCGAGCCTCTATGACCACCTCTGAGCTGTGCTGTGACCCCCCCCCCCATGTGCTTCTGCGAGAGCCTCTTGCTGTATCTTGCCTTCTTTAGGGAATTTCACAGGTGAAATTTTTGTATCATCGCAGCACGTAGCTCCTGTGTAATTATGATTAAAAAGATTCCAGTGCTCAGAAGACGCCCCTCAGCCTGAGCTGTGTACTGAAGGGATAGAAAGCAGGCAGCTTACAGCCACACATTCACCAAGCAGGGCACAGCGTGTAACCGACTCCCCTCTGCTCCCTGGGGGCCGTTAGTGTTGCTACTTTCACATACACTAGTGGCTAAAATTGTCTCAAAACTTTTTGAGATTCGAGAACTTCATTCAACTGTTGCTCCAGTTACTTATTTAATCATTCAATGTATTATATTTGCATCATCATAACCACTTAATACCCACTGGGGTCACGGGGGGCCAGGTGCAATGGGGACAGGCGTGAACCAACCCTAGGCGGGTGCCAACACAAGCAGCCTACTCTGCACACCTTTGGACTGTGGGAGGAAACCCGAGCCCCCAGCAAAAACCCACGCGAACACGGGGAGAGTGAACACCCAGGATCAAACCCAGGCCTTTCTCACTGTGAGGCAGCAGTGCTAACCACTGCGCCACCGTGCCACCCTGTTTATGGTTATTACAGCCGATATTTGTGTAGTCATTTTTAAAGCAGAATACCAAAAATGCTAGATGTTTCCACAGTTTTGGCAACTAGTGTATTGCTGATCACTCTCTGGGGGCTGAGCCTGCCCATTCGTTACTGTAATGGCTTGACCACTGTAGGCCTGGGGTGCAATGTCTGTCTCGCTCATGCGTCACTCGGAGTAAAAGCAGCTCATCAATAAATACATGTAAATATAATCTATTGATTCACCGGTCGATCTATCTTCCTTCCCTCACCTGTCAATACAAGCTTTGGGTAGTGACTGAAAGAAAGAAATCACGGATAGAAGTGGCAGAAATGAGTTTGCTCTGCAGGGTGTCTGAGCTCAGCCTTAGAGAGGGTGAGGAGCGCGGACATTCAGGAGGAGCTCAAAGCAGAACCACTGCTCCTCCACATTGAAAGGAGCCAGATGAGGTGGTTTGAGCATCGATCTAGGATGCCCCCTGGACAGCTCCCTGGGGAGGTCCAACTGGGAGGAGGCCCAGCGGCAGACCCAGGACACCTCTCGGCTGGCCTGGGAACACCTTGGTATTCCCCCAGAGCTGGAGGAGGTGGCTGGGAAGAGGGAGGTCTGGGTATCCCTGCTTAGACTGCTGGGGGGCGGCGCCGCCCCCGGGCCCCGCCCCGCGGCCGGGGCGCGGGGGGGGGGGGGGGGGGGGGGGGGTGGGGGGTGTGGGCGGGG
>JAODLD010000047.1:1693817-1704449 GCA_026781065.1 Mormyrops boulengeri | reverse complement strand
CCCCGCGGGTTGTGGGGTCCCCCCCGGACCCTGCGCGGGGCGGGGGGGTCTTGGGGTTCCTGCAGTAAAATTAGCTGGGCGGGTGGGGAGGTATTTGGGTTCCAGAAGTAAAATTAGCCCAGAGGGCGGTGGGGTGAGAGGTTGGGGTGGGGTTGTGGCTGTAAAACTTCTTGCTGGCTAATTTTACCGCCGCTAAATAGTGGAACAACAGATTTCTGGGCCATTGTGCATCATTGGCAGGTGTCACGGAGCTGCTGTCCATATGCAGTAGTCTCCCGGAACTTCTGGGCGAGGTGGGATGTCTTTAAAGCACATACAAGTACCAGAGTGGCAGTCAGAGTCAGTCCTGCTTTACTTTACTTTTCTATGAGAGATAAGCTGTTTCCATGGACACTAACACTATATGTCCATGGTTGGTAGAGTAGTGGCTACCACAGAGGCAGGCCTGAAAGCGGGGACGCGGTGTTGCCAGCTGACTGTTTGCTGTTTGAGATGTCGCTACACACATAGTTCAGCATCTCAACCAGGGCCCCCCATGACGGTTCGTTTCCTGCTGCCACACTGAGTGGTGTGAAAGGTCAGGGAAACGGGTTCCAAGGGAAGCAGTCTGGAGGCCCCTGTTTGGATCCGTCTGCCTTGGAGCCTGCAATCACACTGCTTATCCCCACGTCACTGCTCCTCCGTACATCACTGCTTACCCCCACATCACCGCTCATCCATACACATTACTGCTCATCTCCACGTCACTGCTCATCTCCACGTCACTGCTCATCATCCCCATATCATTGCTCATCATCCCTACATCACTGCTCATCTCCACGTCACTGCTCATCTACACGTCACTACTCATCATCCCCACATCACCGCTTATCTCCATGTCACTGCTCAACTCCACATCACTGCTCAGCCCCACATCACTTCTAATGTTGTATTTCTGCCTGTCTTGTGTTTCTCACGCCGTTGCCACCTGTCTCGCATTTATCGTACTGTTGCTGCAGTCTTTGGTTCAGCCCCAAAAGGGAGAAAGACAGGAAAGGTTAGACTTTGCATGTCACAAACTGTGTAGCGAAGGCTGAAGGTCACCAAGATAATCGCTGCAAATATGTGATAAAATGGCAGGAGAATGAGCTGTGACTTTGTTGCAAGGTCTGCGGACCTGAATGCTCATACATGCTCACAAACATACACTCAGAGGCCAATTCATTAGAGCCTGATACTCCAAACAGCCAATCATGTGGCCACATCTGAACATATGCAGCACACAGACATGATTATGAGGTTTTGTAACTGTTTGGCTAAGCTTCAGAAAGGGTAATGTGTGTGATTTGCATTGTTGGTGCCAGATGTGGCGGTTCCAGCAACTGAGGAACAGCCAGCCGGCTGGGATTTTCACATGCTCCAGCATGTAGGGTTGACAGAGAGACCCAGGCGCACTGTGATGACCTGTGCAGGATGTCTGAGGGTTGTCTGCCTGCTCGGTTGGAGGTTAAGACAGGAGACTTTTTCGAAACACAAACACCCTGGGGGAGTGCAAACAAAGTACAAGCCAAGACGAGCCATTTCAAATATTTATCTCCTTCTAAAATACCTCCTGTGTTCAGTGGGGGTGGGGGGGAAGGTGCTGTGGTGAAAGTGAGCTACGCTCATGGGGGCCACTGATGATCCAGCTTCAGGATTTACACTGTATGTGTGACAAAACGAGTAGCTGTAACTGTAAATATTAAGGGAACTTGGACCTGCAGCCAACACAAGGGAGGAGCAGGCCTTTTTTTGCACCCCCCCAGTCGCTGGGGCACATTTGGCATGTCGCTGAGCATGACGCACGGAGCAGGAAGTCAAGCAGCCTGTCAACTTTCACGTGAGACTGAAACCCGCCACAATAGCAGCGAACAGGAAGTGGGTACCTGTTCCACCTCTCTGGGGGCGGTGGTGGGGGAGGGCGGGTCTCTGTTTCCATGGAGTGACTCCTGTGATTGGCCAGCTCGTGCCTATGTGTTTTTTTTTTTCCAGCCTGCGGGTGGTGCAAGTTATTTTCGGGTCGGAGGTGTGCTGAGGTTGACACCTAGTCAGTTTTGGGACGCCTCGCACTGGTGTTCCACTTCCGCTTCCTGTTGATAATGCAGGGCGCAGCATTGCATGTCAAACACAGCAGCCGCTGCAACCGTATCACCTTCTGCTGCCAGCTTAAACCAGGCCCTGCTCAAGCGGCCATAATATTTCTTAAGCCTGCCTGACTGTGGCGCCCACAGCTGTGCTAGGGGAAAACCTTGGGTTGGAAGTTCTAGCCCTGCCATAGGTGTACTGTGCAGATGCCAACAGTCCACATCTTCTGGCATGGAACCCTGCACTTGTTCTGCATATCACTTAACCAGAATGTACTGTCCACGGACTGAAATGAGTGGGGGGGGGGTCTTAATTCCCAGGGCAGGAGAAGCAAGACATTCAGCTTGTGATGGTGATCTCTCGTGATGCCAGTCAGAAGCATCTGGATTAACGTCTGAAGGTTCAGCGGCATCAACACGCCCAGGGCCCTGACTCTGAGAAGGCTTGAGGGGTGGCAGGAGGAGCACCCTGAGGAGGCCAGACTGTGAGAGGATAATGGGGGGGGCGGAGGCCTAGAGGACCACTGTGTGGAGGTCAGACTCAGGGGCTCATTGGGGCAGCTGAGATCTCTGTGAGGCCACAACCATGAGGGAGACATGCAAAGATCAGAAGATGCACATAGTCACAGTGTCCCAGGGGATCTATCTAGGGTCAGTTCCAAATGCAGGGAGTCAGAGCAGATGATTAGGCCTTGAGATATAGGGCTAAATGCTGGGAGTCAGAGCAGATTATCAGGCCTTCAGAGTGAGAGTCAAAGGCATGGAGTCAAAGTAGACAATCAGACCTCAAGAGTCAGAGCCAAACGCTGGGAATCTGAGCTGATGATCAGGTCTCGAGATTTCGAGCCAAACACTGGGAGTTAGAGTGGATGATCAGGCCTCTAGAGTCAGAGCCAAACACAGGGATTCAAACCAAACAATCGGGCCTCCAAATTTAGAGAGAAACACTGGGAATCTGAGCAGATGATCAGGCTTCAAGTGTCAGAGTCAAATGCTGGGAATCAGAGCAGATGGTCAGGCCTCCAGATTCAGAGCCAAATGCTGGGAGTCAGAGCAGATGAGCAGGCATCGAGAGTCAGAGCCAAACGCAGGGAGTCAGACCGGATGATCAGGTCTTGAGATTCAGAGCCAAATACTGGGAGTCAGAGCAAACAATCAGGCCTCGAAAGTGGATGATCAGGCCTCCAGATTTAGAGCCAAATTCTGGGAATCTGAGTGGACGATCAGGCTTCATGAGTCAGAGCCAAATGCTAGGAGTCAGAACAGACAATTAGGTGTCAAGAGTCAGAGCCAAGTGCTAGGAGTCAGAGAGAACGATCAGGCATCAAGAGTCAGAGCCAAGTGCTAGGAGTCAGAGAGAACGATCAGGCATCAAGAGTCAGAGCCAAACAATGGGAGCTAGAATAGACAATCAGGTGTCAAGAGTCAGAGCCAAATGCTGGGAGTCAGACCTGCTGTTCAGGCATAAGGAGTCAGAGCCAAACGCTAGTAACATGGAGCAAAGCCTGAGCAAACCTGAGTCTGTACCCTATCTGCTTTCTGAAACATGATTAGGTTCCTCAATTTGAGTCGACGCAGAAACGCCCTCACGCCATTGTCCAATAGTCTGCCGCTGTCACACATGAAACACGCAGGGAACACAAAAAGCCCCTCACTTTCCAGCATCTGACTTTCCGCTGTTAAATCAAGCACGCCCCCCCCCCCTGCGCCACCACACACACACATCTCTCTGATGGACTTCTGTCTGTTACACATTGTTCCAGTAGCACATGAAGAGGAAATGATATCACGTGTGCGGTGGCAGTGAGGACAGCCTGCCTGTCACATGGGCATGAGAGGCGCAAGCAAGCACTGCTTTAGGTCAAGCTTTATTTAACCCATTATGATGCTGCGGCTAAGCGTGCTTTCAGGTGCAATTGATGCTTAACCACAATATTATTATTATCTGAACAGCCCATTCCAGTGGGTGGAGCTCATTCCAGGGGGTGGACCTCGATCCAGGGGGTGGACCTCGATCCAGGGGGTGGACCTCGATCCAGGGGGTGGAGCTCATTCCAGGGGGTGGACCTCATTCCAGGGGGTGATATTTTTGGCCGTTATCAGCAGTATTGCCCACTCCATCCCATATAAAGGGTCCTTCCAAACTCCACAAACTTGACCTATGTAGATTTTGCACTTACGCACCTCTGGACATCATGGCCAGGTAACCTTCTGCTGCTATGGCCCAGGAAGTCATCCCACCTCGTCGTTTTTCAATAGTAGCCCTGGGAGGGGGATTTTTAATTATAGACACCAAGTTCACCCAATGAAAGAAGTTCAGAGCTACAACAGAGCTAAGACAGTCATGCATCTGTGCTACGTTATGGGGCAGATCTAGAACAGACCAGGGAGGGCAGAACTTAGCCCACAAAACCAAAATGCACCTCATGGTGACATGCCTTCATCCGAGGGGGCAAACTCACATGATGGAGCCCAAAAGGGCACTATCTCAAACAGAAATAGGATCACAGAACCACCTAAGGACTGGCTATGTGCTGCTTGGATATAGTTACAAAGAAAAGACCACACAGAAGACCCATGGGGCTGTATGAAGGCATCAGCACAGCTTCATGACCTGTGAACTTCTCCAACTTTCACTTCCTCCACTCGGACCCACTGCTGGACGCGGCCGCTTTGCACTTTTTGGTCGACGATCCACCTGCTTCACTTGAAGCTTTTCATCTGTGGGTCGCCATGTGGCAACAAGCTGGCACTGGAATAACCCCAAAAGCCCAGGATCCTGCCAGAGCTGCCCGGGCCTTACACTTGCAAATAAATGTAGGAGACAAGTGGGAGGTAACACAAGAAAAGAAACAGCACCACCTGTTGGGCTTCTGTGGGAAGGCAGCATGGGGTGGCCCTGGGTGTGACAGATGGGAAAGCCTTTACCTAAGCTTGCTGTTGTGCCTATTTCATAGCTACTAGGATGCAGACATTACAGGTTCATGTAACAGGTTCCATTCCCATTCCTATTATCTGTGAGGGCATGTATATCATTTCCTATGAGGTCCTGCTGGTCCTGTCACTCAGAGAGACCCCTCAACGGCCCCGTGTTCCCTCCATGTCGAATGAGGAGTCTCATCCCCCGCGCCCTTTCCTGAGCACCACTGACCCCTCCTGCCTCCATTTTGCCCAACACCCACCCACTCATGTCAGGCTTGTTCTCTTCCTCTGTCTCTGTCCCCCACCCCCACAGAAACCACAGAAAACATATACACCAATATTCAATGTGTGTGAACACCTCATAAATGGCCAAATGGTCTGTAAACAGCCAGACTCTCACGCACACTTACCCACAGACATACACACACAATCCACACAAACACATAACCAGACACAAACACACACATCCATACAAACACACACACACACACACACACACACACACACACACACACACACACACACACACACACACACACACACACACACACACCAAGGTTTGTATTCATATATTTATGGGGACTCTCCATTAAATTATATGGGAAAACCTTAATCCCAGCTATAACAGCCTTAACCCCTACCCAGTTCTAACCTTAACCATAAGTAACCAAACAAAATACAAAAGTCAAAAGTCTTTTGGTATTTTTAGATTTTTGCTTGCAGTCACAGATGCAGATACACACACACACACACACACACGCACGCACATACCCACTTTCAGACACATGCACAGACACACATATGCAAACATACACGCAGAACCATACAGTTCACCTAAGAAAGATCTTCCTGTTGGTTCTGATTTCACGCCACTGCGATGGACCTGACGTGGACTGTTCACATCCAAGTCCAGTCCAAAAGGGCTAAGCTCCGCCTGTCCCACCTGTGACAGCTGAGGAAGTTCAGGGTCTCTCCAATGATCCTATGGTCTTTCTACTCAGGCGCTGTGGAGAGCTTCCTGACTCAGAACATTACTTCCTGGTTCGGGAATAGCCGTGTTCAGGATCACAAAGCCCTCCATAGGGTGATCCGTACTGCAGAAAGCTACTGCAGGTTGGCCCTTCCATCTCTTCAGGACATTCACAGCAAGAGATGTAGGAGCAGGGCCTTCATGATCATCAAGGACACATCCCACCCCAACAACAGCCTGTTTCAGCTTCTGAAATCAGGAAAGAGACTCGGGAACATCATGGCCAGGACTGAGAGACTTAGGAGTTTCTACGCCCAGGCCATAAGGTTTCTGAACCTGGACATGCCACTGCACCTCACACCCTGATGTGCATTGTGCTCTTGTACCCTTCACCATACCCGCACTGTTACACTGGTCACTTTTTGTCTGTGTTACCGTTCATTTTGAATATACTTTCTCTGCTTGTATTTTAGCTTTTCTTGCACTTTAACTTTAGCATAATTGGAGTTTTAAATTTGCACAGTCTATAAAAGAGCAGTTCAGGATGCATTTCACTGTGTGTTGTACTTTGTATAACTATGTATGTGACAATTAAATAATCTTGAATCTTGAATCTTCTACCCCGTGGACCTGGGCTCACTGTCGGCTCACTCACGTTCCCCTCCAGGGGGCTAAATACTATCCGAAATATCTGCCCCCTCTGCTTGTCCCTGTGGAAATCTCAGGAATCTTGGCTTCCAACTGGTCTTGAGCGTGTGAGGAGAAAACGAGCATTAAGGAACTATCCAAACATTTATTTTAAAAGCCTGAGTATGACAAAGTGGGGGGGGGGAGGGGTCAGGGATGGGAATGCCAGCATGCCTGGAAGCCACTTCAAGTTCCGCAGAGCCAGAATCAGGTGGATTTTCACTTTCGTTTTCTCACCAGCACTCAGAGGTTTAACCCCAAATCATAAGCCCAACTGTCCTTAGGAGAGAAGTGATTACATTTATTCCCACACACTGGGGTGCCTACCTGGTACATGAGCATTTTTGTTCCCGTTATGTGGACCACAACAGCAGGAGCAGTCAGCTAAAAACTTTCCCTTGGTTTTCCCCAGGAGGTGTAACCAAAAGGCTGCCTGTTAATGTGACGGTAGGAGAAGCGTAACTGTGCCCTTGAGAAAGATGGTCGGGCCAAATTTCCTGCAGCTTTACTCAGCTGTGTGAGTGAGTCACAGTGAGTCATCTGTGAGCCATATAGAGTCCGCTTAGAAAGCCGGCTCTGTGATGTCATGCTGCTTAATCCATAACCTTCAGTTAATAAACACCCTTCGTGCTAACTTGGCAATAAATCTTCTTCACGTTTCAAGGATTCCAGTATGCAGTAACCCAAGGCTGGATTTCACAACACACACGCGGACACACACCCTCAGCCGGCTCGGGGGCAGCAGCGGCTTCCGCATGGCTTGCAGAGTGACATGGAGGTGGTTTGGGATTGGCCGGCGACTGCGGGCTCCCTCAGCCCCCCCTCTGGTAAGCGATTGGCTCAGATAAGTTGACCGTCCCTGGAAGTACACTGACAGTAAAGCACACACTGCTTTCAATCCCTCCCGCCATTCCGGTAATGTTCCAGACACAAAGAGGAAATTGCGGGGTGGGAGGGACGACTAAAAGCAGCCCTCCCATTCCCGTAGTCCACCCTCATCCACCCTGACTCCCCCACTCTGCTGTGGGGGCCGTCCACTTTAGTTAGCAACACAGACGCCAGCACCAGGGCAGGGACACCGATCTGAGACCTGATCCTGAGACACAGAGGTGGGTGTTATACAGAGGAAGGGTTGTTAATGGGGGGGTGCAGGGCGAAGTTTGTAGTGGGAGGCAGTGTGACTGTTTCCAGGAAACACCCCCTAGAAGAAACAGAAGAGGGAAGTCAGGAGATCAGGCCAGCAACTCCCGGCCTCCCCCGCTTCGAATCAGGATTGTTCACATATCGGCGTTGATCATAACGTCAGCCCCTGGAGGGCGGGGGCGAAGCTCCCCTTTCCGGGTTCAATGCGGATCGTGACTCAACACGGAGGAATGTGCATGAGCAGCAAGCCTTGACAGGGCACCACACGACGGGCAGTGACGTCACTCTGCCTCGCCGAAGCAGGCAGCGATCTGGCACCTTCTGATCCAGCCTCTGCCCCAGGCCGGTTCGCAGGTTTGTCTGTTGCCTTCCCAGCTTTGCGTTCCTCACTCCCCTTCTGCCGGCCCACTGTGGGTGCCAGACGTGCCGTTAAATGGCAGGGGCGATTAGCCTGGGGCACGTTCCCAGTGACGACCCACCAAGGGGCAGACCGGACGCAGCAGGACCATTGCTGGGGTGTTCTGGTGTCAGACCCGTCGGCCGCTGAGGTCTCCGCCTCCCAAGCTCCATGCCCCCCCCCTTTCGAATCCGTCTGCTAATCATGTCACCAGGACAGGGAGAACGCGGAAAGTCAAGCCAGGCTCCTGACACGGACTCAGGGATAGGCCAAAGAACCAACCAGAATTCACTGCATGAATCATGACACATTCACATATGATGTTTAATATGTCATTAATACGTTACAATGTAACCACGGTGTAAACTTCAGCGGATAAATGCCCCTTCCACAAGGTAACATTGTTACATCATACCTGCCACAGACAGGAGCGCACTAATCTCTGTGACATCACAGTGGCTCATGTCACACCACATCCTGCAGAGACAAAGATTCTTTATTCATTCCTGGGGGGACAATGTTGGCTTGCCCCACCCATCTTACCCTCAGGAGGTCGGACGGTGAGCAGCGCCCCCTGGCCCCGGGAAAGAGGCGCAGCAAATGGTCACCCTCTAGTGGTCAATCATTTGGACGCATTTCAGCTGAGGGGCGCAGAGGGGGGCAGGTTCGACGTCAGTGGGGGAAGCTTCGTAGTTTCACATAATACGTGGATGAGGAAGTGAAGCCGGCCCAGAGTGTTGTTATCATGAGGAACAAAGGGGATGTGTGAGAATGGCAGGCAGAGCTGTGCTGTGGACGATAACAGCACAGGCGACCACGCGATTTCACTGTGCTGTGGCTGAGAAATAAGTATGAGTGGGATCCAAAGCTCACCCCCCCCCCCCGGTTAGTACTGGGATAAGCCCCCCATTCGCAGACGTATCAAGCTTCACCCTGTATGACAGCTGCATCATTTATTGCCACAGTGCTTCCCAGGACCTGCAGTCACTGCAGTGAATTACGGGGAAATTCTCCGGCGTTAACACATTGATTTGCTAGCAATTCGTGAGCTTTAGCTTATAAAATGAGATTAATTTAGCTGATAATTGTTTTTTGATGGGGCTTTATTTGTTTTTCATCCAGTGGTTGATCCAGTGTCTGTGTGAGCACTGTCATCTGAGACCTGGAACCTGTCCGTCCACAAGGTGCTCATGCTATGGCACAAAGCCACTCCTGTTCCCATAATTTCACACGCACTGTCTCCCACTGCAATTTCTGTGGAAATCATCAGTATTTTGACAGCAGTCACCCCCAAATTGCTGAGTATTCCCTGGGCATCTACCAGCACCGGCGGGGTGGCTCAGCCAGTGGCCTGCTCAGGCTCGGACTCAGCTGTGATGCTTCAGAACTGCCCGTGACCTCTTTTCTCTGGCCACAGTTACACATAAAACCAGTCAGACATGCGGCATTAGAGCTCCCCTAGAGGCAAATATGTGATGTGCAACAACTCTGACATCAGCACTTGAACTCCAGCCAGAGGCAATGTTACAGCTGACACCGCAAGCAGGAGGAGCTGTGAAGACGGAACGTAATGGAAGAAAAGATATAAACATTCACACAGACTGACATTTATATACACAGAGATATATACCTACTGACGCAGACAGACACATGCACACATACACATATAGACATACACACACTCTCTCACACACACAAACACTCACTCACACACACACAGACATACACACACTCTCTGACACACACACTCACACACATAGACATACACACATTCTCTCACACAAACAAACACAGACAGACAAATACACACACAGACATCCACACACTCTCTCTCAAACACAGACAGACAAACACACACACAGAGACATACACACTCTCTCGGTCTCACACACACACAGACACACACTATCTCACACACAGACATACACAGACACACACACAGGCACACACAGACATACACACACACTCTCTCTCACACACACACATACACACACCCACACACACACACACACACACACAGGAGACCACAGCACCGTCACTTGCATATTCTGCTCTCTGTGCTGTAGACACACAAACTGCCACGTGACTCAGTCCCAATCTGGGATGGTTTGTATCAGTATTTCCTGTGTTTCCAGGCTGATAGCCAGTAGCAAATCAGCAGGGACCAGGAGGCGGAGGAGGAGGGGGAGGAGAAGGAGGAGGCGCAGGAGGAGGAGGCAGACCTTGGAAGTCAAGCCAGGAACATAGTGTTCCTAAGAGTGCCTGTGGGCTCCTCCAGCCAGCCAGCGTACAGAGTGCACATGGAGGGACACAGTGGAGTTAGAGATGGACATAGTGGGGACAGAGAGGGACAAAGGGGGGGACAGAGAGGGACAAAGGGGGGCAGAGAGAGGACAGAGAGGGACAGACAG